>JAPWDM010000056.1:477500-965000 GCA_035578155.1 Brachynemurus nebulosus | reverse complement strand
ATTTATAATAATTTGTCAGCAAAAGTAATTAAACGTATTTAACTGAAAATATTATGTTACTCTTCTTTTCGTCTTACCTAGCTTGTGTAATTATATAGTAATCTTAGTTTAAAAATTATTTATTTACATTTAACAAATATTCTTTATTAAGCAGTGGTTTTGATAGTTTAAATCCAAAATAATACGCTAAATAGTAAATTAAAATAAATTCCTACTTTTCGGGAATTTTCCCGGAAAAATTCCGGGTAGAATCCCATCTCTATTCACTTTATACATATCAAAGTGGACTATATGTAGTTGCCTATACGTGAAAAGATGACAGAAGATGTATGTATTGTATCTCATGTACGTTACATACGTGTTCTATTTTAGGTGTCCGTGCTGATTTTTTAAAGGTATTAATATATTCTGTCCGTTTTTTTTATAGATGTCAACAAATTATAAAACAAAAATAATAAATCAAAATTTTTGGGTTATATTTTCTTAAAAACATATTCATTGGATTAAAAAAAACTTGGTTTCATGCATATTAAGAAAAAAAAATGGGGGTTTAATGATACACCTAAAAATAGTGTTCCGTAATGGGGCCTTTTATCCTATTAAGGAAAATATTATATGTACGTTACTAATGCTATCATTGTCAATGTAATAAGTTGTCATTTAACCTGGAATTTTGTATATCTTGAAAAATAACTATCGTAGGAAAAATATGTCTGATGAAAAAATTAATATTTCTGAAGAGGGGATCTTTCTTTCTTAAAATCAGTCCTTCCCCTGCCCCCTATGGGCGTGGCGGGGGGCAACTTTGAAATATGAAATGGAAAACCCCTATTTTTTTTTTTGTTACATATTCGATATTTTAACATATTTTAAGTAAAATAAACAAATAATTTTTTAATATAGTCAGTAAAGCATCAAAATGATCAAAATCTGGAAATTTTCTATAACAGCTCCAATTTTTATAATTTTTTTTTTTTTTTTTTTTGAATTGTATGTTTCAATGTATTATTTAAAATCATAAGCATTGTAAGTGGCGGACTTAAGTCCCGTAAGATCCTGGGGTCCGAAAAAGGCCCAAAATAAACGGCCAGACGAATCACGGTCAAATTTTGCACAAATACTATTGAGAGTCCAGAAAAAATGAACGTTAGGTTGAAATTATCCTCCCGAATCCTCGGGTCCCAGAAAGGAAAGTAAATTGTGGGAAATGACCTCCAAATTTTGCTTAAATACTATTAGAATCAGGAAAAAATGAAGGTGAAATTCAAATTATGCTAGGGTCCTAGGGTCTCAAAAAACTTCCTGAATAAAAGGTTAAATGGACCTTGACTAAATTTTGTACGAATACTAATGAGATCGGAAAAAAATAAATGGGAAATCGAAATTGTCCTCCAGTGTCTTTGAGTCCCAAAGGGTCCAAAATAAATAATAATGTATTTTGACGAAATTTTATTTTTTTAAAAATTTGACGTCTTGCCGTGTATTTTGTAGTTAAATGTCGCACACGACGAATGAAAATTAGCTTATTCTAAATTATAATGAAATTTAGAATACGGAATTGCAGGAATTTTTATTTGTGACTTTTTAGACTTTTCGTCGTGAATGTTACTAACTTTTTATTCAAACTTTGTTAGCTGTTTTGTACCTATTAATGGTAAATTAGCTAGTTATTTTATCTAATTTTATTAATAGCTGCTTTGAAAATCATTAACTTCTAGACTTTTTCTTTTGTATTTCCCAAGTTTCGGAAATTCAGGGTATAAGACGTTAAATAAGGACGTCAGCTATTTTTGATTTCCGAAAAAAGGAAGAATTAATATCTACGTGCTTGAAAACCTGTCGAAAATCAGATGATACTTTTGATTATAAGAATAAATGTATGTATCTGTTCAAAACATTTCCAAACTGAAGATATTAAAACAATTTTTTTTTTTTTAATGATGAAACAAAAAAAAAATTAAGGAAAATATTTTAAACTAAAAATTTATCAAGTATTAAATAGTAAAAATAGTTAAAATAAACATACTTAACTGAAAAAATCATGTTACTCTTGTTTTCTCCCTTTTTTAAAAAAACCTGATTCGGGTGTTTTATATTATCATTAAAATAACCTTAATATTTTTGTTCACTTTAATGTTAGTGTTATGAAACATAGTAGAAATAAAAATAGTCCAAATTTAAATAAAATTAAAAACGATTTTTACTTTGAAAAAAATCTACTTTTATTTAAAGATGTGTGAGTGCACTTTCGACTCGTACAGTCATTTTCTATCACTTTGTTAGAAAGTGACTGTACGAGTCGAAAGTGCACCCACACATCTTTACGTGGTATTTTCCCCCCTATAGTGTCATCGTAAGTGAAAGATTTTTTCATCCTTACAATGAACAAAAACGAATCGGAGGACGAAAGGCGAAAATAAAAACATTTTTGTAGTGTATGCTTTTAATAATGCCGTCTGTACTAAACCTAACAAAAGTAGATATAATATATAGGCCATGGGTCTTTTTTATTTGGTTTAAATAATTCTTTGAGTATTTTTGACCAAGTAAATGGGTGGTTTTACTTTTCAGTTGTCCTAACCATAAAAAAAAAAAATAGAGAAAGCTATTTAATACATTTCGTGTGACTAAATGTAGGAAAATTATCATAGATTCGGTATCTCCAGGGCAGCAGATTATGATATTTCTTATTAAAACCAATATTATTTTTGCGAATTACTGGATTCGGACGGAATTCTTCGTGACGAAGGATACAATTTTCTAACAAGATTGTTACTAATCGTGAATAGCGATCATTTAGATTGAAAACTTTATCGTAAAGATTACATAACTGCAAATCATATTTACGCAAAAACGATTTGAGATTCATTAACAAACGTAATAGTTCCAAAAAATACCTAATGGGGACATGCCGCAATAAAAGTTTGACGCCATTTTTATAAAAAAAGTCAAATTAAATTAAAATTAAAATGAAGATAGGTCATCTAAATAGGACTTATTAACTTTATTTAAATAAAATAAATCAGTTTCTTCATTTTGTATATAGTTTTAAATTTCGTTATTGCGGAGACAATCTTAATTTTTGAAGGACTTTAAAGAAGAACCACCCAAATATATGCAACGATATTTTATGAAATTTTATGGCTCATACAATGTGCATATTTTAATTTATTCTTAATCCAAATTTATAGTGTCCAGTTATTTTATAAATCAAATTAACTACATATATATGTATAGATTAGGCATTCAACTAAATATTATTTTAACCACCAAACTTTAATAAAAAAACATAAATAAATAATATCATTACTTATAAGATGATAAAAAAATTTAACATGTTTCATTAGAAAGTTAAAAATTAGGGTTTCTTTCATTTAAAGGTAAATTGTTGTTTAAGATTTTAATAATTTTTTGTGGTTTCGTTTGAATATACAGAAATATTATAAAAACACATTGGGCAAATTAAAAATAGAGAAAATTAATAAGCGTGATGGTGACGTAACAGATTGAGAAATAGATACAATATTTTATTAAAGTTAAACGCACTGGTGACGTAAATGTGATGGATGACAACGGCTCGGCATGTCGTGGCAAACACAGATATACACGAATGTATACATACACTATTACACTATTACTTCAATCAACAATAACCTAAAATGAAACATTATTCACACCATTCAATAATTGTGCATTGTTTTCATTCATATAACTTTAATTCTTCAGCAGTAATTTTATTGTTCTCCTAGCGGTCCATCTTCGCTCCGCTCAGGTGTCGTTTATTTTATTTTTATTCTGGTGTTTTATATAACTTCCTGCAAAGGAACATATTTTTGTATTTTATAGTTCTGACTTGTGACTTTACCCACGTAAAATTTTAAAAATTTTGTTCTTATATACAGCCCCCCATAACCCCCAGTTCTGCCGCACCGTTAGAGTGGGTAACACGTATTATTTATTAACTAATAAATTGTATCATTTGTACAGAATTTTAAAGAATTTGAGTTACGATCTCCCTAAAAAATTTTTAATAAACCCACTCTTAGGAGTGTTTAAACCCTTAGAAATTAAGTGACTGCAATGAAAAAAATTCTATAGTAATGTAACCTCGATCTAAATCTTTTGACCACTTTCCATCAAAATTGCTTAAGAGCTAGTATGAGAAAAATACGAAAATGTGAATTTTCAGCAAATTTTTGAAGGGGTGTTTTACCCCCTAAATATGCAATTAGGCACGTACAATTAAAAGATGTTTGTTACTTTGTCAAGTACTACAATATATCTTAAAATTAACGAAATCGGAGGGGGACACTTCCGTATACATTCCTTATTAGTCATATAAAAATTATATTTTATAATAAAAATTAATCAAGATCAGGAGGAAAACCAAAATTATTATCTATCGTCTTGATAATGCTCTTAACATTAACTCATGGCAAGGATGTATTTAACAAGTATTTTTTTAACAAATTTCTTTGGTGGGTAAGACCGCCTAGATGCACCCAAAAGCATATGATTTTTGAGGAAATTTTTCAAAGAAAATGAAAATAGACAATACCTTTTTTTATAATTAAATATATATTTCTTTTGCCTAATAATTAAAAATAAATTGACAGCAGTTTGGCAAGCCCAATAATTGATAAAAGAGCTCTTCGAGTTGTAGCATAATTGCCGTAAAAATGTGTCTGAAACAAAAAATAAAAGATAATTCTTAAAGTATATAATATTTGCCTTAGAAACGTGAAAAAATATTAAAAAATCTTACTGTACATCAATCGAGAAAGCCCTTGCCATTTTTTGCAAAAATTTATCATCTAACAAGCTACAGCTAAAATTTGATGTCGAATTGTCGAAAAAAGTTTCTTTCATAGTTCTTGAACTATTTTTAAACTACTTCGTAAGTAAACTTGTTTTCAAAAAAATTTAAAAAATACGTGAATTTATTTTCGAATGTTCTTATGGCAAACTGACTTAACATTTTATATTGGTTATATTATGCAACTATGATGCCAACTTTTTTTTTTTGCATGTGTATTTTAATTATTTTTTATATTAATAAATTTTGCAAGCTAATCAAATTATTCAAAAAGAAAACCGATGCGGGTGGTTTTGTTACAGATAATAATCTAAAAATATAGACATTACCTTATATATTAAAAAAATTTAGCAAAATTGTTCCGGACGCAATCAGTCGTTTGATCTGACTAGTTTGTTTACTTTTTTCCAGGCTTTTAAGTCTAGATTTTCAATAAATACAATATTTCCAAGATTTTTCTTATGTATTACCGAAGGATGATTTTGTTTGTTACTTTCTTGGGCTTACGTGTGGGTGAAACGTCATCAACTGTAATTGACAATATTGTCACAAATATGGAGTGTGCTCCAGGTAAAGTAATCAAAACTGATTTTTCCGATCATTATGCACAGGTGCTAGAAATTAAATTCAATCACTTTATTGAAAATAAAAAATCAGAGTATTGTTATACAGAACAAAGGCCATTTTCAACAGTAAACATTCAAAGCTTTTACACATTTTTAAGTGAGCAGTTGGCGTTAGTGTTATATGCAATAATGATTTTATTACAAGTTTTAATAATTTTTATGATATGTTAAATTACATATTTAATTATTATTTCCCATTGATCAAAGTTAAAAAACAACCGATTCAAAATGTTTACTCAAAATGGATAGACGATCAGATAAAAACTGAAAAAAATAAACTCTACGAAACCGCATTATACTAAAGCAAAAATTGAATATAAAAATTTGCTTATAGAAGAAAAAACTACACAATATATTGAAAACGTTATTACAATGGTAATAAAAGTAAGGCTCTCTGGAGTATGCTTAAAAATGAGTTAGATATAGCCAAAAAAAAGATAATTCCGTCTAAATTGAGGCTAACGGTAACGGTACCCTTATAAATGATGAACATTTAATTTCGAATATACTAAATGCATTTTTCATAACATCGGTAAATAATATAGCAAAAGATTTACATGAAGAACCATCTATGTTGACATCTTTTGCAAAGGATTCAGTTTTTCTCAGTCCACTTGTTAATGATGATATTCATAACATTTTAAATAAAATAAAAAATTCGTATGCAGCAGGTATAGACGACATTCCAAGTTTTCTGATTCGTAATGCTCATGGTTTAATTGTTCCGTTAACACACTTGATAAATCTATCATTCTTTGAAGGGAAGTTTCCCGATCAATTGAAAACAGCAAAAAAATAGTTCCGATAGCTAAAATATCTAAACTTAAATTATGTTGCGATTACAGGCCTATTTCACTATTGCCAACGTTGTCCAAGGTTTCTGAATATGCTTTTCTCGAACGACTATTGTCTTTGTGGGATAAAAATAAAATTATACATAACTGTCAACATGGTTTCTATAAAGGTAAATCCACCGAGAGCGCGTTGATCGAATTTATTCATTCCATTGTTTCATTGCTTGATCAAGGTGAATCAGTATGTTCTGTTTTTTGTGATATGAGCAAAGCTTTTGACACGATTCGTCACGATATTCTTTTATATAAGCTTTCAATTATGGGAATTCGAGGTCCAGCATTTGAATGGATAAAAAGTTATTTATCAGATAGACAGCAAATAGTTGCTGTTAACAATAATTTGTCTGAGTCACTTCAGACTGGCTCTTTTTCAGTACCTCAGGGATCGGTGCTTGGACCAATTCTATTTATTTTATATGTGAATGACATTCCTAGCTGTTTAGAAAAGGACAATAAATTCATTAATTATGCTGACGACATCAGTATTATTTCTACTGGACATGGTAAGCTCGATTTAGAAAATAAAGTAAACAACAATTTAAAATCACTGAAAGAATATTGTGAACGAAACAGCATGAAATTAAATGAAAGAAAAACAATGGCCATGTCGTTCTCGTTACGGAAATCAGTTGATTTAAATATCGAATTAGATTCAACTGCCCAGTTTAAGTTGCTGGGCCTGAACATAAAAAATAATTTAAATTGGAATTCTCATGTAACGCACGTATGCAGAGCAATTGCTAAGTCGGCATACATGTTGCGACGATTAAGGACAATCGTACCTAACACTTCACTTTTGATTACCTTTTACTATGCATTCGTTTTCCCACATTTAAAATATGGAATTCTGTGTTGGGGTAGCTCAAGTGTCTCAAGGTATTTTTAAAGCAAAAAATGATACTTAGATATAATTATGTTCAATTTAAATTACACTCACTTTTGTTTGGAATATTTTAAAAAATTCAAAATTTTGACATTGCCTTCGATTTTTATCTATCAGGTAGTATTGTATATTAAACATAATATTGATAAATTTTCAAAAGTAGGTGACATATACACACTTATCCTACCAGAGGAGGAAATCGACTTACTATTCCAAATCATAACTTAGCTTTCTTTAGAAAAGGACGCCTTACTGCTAGCACAGACGTTTATAACAAATTACCGGAAGAAATCTTAGAGGAGAGAAACATCAATCATTTTAAAACAAAATTAAAAAATTATTTATTAGAACAGGCGTTTTATAATCAATTTAAATCAAATGTAAATATTTGTAGTGTATACTATTTGTGACGAAACAAGCATCTTTTGTAAGATCAATTATTTAAAATAAATTATTATTATTTTTAATTCTAACATTTGTATCTCGATGTAGCAATGAATAGCAATGATACAAAGCTAACAATAGTCAGGGAATTAAGCCAAGTGCGAAGAAAAGCAATATTATTTTCTAATTCTCCTGAGTGTTCTTAGTTCCACTCCCTAGTTGCAAGAGTAATTTTAGGATTTTCAATTTGGGTAAGCCCGAATGTTTCTCTGTTGTAAACATATAACTTATATGGATAATTTTTCTTTCAAGATGTAGATTTTTAATGCATTATTTTAAACTGTATAAAATGTAGTTTTTATCAACATTTAGAAGCTATTTCAGGTAATCATACTGACAAGTATTTCAGGTAGGCATACTTACGAGAACCTATATATTACTGAACTTAGCTTAAATACTTAATTAGCTAAAAAAAAAACCTGAGCAACATGGAAAAATCAAGCACAGTTATTATCTCAAGTAAAATTAGTGAAAAATAAATATAAACTTCAGCTATATTGCTTTATCTCAAATATATATAAAAGCTGAAAAATTTTAAAAAACAATAATGATAATACTACCACCAAATCAGAAATCTAGACTAAACAAAGTGAGTCTGAATATTTTTATGATTATGGCACTTGTTCTCGAAATTTCCCTTCATTTCAGCCTGAATAAACTGAAGTATTTTACATTTATCAGAGACGAATACAAAATTATAATTACAGCTTAGATTCCTGCAGTCTTTCTTTACAGCAATGACACCCAAATTATTTATTAAGTAAGATATGATTTGATTTTTAGTCAACTGAAAAAATTAAACTTATACAGCCTATACGACAAGAACGGGACGAGGCGGCAAACGATATATATATATATATATATATATATATATATATATATATATATATATATATATATATATATATATATATATATATTCCTGCTACCTTTTTTTGGCAAATTTTGGATCCGACCCAAACTCTAAGGGGGTGGTGGGGTGCAACAAAACAATAGAACTTTTCCAAACCGGTTGGAAATAATGTTTGAATCAATTATCTACAACATATCCAAAATTCATCTTCCTAGGATGATTTGGAGGGAGTAAAGGGGGAAAAAAAGTATTTTGGTTGGATCTAACACGCCCAATTAACGCAGAGGGTTGAAATTTGGTGTGTTGATAAAGTTCGTACTTAGGTTGTGCTTTTTGAAGGTTTTAATATTTTACCCCCACCCTCACCAGTTTTAAGCTACAATTTCACGCTTTTTCGACATTTTCAAAGTTTGTACCACTCGCACAGGTCACCCAAATATACCTAGAGGGCTGCAATTTTGTATTCGGTTTTAGTTAGTATCAAGGGAGTGTCTTCTGGGGGTCTCAGTTTTTAACCCTTACGCCCACCATTTTTATACCAAAAATAAGATGATTTTTCTTGTGTTTTAACAGTTTCGTTCGAGTCAAAATCTCCCCAAATAAACCTAGAGGACTAAAATTTTGTGTATAGATTAAGTTAATAGCCAGCCACTGCTCTTTGAAAGTTTCAATTTTAACCCTTATCCCTCTTTGAGTAAACCTAGAAGGCTGAAATTTTGTATCTGTATTCGGTTAATATCGAGGGTATGCCCTTGTGAGGATTCCACATTACCTTGCCTCCCACTTTTCCCATTTTTACATCGAAGTTCAATAGAGTTGTTATGTTATATATGGTTAAATGTAATTTATATTGATAACAATACAGTTATCAGCAGACTAAATTTAAAGAAACAAATGAAATATATACATACTATCATTTATCACATATATGTAAGTAATTTAAAAAAAAAAAATGTTATTGATGTAATTTTTTATTTTATTTATAAAACAGAAATTTTGGATTTTTTTGGAAAGAAAAAATATCTTCGTAAAGGCCTTCCAGTTTACTATTTAAGGTCCTTTTTTAAAATTTAAAAATAAAACACAAAGGCAATTGGCGGATAAGCATGGGTAGGAATGTCCTCGTACGAATTGTGTTGGCTTTTTTCCTGCTAACTGATATCGCCACAAAATTGAAATTTACTAAAGATTCAGCCCTTAAAAACCTAAAAGCTTTTTTAATGCCCCGATCAACCGGACAGTCATCGTCAGTTTTGAAACCACTAAAATGACAAATCGCTTGTAGACTTTCGATCACATTTCGCTTGTAGACATTCAACACCGAAGATGAAGGGAAAAATTCGACTTCCGTGATGGGGCCCCGCTGCTCACGGCGCTTTTTTTTCATACCAAAGCAGTATCATTGAACTGCTATAATTTACATATGTCACCGACAAAACTGACAGCATGCAAAGCTTCAGAATTCAGAGAAATGCTTGACGTAAGATCATCCTTTAAAACTTTTTATTATTTTTTATTTTTCTTTCTATCATTTTTAAAACTTTTGGGTAGGCCCAAGCTTACCCGGCCTACCCGCCAGAATTGCCACTGCCTGATTGCCCTTAGATTTGAATCGTTTCTCTGGTCTAAAATATAATTTTTATTCTTGTGATTGTACATTCATATGAATGTATAAAATGCTTACGCTTGGTTTATAATAAGTAAAAACAATCAGTTACATAAGTAACAGAACATATATGAACCCTGTACAACCCTGCCATGTCACGAATGAGTAGACACTAACTAAATTAAGTTTAGTTTAGATTGACAGACAAGGGTGCCAACATGAAAAATCATTACCAACTTTATGACACTGAACATGATGTATGAAAGAAACGTTACCACCATACCCGTCCGCCATTTGACAAATTTCATTTGCAGATTGAGATAAAATTACAAATTGTTTTTTAAAATTATATTCTAGTCTAGTAGAGAGTAGCAAGCTCATAGCTATTAGTTACAAATGAAAACGCAAATGAAACAACAGCGCAGCGGTGGGTTTGTAGGTAATATACACACATTTATGTAGGTATTTGCGAATGGAAGTGCATACATATACATATATGCATCTACAAGCTTTTATTGTACACAAGAAGCTCCTCTCTTATAGCTTGTAGCGTCTCATGATACAGCAATTTTCGTTATGAAATAATATAACCGTACGCGTATGTCGGTGTATTTGATGCTCATTCATCGATATCGTAATATTTTAGATATATTTTTGTTTTAAAACATATTTCATTGTTTTGTGTGTGTGTAACACAAAACAGATTATTATAGTGCGGTATTTGCGTATACGTACTGAATCAATCTGAATGTAAATTTAATAATAGATAATTCTTAAGAGGTTACATACAGTTGTGATGGTCGGAAAAGTTTATAAGTTTTTTTATTGCATATTCAAGTACGTATATTTATTGTACATTATCTCAAGAAGACTCTCACCTAATTTCGTAGCGATCGGAGCATTAGATCAGAAGTTATAGCTATCTATACAGCACTACCTCGAGTAGCGCCCGCAGCTGCTCCTGCGCAGCTGCCGCTGAATTATGCAGCTGCTCTTCGGTGTAATATAAATGGTACGTCGATTTTCGCCACTCTATTGTATTGTGGGAAATGTATCGCCTTGAAATTCTGGAACAGTTAAACACAATGATCTCAGAATCGTATTTTTTTGAAAGTACCTTTGCGGTGGACACGATTACTAAAAAACTATCAATCCGACCAACACCAAATTCATACTACTTATTTATTATGATAATAGCTAGTCGCTAACCGAAAAATTATAGTTAAAATCATCACCATTTTTTTTATATTTACATTTTAAGAAATCCTTATATTTACATTTTAACATTTCAATAAATTCCATTAACGAAATATTTTCGAAATTCTGATTTCCGATGAATCGTTCTCGAGTTATCAAATACACCAAAAAAAGGTGCCCAAAAAAAGATCCTCCTGGAATACAACTGTAGTTCCGCTATTTTCAAATATTATTCTATCAAAAATATTTAACAAGTAACCCAAAACATGTACTAATCGGTGCTGTTAACAGTTTTTTAAATAAATATTTATTTTGTTGTTGAAAGTAAATCGACAAAATGCCGTCATTTCGCCTGCTACAACTGTATATAACCCCTTAAGGCAAACATAAAACTTATAAGTCGGTCATGTTTTTGAAAATTTCAAAATTTTATTTTTACTTTTGCAGCATTATCTATAATTGTGTTTCTGTAGTATAGATTTTTTTGTTTGGAACATCATTTAATTATTAATATTTGTTGAGGATTTAAATATTACGTATATTTATCCACTGTTAAAGAAGAATATCATTGTAAAAAGTAGGTAACTCCGAAAATATCCCTTTTTGAAGTCCTTAATTTCCGATTAATCTTGATGCATGATAGCAAGCACCTCGGCGAATATTAGACATATTTATTATCCTACCAGCCTGTTCTCGTTACTGAGGATAATAACAAGAATAAAATCCGTTTTAATGTTCCGTAACCATCTAAAAAAATACAAACTAAAATAACTGTGTTTTAATTCACTTTATTACCATACGAAGTTTCATTAAAATTTACGAGGTATAATATTTGCTGAATAGCCTCACTGCTGAGTCCGACACAGGAATCAGTCGAGTCTTTTAAAAAGTACTGTATCTAATAAAATATAGTTTTCGAGATAAACAAGAATAATCGGAAGAGGGTATATTTATATACCTCTTTTCAGATACAATTGATCATGAGTTTTTGTTAAAAAATTAAATAATTCTTATATTCGAAACAAATCAATCTTCTATTCTTTTCTAAAAATAAACTGCAAATTTAAAGTTTACATAAATGCAATAATAAAAGAGATAAAGCCAAGAAAACGGAAATTATTTAAATTCAAAGTGACGAAGCATGGTTAAATTTAACTGAAATGAACCATATATAGACGATCTGCCTCCAACAGAAAGCTCTATTAATAGCTGCATGATCATTCATGTGACTTCATATAAGTACCTCATATACCTATATAGATGGAAATAAAGCACATTAAAACACATTTTTTAAAAATTTTCTATTATAAGTATTTTCACAACTGTCTTGTCTTCATATAGGGAAATTATACGTTTAAGATACTTACAGTGTCACATAAACTCTGAGCCTTGAAGAGATAGAGGGAGTACAGGTATATATTCAATGCACCTGTATGAAAATGAAGGCAAAAAAGGGCTAAAGTGTTGACCAATATGGCGGTTAAACATGGTTTAATTAAAATTTTTTCTATATTTACTGATGTTATATTTGTTGTTATAAATATTGTTAGAATATTTATTAATAAATAGTCTCAAATTACAACAATAATCGTATACAAATTAAAAAATATTTACCACTGACACCACTGACACTTTATAGGTTATGAAAGGTGTTAACCAATGTGGCGATTTGCTTCAAAAAAGGTAATGTGTACTCTATCTATTGTATGGTACATACGCATTGTAATATCAATGCACAAAAATGACAACACAGTTACTAATACGACTTTCTATTTCTATCGGAGGCAAATCGCCTATGTCTGACTATACACACTTTTGATTTTCCTTAATTATCTCGGATACAGAGGAAAACATTAATTAATTAGATATAACACTTCATTTTTAAAGGACTTTTAGCTGACATATTTAACTTCAGGTTCAGAATTATTAAAGGAGCTCTTCGGTAGATTGACTACGACAAATATTTTCTTTTATCAAATTGTACACCCCTTCAATTTTAATGAAACTTTATAACTTAATAAAAGTCATTAAGGTACAGTTACTGTATTCTTTTATTTTACTTTTAATTTTTTGAAGCAGTCGCTTAACTTTATAAAAATAACATTGGATTGACTGTTATTCTTGTTATTATCCTTAATAACGAAAGGATTGATACGACAATGAATACATCTAATATTCTCGAGGGTGCTTGCTTTCATGTCGCTTTGAAATATTTTTTTTTATATACCAAGTAGTAAAAGATAAGTAATTTTGAAAAATGTTATCATTTTTTAATCTTTTTAGTTGTTATAACTATTTGATATTGGCAGGGAAGGTTATAGTAATTAATTGGATGGCCAATTAGGCATACTTATCTGGCTAATTCCTTTTACAGAAAAAATCAACTTTTTTCTATTGTATTTACCTGCAATGAAATATTTCGCTCTAAAAATTGGCCCTAATATTCCTTATACCGTATTTACCTTTATAATAGTCCAATTATCTTATGGAACTTAATATACATGAGCTAAATTGTCTAATTTCAGAAGTTCATACAGATTTTAGTTTGATCATTGTGACTTAACTCCTTCAAACAAAATTGTGTGAAAAAAATATGTAAAATGGAAGGACTGAACACTATGATGCTGGAAATACTTTAATACAAAAAATTCTTTGGAACTATTTTCATTATAGAACTGCTGAAACACTCAGATATAACTTAATGATTCATGTATAATATATCGGGGTATTGCCGCCGATTTATTGTAAGCGACACTTTTAACGAAATTAACTAAATATCAATTTAACAGCACATTTCTCTGTAAAAATATTTAAAAAAACCTTCCTCTGTAAAATTTGATATTTTGTCGGTTACACTAAGACGGTAGTGGCTCGATATTTATAATAGTAAAAATAGTAAAAAGGTCTAAAAATTTAAATGTTGACAGTTGTAAATTTTAGTGTTCTGAATTAAATGAATGTAAATTTTAGTGTTCAAATTACATATTGCATTTATTTTTATTAAGTAACAATATTGTTATATTGGTCCAATTTGTCTCGGTACCTACTAAAAATTTGAAGTAACATCACAAATTAATTTTATATCGCGTGAATTAAATAGAACTTCTAGCACGGTGGAAGAATTGCAGATTCAGTTAGATTGGTGGAATAATTCAGAAAATTTAAATCCCGTTAAACAAATGTCAGAATTAGAATCACAGACTAACCTATAGCGTACCAGTACAATTCTGTGCGATATTTATATACCCTTTACAATTAAAGGGTATATTTATATCAAAGAACTTTGAAACTCATTAAATTAAGCAGGAACCTGTTACGCTTTATTACAGGTGACATTGTAGATTGAACATTTTCACTTTTTAGAAATATTTTACATTAAATAAATCTATAGTACAGTTATTATTGCTTTATGAATATAAATACAGTTACTGTAAAATTGGATGACTTTGGTCCACTTTTGAACTTTACACTGTCATAAGTTTTGCAACAAATGATATTAATTTTTGTTTCTAGTTACGTTTTATGGGTCTGTATTAGTACTTTTAACTTTGAAATGGAGCAGAAGCTAAATACATTCTAAATATTTTTTTTTTTTTAAATAAGGGTAGCCAAAATCAGACGACGAAGTTGGGTTACTTTGGCCACATGTTGTTTTATTTGAAAAACGCTAAGAAAGAAATATTTTTTGTTTTTTGTTTTTGTTTTTTTTTAAATAAAAATATGATAAAAATACTTTTAATTAATTTAAAAACATTAATCCTCTGGTTGTACCAAAAAATATGGTTTGAGAACAAACTATGGAAAATTAATTGGTGAGTACCTGCATAATTTTTACGTTACGAGTTAAATGCCGTTTGTCCAGTCTTAATTTTACTTTCTAACATATTCTTTTAATTTATAATCAGTACAAAATCTTTCCTTACTTTAATAAACTTATTTTCATTTACTTACTTACTTACTTGTTTTCATTCTTATACGCTCCAACAAATTTAATAATTAAAATTAAAAAAAAAAAATTACTCACAAAATTTTCATATAATCAAAATAATCATTATACATTCCAACATAACCATAACTGAAAATAAATAATTTTGAAATATTAACAAAGAAAGTTTTAAGTCGTATATACCTGCTCGCTTCTAAATTTCTAGACTGGGATTTTTTTGCTTCGTTAGAATGTTAAATACTAATATATGTTTACAAATCTTTCAAGCTTACAGCAATGTGAACCCGTTAAAAAATGTTCAAGGATAGTAGCAAAAATTAAAATTAAATTTTAGAACTGCTTCTAAAAAATAATTTGAACAAAAGATAAACCGAACAGGTAAATTATTTTTTTAAACGGAACTAAATATTTTATCGCCTGATTTTCCAGTTAAACAGATTTGACTATAATAGATATATAAAAGTGGTGAATAGAAACAATAATGACTATACCTATAGGTAAATATGAATATTAAATATGTAGAGATATTAGTTCGGACTGCAAAATAAGCAGTGATTATATTTTATACATTGAAAATGTCTAAATATCCACATTTATTTTAAAGTTTATAAAATTAACTATTATAGTCTTTTTGTTATGAATAGTCCTTATTTTTTATTTACATATAAAAATTGCAGGAATGAAAAACTTCTTTTAGACAAAAGTTAAAAATAGCAGTTAAGAAAGAAACAAAAATGAAATGCATTCTTGTATTGCAGAAAAAGGTTTTCTATTTAATTTAATAGCTTGAACAATTATATAAAAACCGAAGCCATTATCATCACATGTATTTTTCTAATGTATTGTTTTAAAACAAGCGCAACCACCATATTCATTTTGCTTTATACTTAAATAAATACGTAGCCGTCCTCACCTTACTACCACATAATTATATGTGCATACATATATACATACATACATACATCAATACACAAATATGTGTACTCATGTGTTTGTGTATATTTTCCAGATACGGCTGCTGTAAAAAAGAATGGTCAAGTATTGATTTTTCATGAGAAACATTTCACACTGTATACGTATTATTTACAGCATCAACATTTTTAGTGTATTATTATGGAAAATCTTATTTTTATGTTTTTCATTGTAAGGTTTTTTTAATTTATTTTGCTAAAGACTGAAGAGTGAAGAGTATAGATAAAAATTGATGTTTTTCTTAATTAACTAACAGTAAAGTGATTTCTTCAAAACACAATGACAATAATTAATAAAGCTTTACTAAAAGCCAAGGAAATAAGCTTGCCGAATTTGGTATATGCAAAGTAAATAAATTGATACAAAAATATGTAATCTCTTTAGAATGGTGTAATTAACTTAAGATTCCGTCTTCTACTTATAATATTGAAAGACATGTATCATACCAAAAACTCTTCTGTGCCAGTGCAAAATCGGTCACTTCATTGTATCACGATACCAATTTAACGTTGGTATGATAGCTATAGTTGGTGCCGTAATAGTTTGTTATTCTATATAAAATTTACTAACAATAACTGATCATTGCATGTATTAGACCTGGATATACATAGTAACGGAAAATCTTCCCTAATTTTTGCGATTATGCCTCGGGGAATATTAAAAGTTCCGAAAAAAAATTGTTAAGAAATAAATATAAGGCAAAATTTGAGCGCCACTCGCGAAGCTGTCATAGTATCAAAAATTTAATTGTTGTGTAAGAAACAATGTATTTTGACACGATTTTCGCATTTATACCATGTGCGCTAACGTAATATTAAGATCTAGTTGTGAAAAATGACATGCATATGTCTCGCAATAATTAAGGGTGATTACATGATGGAGTTGGCGATGATTTTCAAACTTATGCGTTTGAAACTATATGAAGTTAATGATGATGAATTGTAAAAAATTAATATAAATAGTAGATCCTTATTCAGATATACCATATAGTTTTGATCCTCCAAATTCTGATCCTGAGATTGAAATTGATGCTTGAAACTCCCGATATCTCAGAAATGAAACCTAAATACCTGGATTAATGCTCTGTGTAAAAATATTATGTAGCTTGATGTTTTTCTATAAGTTTATGTTTTTTAAAAAGGGACCCTAAACTTAGTACCTTCGTTAGAAGCTTCCAGATTTAGTATGCCCAACGGATTTCAAATCTAGTGTACCAATTTTACATTGCACACATTCGTACAGTTAGGGGTAGGATAACCTACATGGGAACGATTTGACAATTCTGAACAAATGGTAGGTACCTGTGAGACTGTGGTTGCCGGTATAATATTTTTTCGACACATATAACATTTTTATACACAAAACTTGAATTGAAAATAAACTCTTTCACTCGGTTTTTATGTTATAAGATTACAATTGCAATGAAAAATGCATATTCCTACATGATTTTTATTTCGCGTTCGTAAATCTTTTGGTACAGAACTACTGTAACCCTATTACTTTTGATATAAAACTGCTATAATCTTGCTATTCTTGATATAGAGCTGTTGTCATGTTACTAGCTTTTGTATAGAATTGAAGACATGAGTGGATGAAAGTGTTATGTAACATTTTTATAATTTTACAGTATAAGTGTTTGAAAGTTTTTATTTACATATACTTCCCATGCAACAGCGCATGTTTATTATTGAATTTCTGCAAAACTATTGGACCTAATGAAACCAAATTTGAATATATGATACTTCAGCATAGAATATTTCGAAATTTGGCAAAAAATAAATTTTTTAAGAAATAGTACATAACACCTTCATCCACTCATGTCTTCAATTGCTCTCATCTCACTACCTTTGATATGGAACCACTGTAACATTACTACTTTTGGTACAGAACGACCGTAACCTTGCTACTTGTGGTACAAAACCGTTGTAACTTTCTACTTTTGGTATTAAACTGCTGTAACCTCGCTAATTTTGGTACAGAAATTTGAAATTTGTAAAATTACTGAAGAGATAAATCAACTTGACATGTATCTTGACATTGTATCTTTACTATAGATACGATGGTAATAGTTTGAATATAATTCAATTAAATTATATATTTTTAAACTAACACTAATACATATTTGTAAAATTGTGATTCTGGAATGCAAAATTTCACAGCTAATTTTAATTTTTTCGTAAGTAAAAATTAAAGTAAGTAAATATTATCTTTCAAAGATTAAATTTTGTTTGTTTGTTTGTTTGTTTGTTTTTTTTTTTTTTTTTTTTTTGATCTCATAAAATCAGTTTGAATCGCCCTCAGGTTGGCCCTGTCTATATGCCACAGTTAAAAATGACAAAGAATAAAATATTTTTGAAAAAAAAAATGTTCTAAAGGAGCAGAAATCATGCCTGTTTTTAACTGTTTTCTGTTAAGTGCAAATGAAAACCTTCTGAATCTACTTACCACTGCTGGAATTATCCACCACAGTCTAAAAGAGAAGATAAAAAAGCAGCTAAATTAAAAAGAATGACGGTATGTTCCTTTTCAGTGTTGCAGTATTTTCAGTGGCAGCGATCACCGAAATCGTCTAACCACTGGTTAGTTAGCAATAAGATTACAATTTATTGTTCTATATTAAAAGTATTAAGGATACAGTAATTCCGCACGAAAATTAGTAACATTACAGTGATTCTATACCACAAATAGTAAGGTAAGGCCACAGCAGCTCTGTGAAAGGAAAGGAAAAAATAGGAAAGTCACAGTAATTCTATACCAAAGTAAGGTTACAGTGGTTCTTTTATTTACAAAAACCAAATAAATATCACATATATGCGTTTTTCATTGCAATTTTAAAGAAACGAGTGAGACCATCCAGGTAGTTAAAAATATTTACTTTCAACTATATATATAAGAATTTTAATTTAAAAATTATTAAAGGGGGAAATATCTTTAGAACTAAAAATAAAAAAATTCCAAATTTTTTTCTTAAAATACTAGCAAAACATTTCGAGAACATACTCTCAAATTTTCAGAGCAATTTTATAACAAATAACAGCGCCCGCTCTAGCGTTTACGCCGCCCCGGGCAAAAGGTAATAATTCCGCCCCTGCAACCAAATGAGTGACCTTTTTTTTCCTCGCTGGGTTTGAAAATCGCCCTCTCTATTCTCCTTTTTTTATACCGGGACCTTTTTTTTTTGCTCGTCAGCTATAAAATGCCGCCCCTTTTTTTACAAAATTACCGCCCTTTAAATTTTCCGCTCCGGGCGAATCTTTTTTTTTACACATGACTTCTAAAATTGGCACCCTTTTTTACAAATAAATCAGTATTTGTTGTCAAACTACCTATTTTTGACGTGCATAATATGTTTGTAAGTTTGATACTAGGTAACACCTCAGACATGTGGCGACATCAAACCGTTTTAATTGATATTGGTTAGTAGTTAAAACCTAGGAAATGAATGACTGCAATGTATGTAGAATTTGGCCGAAAAAAACTTGATGTTTTCTTGTGTTATTTATACTATATTTCCATTATTCTTAGCGAGGCAGAGTGATGTTTAAATTCAGCGTTTAGCTATCTTTCAGTCTAATTATCCACGAAAATGAATATCGATCATTTATGATCCAGTTAAGTAGAAATTCAAATCGTTTGACGAATACTTGAGCATCACATGCAGTGTAATCTTATTTAAAGCTAAAATTCAGTGAGTTTAGAGAAATAGTAAGATAATGTAGTCGAAAAAAAAGTACATGGCGGAAAGATATAACGAAAATGAATGAATGCCAAAAAAATTATGCACGAAAAAAATTCAAATAGAAATGGAACTGGCACAAACGTTAAAAAATAATAACAGGATTTCGTTGTGTCAACTTTAATTGAATTGTACAGTGCAAGAGCTTCGGTTGTTCGGCAATTTTTAACTAGTTACAAAAAAAAATATTACTTTGTTATTCTACCGGTTTAATAAAAACTTTTTAGCTTAAAACCCCGCCCCTTCCCTAGAAAAAAACTTTGAACTTACGATTTGTCAAATAATAGTCCAAATTTTTAACCACTGATAAACTAAGAATGTAAACAGTTTGAATTCAGAATAAAATTTGTCTTTTTCACTTCAGCCCTTTAGTAATTATAAAAGTTCCAAATGAGATTTAAAAAGGTTCTATAAGGGCTTGGATTAACAGAGAGTAACATTAATTTTTTGCTTTCAATTTCCTGGTGCATTTTCAAGTCAATTATCACTGAGCAACAAAAAATTTTTTTTTTTTTGTGTCAAGGTATTTAATGCCTGATCTTTATGGTATTTTATACGCTGAGTCCAAAAATGAAAACAGTTTTTTTGCCATCACGCAAGGTTTGCTTGAGGCAATCCAATAAATATATTACAATTAATACAAATTTACTCCAATACGGATCCAGGCTTGGTATATTAAAAGAGAGTTGTAAAAGATTTTTTTTGAATATCTTACTTCTGGTATATATCTTTTAAGAGTCCAACAGTAGCTAGTCAGCATCCTTGCATCCCATTTTCCCTGGTACCTTTTTCCATACCTGAAATGACTGGATGAAGCCGTTCTCCATGTTCACTACTTACATACTCTAGATTCTATGGAAACAAAGGAACTGGATCTTGAGTGACATGTTGCAACCCAAATCACTGTATGCTTTCAGTAGATAGTCCACATATTTCTTATAGGGTAACTACGGGAGAGATGCCGCGTCGGGAGAGATGCCGCAGTAGCCATAGTTCGTCCGTAGATTGATAGATAGTGCTATTGATGGATTATATGTTTAAAATAAGTTACTTATTTAAGCTGTATATGGTAACATTTATGATTAGTCCATCAGTTTAGTAATTATACAACTTTATATTATTGAAAAGTAAGTTTTTTAACATAATATTTTATCAACCATTTAATTCATTAGAATTTAAGAATATATATTTCATTGTTTTAATGAAAATGAGTTTTGTTATAAATTTAGGTATATTTTAAAAGTACTGTATAAAATTTTAGGTTGAAATTCCGCACTATGCTTGCTATAGCAACATGCGGCATCTATCCCAACAAAAAGGAGAGACGCCGCATTTAAAGTTGGTATAGATGCCGCATCATATTACATATTAAAAACATAGACTTACATACCTTAATTATGCAATTTTTTTTTTTTTTTTTGGACTGTAAATTATGCCACGTAAATATAAAAGATCCATTAATGGATCAGGAAGAGCTCTCATATTAGTGAAGATAACGAAAATAATGATGACTGCCTGTGTATTGAATGTTTTGAAAGGTACTCAGAAACAAATAAAAATTTGACTGGTTAAGATGCATAAAGTGCCAAAAATGGTTATATATGGCATGCATCATGTATGAAGATGTGTGTAAAATACAAAATTTTTTATATGAACTATGCGGCGTCTCACTTTCTTTGATGCGGCATCTCTCCCATAGGTGTGGGAGAGACGCCGCTTTGCAGGCTCTACAAAAATGTTAATTATGAATCCTTTATGACTCAAAATTTAAGCTTATTTATAAATAATTTTAAAGAACAATGTTTATATTTATTGTGTCCCAAATTCCAAATCAATTAAATGCTTACTTTAAGAATTATCGAGTGTTTTCAAAATGTGCGGCATCTCTCCCGCATTCACCCTAGTTGTCGGGTTTATGTCATCCTAGCTAATAAATATTTAACCCCATTATTTAAACAGATCCAGGCGTTTTATTCTAAAGTCATTACGTCTGCTTTCGAATTTAACATATTTTCAATTATTTTATCTGTGGACTTACAAAGATGTCTTCTTTGATTTTAGCATCACTAAGATTGGGAAACTTCCCTTATAAATATAAAAAACTTGTTCATTCTTGTCCATAGCTTTCATTCTTGTCCAAAATAAGTAGCTCCTATATACCAACGGAGTGGCTGAGTGTGCTTAGGCATTGGTACCCGACTGGTAGGTCAAGGGTTCGAATTTCGGGGCGGACCATGCTTGTGAAGGTTTCATGCAGTTTCCCATCACAACTCCATATGGCTATCGGCATAGTTCCTTACGAAGACGGCTGCAGGGGCATACCTGCCAAATTCTAGCCCCGTCACTACTTCCCCCATCCTCCTACATTATAATGCTAGGTAATTGTAATATGTATAAATGAAGTACAAAAATAATGATGTGGGTGGCGTCTATTATAGACAAGAATGTCTGAAGAACAGACGTTAAACCCCCCTTATTATTATTATTGAGTAGCTCCTACAAAAAAAACCTTACGTGATGGGACAATTATGATTAAAAATCCGTAAAATTCCTACTCATAAAAATACGTAGGAATATGTGTAAATTTTGCATGGGACAAAATATGTGTTGTCCAGTGTTATCTGAATCAAAACCATGCTGAAATTTGTTATGAAACTGATGACATTGAGGCCCACTTCGAAACACTGTCCTCTCTATTTAGAATCAAAATTTTACAAAAATTTTCAAATGTAATTTAGCCAAATGGACACTTTAATTGCCCGCATACTAATATCGTACAAGTTAGTCTGTTGCACTGTTGTTCTTGTAGTGTATGTGTTATTGTGTAAATATCTCTACAGTAATATAAGGGGATTGTTCGCATTTACCCTACGTTTTTCCGTTTCATTTTACAATGTTATTCTTTCTCTTTCTGATTTTTATACGGTGTATGTATGTTGTTTTAACCCCTGTATATTTGCCATTGCTATTACAATAATCGTTAATATTAATATAGGTCACTAGTGCTCTACCGGAATTAAGAAACGAAATATTTTTAAATCTAATAAAATATGTAAGTACTGTGCATATTAAGGCATTATATCACTTTGCGGAAAAAATTGTTGTCCTTTTTTATTAGCTTAAATAATGTATTGACATCTCTGATATGGATAATCAAAAGGTATTATAACTTTGGAAAAATTTTAAAAATTGTTTTGAACTTAATTTTTGAAACGACTTCGAGCGGTTGAAAACGCTTAAAAACGCCGCTCGCGGTGCATAGCATCTAGGAATCTGTCAGTTCGGCCAGTAACTTTTTTCAGTACTTTATCTCCTTACAATTACCTTATTTCGTAACTTTTGATTTCCATAAATAACTCAAAAATTATAGGTAAAAGCACACAAAACGGTAAACACATTGTGAAACTTTATATGGGTTTTTCTTAAACTGTGGGCAAAATAACTTCAGCAATTTTCCTCCAATTGACTTGAAATTTTTCCCGCAGCTTCTTAGATAGATTATCTAGGGCGGTACGTGAGATTTTTGAAATTGGTTGGCAAATATATTTTTCATAAATAAATTGATTTTTTTGTTATTTTTCATTTTTTTTAAACTGATGTCATTTAGCTTTTCATCGCATATTTTTTTCAACTCCTACTATTAAAAGTAACATTTTGCGCACGGCTAACTATATGTAAAAATTAACAATTGCCCACACCGTGCGGAAATAGCCGTGGGAAATTATTTCGCACGGCTTAATATAATAAAAAAGTTGGCTATGTCTGAATTAATATAAAAATGACATATGTAATTCTAAAAATATACATAATATGTATGTTGATTATTTAATATTGTTTCCAGTTTCAAAGTATGCTTTGGCAAAAATTTGAACATCTTACCATTGAGATTATAAATTAAAAAAATTTTTACTTTTTATTTAAATTTTATTTTAATTATTTATGTTAAACTTTACGAAGAAAAATGTGTTCGTAGAAAAAGTATAGTGTAAAATACGTGGGAAAAGCTTATTTCTCACTCATATGAATTGTTGCACTCGCCCTGGAGGACCCTGGCGCATCTCAAACAGTATAGCATATATGCATTTAAGCAAGTTTAGGTTTTTAAAGGTGAAACAATTCTCAAAATCAGTTGGGTAGTTTATTTTTTACACTTTTGGGATCCTCGTACCGTGGCGGACCCCATATAACATAACTTATATCCATCTAAATTAGTTTCTCTCTCTAACAGTGAACATATTATCAAAATCGGTGACGACGCGCTCTTGAAAACTTTTATTTTGAAAAATGAAACAGCTATAAATATTGTTATTGTAATGACAAAAACGATTAAGCAATTATTGTAAAGAAATTCAGCTTTCTTAATTTTTCTCAAAAGCTAGTTCACTTAGAATAATGTTTTAAAAGCTTGTCTTATGCAAGTTTTTACGCTCTATTGGCTATTCGACGGTGTGCGTATAAATTAAAAAATTTTTTGAAATCTGGCAAGATTTTGCCGAAAATCACTAGAAATGGTCAAAATTTGCCAAAATTTTAGCTTCTAAAAGTCGGACGTATCTGACTGACGATTTCATCCAAGGATTTTTGACCTTCTCACCAAATTTCGTAAAGATTAGATACTTCGTTCGAAAATTATCGCGCGGACACATATATAAATATACATACATACATACATACATACATATATATATATATATATATATATATATATATATATATATATATATATATATGTATATATATATATAAATACAGGGTGGGCTATTTTAATCTTTGCATCTAAATATTTCGCCAGAGGCGCCACCTATCAAAAAATCACCTTTACAAAATTTGTTAGGTACGAAGGGGGGCATTAAATGGTGACCTTAAATTTGACTTTGAATTTCATTTTCAAGGTCATTTTGAGGTCAAGTCGTATTTTTCAAATGGAACGACCTACTTTTTATTTCGCATTCTGAAAGAGCGTGAAATTTCACGTCGAACATGCTATAAACGAATTTATAGCATTTAATGTCCTCCTTCGTACCTAACAACTTTTGAACTTTTGTAAAGGTCATCTTTTAATAGGTGGCACCTCTGGCGAGATACTTAAATGCAAAAATTAAAATGACCCACCTGTATGTATATATATATATATATATATATATATATATATATATATATATATATATATATATATATATAAGGGTGTATTAGGGTGTGCCAAAAAAACATTGATATTTTTTTTCTTGCTCTCCGCTCAAAATATCATAGGATATGTGTAAACAAATATATTGACCAAAGCGGAGCTCACAATTCCAATTTTTAGAGGTGCGTCATCGAACCTAAGACGACTATTTATTCTTGCAAGTCATAAAGAAATTTTTTTCCATAAAATGAATCAAAGCACTTTATTATGTATTAAATTGTGGACAAAAAATTTCATTCAGTCAAATTCCTGGCATCAATATTTCACCTTCTACAGAGCCTTAAAATTTAAATTGTTTGAAATTTTACTTTTCTTACATTTTTAAGCCCAAGTATTAAAGATAGGACAAAAAGTTAAATGACAAATTTATAGTCGAGCTGACGCTTTACAAAAAAGTTCCTGACAAATTTCTCGTATTATAAATACTTACAAAGTTACAGACCCTCAAGGCCTCAAAGTTTATTTTATTTATATTTTTGTATTATTATTATTATTATAGACTTTTACGCCAACCTGGCGCTCACTACTCAGTAGGACAGTACTGGGTAACATTCACCTATACCGGCATTATGCAACGTATTAGGCTCTGTGGAAGGGTAATGTGCCAAACCAATCCGTAAAAGTACCGCAGTACATTCACGGACGGGTTTGTCACATCACTCCTTATATTGTTGTTATTGTTACTTGAAACAAGGTGTTATTCGTCTATTTTGGTGTACATTGGGTCATACGGCGAGATTTTTGTGGGAGCCTAGATGTTGGCTCAATGACAGAGGGCTGTGAAAGCCTAGTTCGTTTTCGTGTCCTCAGATGATAGGTAGGAGTAGGGACAAAGGGAAGGGAAAGGACTGTTTGTGTTTGTGTGTGTGTTCGTGTATGTTGACCCTCATATTATTATTATTATTATTATAGACTTTTACGCCAACCTGGCGCTCACTACTCAGTAGGACAGTACTGGGTAACATTCACCTATACCGGCATTATGCAAGGTATTAGGCTCTGTGGAAGGGTAATGTGCCAAACCAATCCGTAAAAGTACCGTAGTACATTCACGGACGGGTTTGTCACATCACTCCCTATATTGTTGTTATTGCTACTTGAAACGAGGTGTTATTCGTCTATTTTGGTGTACACTGGGTCGTACGGCGAGACTTTTGTGGGAGCGTAGATGTTGGCTCAATGACAGAGGGCTGTGAAAGCCTAGTTCGTTTTCGTGTCCTCAGATGGTAGGTAGGAGTAGGGACAGAGGGAAGGGAAAGGACTGTTTGTGTTTGTGTGTGTGTTTGTGTATGTGTGTGGATGTGTCTTTCTATTTTACGTTTCTTGGTGTAGATGTTTTCTGGTTCATCAAATTGCTCATTAAGATCGGGTGTTCCTGGAACTGCGCGTTTAGATGGTACAGAGGTTGACGGACCTTGTGTGTTATTGAATTGGGGAGGATTGTGCACCAGAGCGGTAACAGTGACAGTGCGGCAGTTGTTCGATCCCCCTCTCCATCAGACGAATCTGGATCTGTATGTGTGTTAAGTGTTTGTCTTTCAGTGTTAGTGTATTGTGTGTTTATGTATGTGTGTTGTGTGTCAGTAGGATGAGTGTCAGTGTATTGTTCGCTCACTGTAGAAGGCTCAGATGGAGTAGAAGCAGGTCTTGTGCTTTCACATATCGCAGTCGGATTCGTATTACTGAGGAACTTCCGTACTATACGACACGTGTTTATGATCACTGCCTTTTGCATAGTGACATATGTGTATTTTGGGAGACCCAAGAGGCTCAAACTATTATGTAGTGTGTGTGGAATGACCCCGGTGGCACTGAGCACTATTGGAACGATGTGGACATGTTCCATTCGCCATTGTTGTTTTATTTCGGCTGCGAGGTCAGTGTATTTATCCAATTTAACTGCGTGTGTTTTTTGTAAGTTGTGTGTATTTGGAACCGCAATATCGATCAGATAGGTTGTCTTAGTGTTTTTCATTACGAAGGTGATATCTGGTCGATTATGATTTATGGTCTTATCTGTAATAATCGACCGATCCCAGTAAAGTCTACAGGAGTCATTCTCCGCTACTACTTTTGGTGTGAGCTTGTAGTAAGGTGTTTTATCGGTTATAAGGTGGTGCTTAACCGCTAGTTTCTGATATATGATTTTGCCAACCTGGTCGTGACGGTGTTTGTATTCGGACTGAGCGAGCTGAGTACAGGCAGCTGTGATGTGTTGGATCGTTTCAGGTTTGGAATGGCATCTCCGGCATGAGTCAGATGTTATTGACGAGTCACGAAGTATGTATTTTGAGTAATTCTTTGTATGAATTACTTGATCTTGTATAGCTAGCATGAATCCTTCAGTCTCCGGGAAAAGACTTCCTTGACTCAACCAGGCGTGCGACGCTGCTTTGTCGACGTTACTCTGATTAAGATCATGTGGATGTCTCCCATGTAAAGGCTTCCGAATCCATTGCTGAATTTTGTCCTCCTTCGTGACCAAACGGCAAAAACTATCTGGCATTTCTGTGTGTGAGAGGTTTAATGGTGTGTATGCCTTGTCGGCTTGGATTATTACATTGTGTAAGTGTGATGTGTGTGTTTTGGTGTAAAAGTATTCTCGCAAGTTATGAACCTGTTTATTATGCGTGTTCCTTATGTCTATAAGACCTCGACCCCCTTCGGCTCTTGGCAGCGTCAATCGTTCTATCGCTGCTTTGGGATGATGAATTCTGTATTTGGTCATAAGGACGCGGGTCTTGATCTCGATGTTTGTCAAGTCCGCAGGCGTCCATTTGATTACCCCAAATGAGTATGTTAGCACCGGAACTGCGTAGGTGTTAATTGCTTTGATGGTTTTTTTTCCATCAAGGTGGGTGCTCAGTAATCTCCGTACACGCGTTAGGTATTGCTGCATCAGGTGTTGTTTTACAGCGCTGTGATCTATACGTTCATCCTGATTGAATCCGAGATACCGGTACGACTCTCCCTCGTCCATGGGCTGCATAACAGACTCTGGTTCGAGTTCGAATGCGACCGCATCTCGTTTTCCTCCAGAACGACATTGTGTTCGACATTTATCGATTCCGAACTCCATACAGAGGTCTCGAGAAACCTCGTTGGAAAGTCCCAGCAGCTGCTGTAATTGATGTTTAGTAGCTGCATAGATCTTAATATCATCCATGTACATTAGATGTGAAATGGTATGGCGCGAATTCGTTTGCGTACCTACATTGTAACCGTATTTGGTTTCATTTAACAGGCGAGAAAGTGGATTCATTGCGAGACAAAACCATAATGGACTCAATGAGTCGCCTTGGAATATGCCGCGTCTTACTTGAATAAGGTCGCTTGTTGTTTTTTCATTACCAATACTCAAATGTAAGGTCGTTCGCCAGTCGGACATGATCGTTCCAAGGAAGTTCACGATACTTGGGTGTATTTTGTACAGCTCCAATACTCTCCGCAACCAGGAGTGCGGGACCGAATCAAATGCCTTTTTATAATCAATAAACGCTGTGTACAGGTTACGTTTTCTCCCTTTCGCTTGTTCCAGTACTACGGAGTCAATCAGAAGCTGCTCTTTGCAGCCTTGTGACCTCTTTCGACATCCCTTTTGTTCTTCTGTCAGTATGGTGTTAATCTGACAATGCTCATTGATCTTTTCTGCCAGACAGGACGTCAAAATCTTATACACTGTAGGCAAGCAGGTGATAGGCCTATAATTCGCAGGATTTTTTGTATCACTGTTTTTAGATTTCATGTATGTGATACCCTGCGTTAGGAACTTCGGTGTCAGGTTTGGTGTTTTTATAAATAGTGTAAAGTGTTCAGCGAGATACTTGTGTGTTGATGTAAAGTGTTTCAGCCAGTAGTTTTGTATGTTGTCGATGCCAGGTGCCTTCCAGTTATGCGATCTCTGTAAAGCTCTGGAGACGTCCTCTGTAGTAATGTCCGTATAGGGCATCTCCGGAAGATGTTCGTTATTCCTGTACTCTGTATCGATCCAGCTGGCTTTGTCATTATGGTCAATGGTGTTGGACCATATATTCGCCCAGAAACTATGGAGTGCGTTCTTCTCCGGTAGACCATTACTGTCAGTTACCGTGTTCGTTAGAGACTGATAAAACCGTCTCTCGTTTCTGCTGAACGCTTGGTTTTGTCGTCTGCGTTCAGTACTGGTCTTATATCTTCGTAAGCGCTTCGCTAGTGCTGTTAATTTTTGGTGAAGCGTATCTCTGATCTCTGTGAGTGTTTTATTGGGTTCCTCGTATTGTGTGTGTACTGTGTGTTTGCGTAATATGTCGTGTATGTATTTGTTGAGCCGTTTGGACCTCGTACCCTGTTGGTATTGGGTGATCCTGCCGAGGTTGCATCGGATGTTGCTGATGCGTTTATTCAATCGTGTTTCCCAGGCAGGAGTTTTGTGTTCTTTCGAGTTGTGCGCTACAGGTGGTGTTACATCGGACCCGTTACAACGTATAGCTGCAACGGCTCCACAATAGATAGCTGTGTGTAACTCGATAAAATTGTCACATGTTTCCAAGTGTTTAGGCAGTATTGTATTGTTCAATATCTCAACGATCTCAGCCAATCTACGTGAGGTGTGTTGTTTAGGCAACAAGTACCTATGTGTGGGGTCCGTCCCTTCAAATTCAGTAAGCGCTGTGTTAAATTCCAGTTCGATCTTTTGCAGTAGGGTGTCATTTACTGCTGTCTCATGGTGGTCAGGCTCATTCTCGACAAGTTGTTGAGTGTCGTTTTGTGTGGGGCTCTCCATTTCTGATGGGCCGTCGTCCTGACTTTCTTCATTTTGAGCAAATTGATGTGCAACTTGTGTTTTAATGGTGTTTATGAGGGAGGAAGGGATGAGGTTATTGGTAAAAATGACACGTTTTTGGTCTGCCAGTCTCTGTTCAGTAACGCGACTTAGGTGAGGGTAGCTGTGCGCGAACTCTTGATGTAATTTTGTACGGTAACCAGTTTTGTCCGTTTCAAGTCTAGTGACTTTGAAGTATGTGCGTACGATGAATTCATTCAGTTCATCTGTCCATTGCATACGCACACGCTTCTTACCAGCTTTAGTGGTCCCCAAAGGATGCTCCGAGGAAACACTTAAAGTCGGCTGAGCCAAAGGTGTTGGGGGCTCCGTAAGTAGGGCAGTAGCATTTTGGCTGAAGGTGTTGTTACAGCTGACAGGTGGCTGCCTAGAACCCAGCCTGTCGTCACCGCGATCTAAGCTGTCACATTCAGTGGTGACCCTGATGCGCCCGGTCGCTCCACCGGCAGCGGCATTTTTCCGAGGCTTTTTTTTTCTATTTCTCTCCATCCTAATGGGTTGTCCTTTTAGTCGCCTTTTACGACAAGCAGGACTTACTGTGGGCAAATTCTGCAAAGTGAAGCCCCCACCCACAGGGCGTTTATTATTATTATTATTATTATTATTATTATTATTATTATTATTATTATTATTATTATGAATTTAACGAAAGAAACGCGACTGCACTTCAAAAACCCCCAGGCGGAGGAAAAAGTGTCCGTGCAGCGTACCAGGTCAGGTACTTCTAGGTCAGGTACGTAATGTCCGTCATACAGCATCCCCTTCCTGGTCTTCCCTACCTAATAAATCCCCGAACCTCGCTGCAAAACCATAACAGTGGGAGATTCGAGGGCAGGTCCAATGGATGTTCGAGGACCCGCTCTAAACGGGGCATGGGGTTCAAAGGTGTTCATGAACTCCCGGAAAAAGTCGTCTCGTGCGACCGAAGCGTGCGGAGCGTCCCGATAATAACTGCTTTTTGCATTGACGCCGCTAACATGTTGGCGTGAGATCTACAAGCCGGAATGATGTTAAGATTGCGCACAAAGGAGTTATGCATACCCCCCAGACATCCGATTATAAGTACGACCAAGTGAACAGTATAGCCCGGGTACAGTTTTCGCAGTTCATGTATTAGATCTTGATATTTAATCCTTTTATGCTCCTCCTTTTCGACTATGTTAGTTTCCGCCGGAGCAGAGAACTCGATAACATACATAGTCTGATATGTTAAATCTTGGAGAACAACATCAGGCTTATTAGCGTTCAGTTGCCTGGTAGTTGCAACCGGCATATTCCAAAAGATCTTGCACTTTTGGTTGGCAACAAAGGATTCTACTTCCGCAGATAAAAGTAGAGCACACGCAACGCTGCATTATGGCGATGGATATAGGTGGATTTAGCATAATAAGAACAACCTGAAGTCAGGTGCATGCCCAACACGAGGTACTCGAAACCCCTTTATTACCCATCACATATTTTTGGTGTGTTAAGGTGTTCCACACTCCATCTTGAGCTGCAGTGATAAAGCCCTCCGTTTCCGATTTAAGTCCATTAGCTCTCAAGAAAGTCCAAGTGAGTTCGCTCGAAAGGCCAAGGTTGTCAAGGTGACGGTAGAACATACCCTGGTGAACTTTGTCGCGATGTTTATTGAGCAGATGTTGTTGCTCGGCTCTCTTGATTGCCGACTTTTGGCGTGACTGTGATAGTGAAAGAATGTTATCATCGCCGTCGCGATTACGCGGATCGAAGGCTAAGCCCAAGATATCGGCGGCACGTTGCGCTGCTGTGAATAAAAATGCGCCTACGCCAGCAAGCTCGTGATCCCTGACGAGTTGCAATTGCGGGTCTAAACTGTTAAGTACACGACAAGCTGTACCCAAGACTATACGATCATGTAAACGTTCGACTGACAGGAGCCCCCTCCCCCCCTGGTCTCGTGGGAGGTAAAGTCGTTGTGTCGATGCGCGTGGGTGCAAACTACGGTTGATATTTATTATTTTTCGCGTGTCTCGGTCTAGTTCCTCCAATTCATTCACATTCCACTTAATTGAGCCAAAAGTATATAAAAGAATGGGTATGGCTAACATATTTGTAGCGCTGGTCTTATTCTTCGCCGACAATTCAGAACTCCAAATTTGTCGGAGAAGGTGCTTATATCTACTACTTAAGGCGGCCTTCATGTTCTTCACGTCCTGGATGTGACTTTCGCCAACACCAAGGTACGTATAGGTCGCTCCTTCATCAAGATGTTCTATGATGCTTCCATCCACTAATTGGGCGTGTGAATCAAAATTCGGAACTACACCATGCTTACAGTGCACCACCGCGCATTTGCCCAGTCCGAACTCCATACCGATCGCGTGCGTGTATTCGTGTGTTAATTTTAGAGCGCAGTTGAGATCACTCTCTGACGAAGCATATAGTTTTAAGTCATCCATATAAAATAAATGTGTGACTTTATGCTCGCGATTTCCTACCGGGCCACACAAGTAGCCGGGTTCCTCCCTCAGGCTGATTGACAGGGGCAACAACGAGATGCAAAACAAAAGTGGGCTGAGGCAGTCTCCTTGGTATACGCCTCGTTTGTATGTCACCAACTCCGTTGACACAACGCGTTCACCGGATGTTATTGTGAACTTTGTTTTCCAGAGCGGCAGCAGGTGTTCAATACATTTAATAATGTCGGGGTGGACTCGCAGACAATGGAGCAAATAGATAATGAGCTCATGCGACGTTGTGTCAAATGCTTTCCGATAGTCCACCCAGGCCATGCTCAGGTTTCGTTTGTGCTGTCTAGTGTCCTGACAGATACATCTGTCGACCAGCAAGTTGTCTTTGCAACCAGACATTCCTCTTTTTGAACCTCGTTGTTCATAGATCGAACTCCACACTAGTTCACTGGCCTTCAGGATGCGTTCATATAGGATGGAAGTGAACGCTTTATACACAGTGTTCAGGCACGTTATCGGTCTGTAGTTCTGTGGTTGTGATAGTCTCCTTTTTTCGGTATTAGGACCGTTTTCCCTCAGCGAGCCACGATGGTATTGGCTCACAGTTAAATAAACAATTTGAAAATATACGGGCAAGGTTGCGGTGGGTACTAGTGAGCTTCTTCCACCAAAAATTCGTTATTCCATCAATGCCCGGAGCCGAATAGTTTTTCTTGCCTTTGAAAGCAAGTTCGACTTACTCTTTATCAACAGATGTTATAATGGTATGAGATGGCACTTTGCCAAGCTGTTGTTTGCAGTACCATCTAAACTGGCTGATGGGAATACAGTCCAAGTCAGTCTCTTTAGTCGTCTCATATATCCCCCGCCAATAATCCTCTATTGCGTCGACCGTCGGTGGTTGCTCCACGACATGGTTTTTAGATGCGAACAGGCGTGAAGGGTTCGAGTTAAAGATCTTATTTTCCCGAATACACCGTTCACGCCGGGCTACTTTCTTCTTGGCCAGGGCCAATGCGCGTATCTTATCCAAATGTGTCTGTTTGATGGTCAACAGATTGCCCAAATTTATCGTGTGATAGCGGTACTTTAGTTCTCTGGCAAACGCCCGTACCTTTCGCGTAAAGCGCCTGTTGGTCTGAATATATTCTATCACACATTGGATACGCGATACCAGCTGTCGTAGTGCCCTCACCTTGGTGTCGATTTGTTTAATACGAATACGTGCCTTCTCCTCTGCAGTCTTTTGCTGCTTAGTACATGGGGTCAGGACACGCATCGCTGCATATACTGCGTTGTCGACGTCGGTGAGATCACTGGATGGGGATAGATGATCGTCCAAAATTTCGTTTAGTACGGACAGTTGTTCATCCTTTATATACGTCCGTCGGTATTTGGGACGTGGTCGTTTGTCAAAGTCTAAATCGGTATCGAGAAGATCGCGAAATTGTTTTCTTAAATTGTCTGAGACAGAAAGGGATTTATTTAGATCGGCATCATTCTGGGTGGGAGCTGAACTTGTTCTGGTGTTAGACTCTAGCACAGTATCTGTGTTGGCTTGATTTAACAAGTCCTTCTGTGCCTCAGTAACTACGCTGCCACCGCAAGTTACCAGTTGATCCCGCTCTATGATGTTATTGGTCGAGCTCTCACCGTTGACCGCAGAATCCTGTTCAGCTTCCACCACTGCAGTTTCTGCAACCCTAGCTTCTTCGCAAGCTTCTCGATTATCGTCATGTCCGGTAGGTATGTTTAATTTTATAATTCGGGCTACATGGTCACGCAGATTTTGTGGCGTTAAATTAGAGTGTTCGGGATGCATCTGGCACCATATGGCGTGCATCCTTGCCATGTACCCTCTCTTATTTGGCTCACTTTGTGTGCGGCACGTGAGCAAATCTCTCCTCAAGCTGTCCGTCCACTCCAGGCGCACGAGACGAGAAGATGAATTTTGACTGGTTACGCCTTTTTGTGCGGGCCCATCCGAGAGACCCGCGGCACGACCAGCCTTCCTAGTTCTATTACCGTTGGGAACTAGTTAAAACCTGTTAGGGGTAGTTAGCCCGTTAACAGAGACCACCATTTAGCGCTGGTTGACTCCACGCACCAGGTACCAGAAAGTACCTGGTCTTAGCTCGGGAACCCCGGGAGCGCTACTTCCCGTGTTGTTGTAGCAACCGACCACCTAAGCAACCAGGTGTTACAACAAGTCCCTGAGGGTTATTATTATTATTATTATTATTATTATTATAGACTTTTACGCCAACCTGGCGCTCACTACTCAGTAGGACAGTACTGAGTAACATTCACCTATACCGGCATTATGCAAGGTATTAGGCTCTGTGGAAGGGTAATGTGCCAAACCAATCCGTATTATTATTATTATTATTATTATTATAGTGAGAGTCTAATAAAATTCACTTAAAAAAAACTGATTTCTTTTTAAACGTCTTTCAATAAACAAACTATGATAGGTTTGTTTATAGTGTTAACTGCTAGTTGTAGATGTTAGCCTAAAAATTATACTTAGCTAACATATATTTGCCTTTAAAAGATTATGTTTTAGGCTACTAAATTCCGCCACGTTGCATTCGCATAAACAAAATTTTGAGAAAAATTACGGTGATTAAAATTTGTATTTTAATGCCTACAGAAATACTTTTATCGGCAATTTCACCACGTTACATCTTATACAAATTTTGTGCTTTCACTATTCAGCAGCGGATCCAGAGGGGGGTCATGGGGTCATGAGCGTCATTCTTTGAGCTGTAAGTGTTTGAAGTGTTTGTCACATGTTATTATGATAACGTACAATTAATTCAAACAAATAAAAGTAGACAAACAAATTTTTAAACAAAAGTTGTTAATATTTTAAAATTTAGATATGACTTGAATTTATATCTACTAGTTAATGTAATGTACGCGTAACAAATGTTATGCAGGAAGTAGTCCTTAAAATTCAAAGGACATAATAATCTATTTAAGAAAAGCATCTTACTGGATTAGCTCGACAGAATATACATATATTGGGACATTGAAATTGACTCTCATATCATCGACCAATTCCGGATTCGCTAAGAAAAAAAAAGAAGCTAGATATTGTTATTTAATTAATCATTTTAAAATTGTATGAGTAATTCCATTTCTTTAGTATTAACATTCGTGATTATTCAGAGCTTCTCCAAGATGGTTTAATCTCTATTATATTTTTAAAACAGAATTTGCCTGTAGTCACATAAAAAAAAATTCCATACAGATCACGGTGTTGAGAGTCATAAAAATTTGACCACTTCACATTCTTGTGATATATGAAAAGGCTATTTTTCGTTTCGTATTCTTAGAGTCCTCTATTCATTATTTTACTTAAAGCATCTTAAACAGAACTAATTTATGAGGGTGAATTATTTATTTTCTTTTTTTTTTTTAAATCGTATACTTGTAAGCTTTTTTAGAGAATTAAATTCGACTGTCTTCTAGTTGTCGTTTTCTCTTTTTTTTATTTTATTAAATTAACAAATAAAAGAATAATCTACAAGTTTCATAAATTTATTTTACGAAAGTTTCTATATTCTTTTTAATATAAACGCAACCAGCTATATAGTGGAGATGATACAATATAATATACATGTATAACATTATGCTGAAAGAAATTATTGTACCAGCATGAGAATACATATTATATAACGGCATAACGGGGAGTTTGATGAAGCAGCAACAACCCCGACGTGATTTTCTGTTGATAAATGACTGGTTGTAATTCATCACTGTACGTTCGGCCACGGCCCCAACCTACAAAACTGTGCAGAATGAAATTGTCGAAGCATTGATCCAAGCCAAGCTCTGACAACTGCTTTTTGTAACGCACAGCTGTGTATCATTTTATTTTCCTTAAACGTGTGTGCTCCTGAGCTTAAATATTTATGAATTTACATATCAATTTTTTTTTTTTGTGTGTAAGAAACTTTCCTTAAAAGTTTGACATTTTAAATTTTATACGTTCAGTATACATATGTATAATATATATTTAGATAAATTGCTCATTCATTTTCATTTTCTGTTTTACTGCTCGCTCATTAAACGGTAAGCGGTTAACACTGTTTTAGATTCAATTCTTTGAATCAAAATAGATAATGCATTGTATAAATAGATAATGATAATGCACTTTATTTTGCAAAATACCACTTTTATACCACTTTATGACCATTCTCAACCGTGTAAAGATTACATTCAGATACATGCCTATTTATTCTAAATCTTAACTTACAAATAGTGGGCGGAGTCAAAAACAAGGTAAATAAGTTTAGGTAAGTTGGATACATGCGACATATAAACAAATAAAGTAGGAAATACAGTCGTATACAAAAATTATGAAATAGAAAATAAAACAGAATTGTAAATATCGGTATAATCATTTAAAAGTAATTCAGAATTATTGTGTTTGTAAATTTTTATGGCTTCTAAAATACTTAGTCTGGGCCCTTTATTTGCTTCGTGCAAAACTGTAACGTTTCTGTCCGGTATGTGTCCTGTATCGACTAAATGTCTGGCAAGAGCGGAGTCAGATTTCTTGCTTCTGTAGCATCAGAAGTGTTCAGCTCTGCGGGCTTCAAAATTTCTGCCAGTTTAATCGATGTAAAAACTATCACATTCCTGACAATTTAGTTTGTAGTTGCCCGATTAAGTTTCCTAAATTAAGGCTCGATTTAAATGCAGTAGTTACATTTATTTAGAATCAAGCCCTAAGCGCATATATATATATATATATATATATATATATATATATATATATATATATATATATATAGTATATTTATTTAGTTTAGAAATGACGTCATTATCGTCTCTTTTCAATTTATGACGCTAGCTGTCCTTTAAAAAAATCATAGGATACTGATCCTTAAAATAGTATATAAATTAAGTTTATTTCCATTTTTTCTTTTTCTCATTCTTTTCAATTGCCAAATTATATAAGTTTTCACTTACGGATTTGTGTACACTGAATGAAAGTTAGAAAAAGATAACATACCATTAAATTAGGTATTATTAAATAATTTTTACCAATAATTTTTTATTTGACCCACCCATGTCAATTCATATTTTTATGATACCTTACTGTGGTACGTTACTATCTAGGTATCATAAAAATATAAATTGAAATGGGTGGGTCAAATAAAAAATTATTGGTAAAAATTATTTAATAATACCTAATTTAATGGTATGTTATCTTTTTCTAACTTTCATTCAGTGTACACAAATCCGTAAGTGAAAACTTATATAATTTGGCAATTGAAAAGAATGAGAAAAAGAAAAAATGGAAATAAGCTTAATTTATATACTGTTTTAAGGATCAGTATTCTATGATTTTTTTTAAAGGACAGCTAGCGTCATAAATTGAAAAGAGACGATAATGACGTCATTTCTAAACTAAATAAATATACTATATATATATATATATATATATATATATATATATATATATATATATATATATATATATATATATATCTAAATCTGTGGACAGTAGCGTGTCAAACTGAGTCAGATACCGCTTAAGGTAACTTAGTTTTGCACCAGCTGTAGCGGTGCCTAAATCGATTCAAACGGATTGTTTGTCCATACACAATGCACACCCCACCTACCATATTATATGTACGTACACAATGCACATCCCACCTACCAGAGACGCACAGACTTGTGTGTGTGACGTATGACACACACACAAGCGTAGATCCGTGTACATAGATAAGAGGTTTATTGTAGTTACATGTTGCGCTTTTGATGGGGGACAAAATTTTACGTCATCTTTTAGCCATAGTGATCTTGCTATATAGAAATAGGAAGTCGTTTTACGTATTACGTAGTTAGAATTTTATGTATTTTATCTGAAATTTTTCCAAAATTTGATTTGGGGTCTAATTAAATAGAGGGATAAATTTCTTTTAAGGTTTGTTTAAATTCTTTTTTAGCTACTATTTTATCAATTAATTTTGAGTTATATCCGGAATTATTTGGTATTGTTTTAATGTTTTAAAATTTTCTTTTGATAACGGAAAATTAAAGGCGCAATGGATCATAGAATTATAGGCTGCGGCTTTGTGTTGAAATGGACTTATTAAATCACTTGGTATTGTAATTTCGGAATATGATGGCTTTCTATAGATATTGAAATGAAGGCTATAAAAACGCCTAAAAAGACGTGTAGTCTCTGGTAATCAGCAGTGTGAAAAATTGAGTATTTGAAATAATTTTTCTTTTTTTTGTACAGTGGTTTAATCTATGTTATAAAATAAATAATACAGATATTATATTATTGTTTAACTTTATTTGACAATTTAAAAAAAAATCTATTATAGACCAAGTTATCTCATGTTTGTTGCACTACGTCCCACCAGTCGTATATATATATATATATATATATATATATATATATATATATATATATATATATATATATATGTCTGCGCGATAACTCTCGAACGAAGCCTCCTATTGTTACTAAATTTGGTGTGCAGGTCAAAAGTCCCAGTAGCTTGGATGAGTTTGTCAGCCAGATACATCCGATTTTTGGAAGCCAAAGTTTTGGCCAATTTTCGCCAATTTTATGGATTTTTGCAAAATTTGGTCAGATTTTAACATTTTTTTAATTTTTTTTACACCATTGAAAAGAGCGTAAAAATTACATAAGACAAACTTTAAAAACATTGTCCTCAGTGAACTAGCTTTTGAGAAAAATTAAGAAATTTGCCGAATTGCGTTACAATAAATGCTTCATCGTTTCTATCATTACAATTACAATGTTTATATCTGTTTCATTTTCAAAATAAAATTTAACTAGCTTTTCAAGAACGTGTCATCACCGATTTTGAAAATTTGTTCGCTGTTAGAGAGCTAAACTATTTTAAATGGATATATGTTATATGAAGTCTGCCGGGTCCGGGGGTCACAAAACGCCCATTCATTTTTTTAATTTTAAAAATTTAATTTCTTTTAAATACATATATGCTGTACTATATGAAATCCGCCAGGGTTCTGGGAACCCAAAAGCGCCAGAAATTAACTATTTATTAATTAAATTTTTTCACTATTAGAAAGCTAAACTATTTTAGATGGATACAAGTTGTTATATGAGGTCCGCCAGTGTCCAATCTTTGGAAATTCATTATGTTATGCAGATGCTGCGACAGGTGTATTTTTTTATGTGAACTTAAACTGAATTGAAAATTTAATTTTCAACAAAATAACTAAAATAAAAGAGTGATGTATTCGAAATACTGTACTATTTATAGGATATCCGCAGAATAGAGCATACATGGAAATTATTGTTATACCTGAAACTAATCTGACAAGATTATAGACACACGTTGTGTACCACGGAGATTTGCGTACAAATTAGATTTTTGTTTATTCGTTCAAAATTTGGCAATATAAAGTGACCACTCAGTGATATGCATAAAATAGGTTTATTAGGTATTAGCAATAGGATATTATGATGGTAATAATTATGTTATAAAATAGTGTTACAGTGAGCATTCTGAATATTTCCGCTCTCAGTAGTTCCGCTTCCCCAGTTTGAGACTCCAGCGTTATCCCCACTTTGCCACCTATTATAATATTTATTTCATAGGAGCTAAAAATGGTTTGTTTATATTACATGAAAGAAAAATTACCTAAATTGAATAAATATAGTAAGACAATTTAAGTTTTTAACATCATTATTCGACTAACTGATCAGCATTGTTTATACTGTTCCACTGTTTCACTGATATGTATCAATTAGTGTCCTCATTATGTAAACAGATAGACATAAATTATTAGGTGACATATATCGGTGTTATGCATGCAGGTATAAAAATTAAATTAGAAAAATACATTTAGAGATGCGAGCGTATTCTTGCAAAATTTTATGAGGAGATAAATATTTGATCAGTAAAAGAAAAAGGTTACACAATAGTCAATACTTTTTAATTAATAATATTAATTAGATTTTTAAAAATAAATAAAAAAGAAATAAAATAAACTTGTTAACTGCGTACATAAATAGATGATTATAATGAAAATGATATACCTTAAGTAATTATACCTAACTGTAAGTCCAATACCGTACATAGATACATTATACTCATATAGTACAATTATGCATATTGGCATATCTATACATATGTTAAACGTAAACCACTAGAGTTTCGTTACATGGTTATATAGATATTAATTTAAATTTTTAAGTTACATTATTATTTTTAAACCCCCGTACTTGTTTTGACGCTCCTGGAAAAATTTTCAATTTTGACACAATCATAAATTATTGAACTATAATTTCTGAATTTAGACATAAAGAAATTTATTACCTTGCTAGCGAGCAATTGGAACTCGATGGGAGAACAACAGTTTCTGGAAAAGCTACTCCCCTCGTTTCATTTTGCGGAACTATTGAGAAGGAACGCTGCAATATAATTTTTGTAGGATAAATTCATCATTAAAAACTTTGAAAATCCCTAACATTTTAAGCAATTCTCATTTAGTTAAACAAATTACCAATTTTGTCATATCAATAACTAACGGACCCTGAGCTGGTCTAGTGGTTAGCAACTCCGCTCTTGACTGATAAGATCGTGAGTTGGGTACCGGCCGGGGGAGATACATCATCATCAAACTACCATCCCGCACCAATCATCTATAAACATATCAATACCAAAAAGCAATAGTACAATATATACCAAACGATACATATCACCTTAGTTGTGGCGCATCTAAACAATAGAAAAAAAAAATGACTAGCGACCCGTTCTGGCTTCGCTCAAATGTCTGTTCTGTTTTCATTTTAGTATTTTGTTTAATTTCCTGTACTGAAATACACTTATATAATATTGTATAGCTTTCACTCACAGTTTCACTTGCATAACATTATCAGAATTATAGGTTTAATTATTATTTTTTAGTCAGGTATTCCGAAATTCTATACGAAATAAGTAGTTTATAATGATTAACTTCGCTCGTTAAACGGCTCTTAAGTAGAGATGTCGTCGGGAGTAACTTTTTTGTCCCATGTCCAAAAACTAATTTTCTGTTACGAGCCAATCCCCAGAAAAATTATCAAATCCCACTCAGTCTAACGTCTGTCCGATGTATCAGTTTTAATCACATTCCCGGTTCTTACTCGAAGTCCCGAAATGTAGTTACATTATCTTCGATGCCTTTCCGTCCGCTTCTAATTTCGTAAAAATATTTTTTAAATTCCGTTCGTTGTCAAAAAGTCAACTCATTATTTAAATATTTAAATGGCGCCCTCTAGGCTGGACTTTATCCACTATTTTTCCAACCAACGACATTTCGATTCAAAAATAATTAATCATATCCATATTTTAACAAAATAGCTAATTTTCACGCTTTGAGACATTTTGCAGATATTCAGAATGATATTTTTGGGAAACTTTAATTTTCGGTCATCTTTGGGAGGCCGAGACCCTAGTGGACAGTTTTAATAACACTTTTACCTTTTTTTAGACTCCCAATAGCATCTGAAGGAAAATTTGTCAAGAACCTTTTAGTTGTTTAATTTGAGCCCTGTTTGATAGTTCTGGGGGATAACTATGATTTTAATCCACTTTTTCATTTTATAATTTGAAATTTTGTACACAGTCAGTTACTAATAGTATTTCCCTTCGCGCATTCGACGACTCCAAAAGTAAGTAATATTTATATTTCAGTAGCATATATAATTTTCGCAACATTTTGTCGAGATCCGTCCAGCTATTTAGTTTCCGTTCTTTTTGGGGCTCCAGGATCCTAGGTAAAAATTTTGAGTTTACGTTATTTTTTTAAATCAGGAGTAGAATAGCTGAGCGGGTTCTGGGCCACCGCAAAACGGAGTAACTTGAACCCTTTTGACGATGTTTGAAAGCGTGTGACTTACGGTCCTATTGCACCCATTCTACGGTACTACACATTCCGAACTGATGAGTCATCAAACTGTATCGATGTGCAAACCTTGACCTTTGACCCGGCACGTACCGAGTACATGTATTTAAAATTTGTTGTTGACATTTGACCCCAACACTCGCTCATACTGTTGGCCTTGAAATTCCAAACACATGAGTCATCACCAGCAACCAAATTAATTTATGTTAACCCATTATGCGTCATCACAATTTACTTATAACAATTTCATTTTGTGTTAACCCATTACCAGCCAAACCTAACGCATGCGCAGACTGAATTTAAGTACACGACGCATGCGCAGACTGAATTTTAGGTTACAATTTGATAGATGGGGTACACTACCGCGTCAAAATGTGGGGAATACCCTAACTCGGGGGTGGCCCCAAACTTTTGACGCCGTACTGTACTTAAATTTTTGGTACACTACCGTGTCAAAAGTGCGGGCCCCCCCTGGCCAAAAAGGTATCCGATCACTTTTTGAAGCGTACTGTACGTGCAAACCTTGGTCCCAACACGCGCTTGCCTTAATTGCGTCATCTTAAACGAACTATCACGTCAAAAATGTGGGATTACCCTAATCCAAGGGGTGGCCCCAAACTTTTGGCACCGTACTGTACTTAAATTTTTGGTACACTACCGTGTCAAAAGTACGGGCCCCCCCCCCTGAGCAAAAAGGTATCCGATCACTTTTTGAAGCGTACTGTACGTGCAAACCTTAACCCCAACACGCGCTTACCTTAATTGCATCATTTTAAACGAACTATCACGTTAAAAAATGTGGGGAATACCCTAACCCAAGGGGTGGCCGCTAAATTTTGTGGGGGGCACTGTACCAAGCGCTAGCTGCAATCATGACTCCAGATTCCAGACTCCAGATTTCTGACCGGTTGTATATTAAGAATATGTTATGTATACACTCTGTATATCCTTATTTAATTTTAATTTTATAAATACATACTAGTAAATGATTGTAGTCTTTATGTAAACAAAATCTAACTAAAATAATTTATCACTTTTATCAGCATTGGAAAAATATTTGCTTAATTAGCAAAAAAGTAATATGTTTGCAAATAAATTCGTATATATTACTGTACAATAAATACCTGGATTATTTCTTAATATGTATACTATAATTTAACTATGTTGTTTAATATAAAAATTATAACAGCATTAAGATTTGCTAAATTTTTTATAAATTAGTAGTTTTGGGGTAAAAAATTTATAGAATATCATCTTAGAACTTACATCACACATACATAATATAATTATTATATACAAATGCATGTATACATAGGTGCAGGTATAAATGAGTGTATTCTTATACAGGGTGTATCATGAAATATGCTTTTCAATTAGAATAAAAAAATTTCATAAGTTTTTTGTTAATACTCTTATAGGTTAACGAAAGAAACTTTTTGCTGTAAAAATAGGGGAATTCAGGGTAATAGTTAAATAAAACGCACATATTTTTTTTTTCTAAATTTTATTTATAGAATATGTATACAAAAAATTAAATTGCTTAAATCTATATATTACTTAAAATCTATTTATTTTCCATATAAAAATTTTTTAAAAGAATACAATTTTCTAATGAACAAATTTTATCTGAATGGATCATACAGCGTCTTGAATAATATTCATCTCGCAGATTGGAAATCTTCGGCACATCAAATATTTCTTCCAAATTCAAAATCCACGGCTGGTTTTCGGTGTAATCAAACAAATTTGAAATCCATTTCTTCTTTTTACAGCCCTTGACGTATATGACATCAAACTTCTTTAATATAGGTTTCAATATGGTATGAAGTTTTTTGTACGGAATAAATCCATACGACCAAGGTATCCCATGCCAATTTCGGCAAAGCCAACGTGCTGCAACCCGTTCATATTTCTTCGGCAACTCGTTGAAATCAAACGGTGCATCGAATATAAGATGTAATATTTCATCCGAATTTTCCGCAACGATACCAACTTCTCTAAAATAAAATTCGTTGTTAGCTCCTTGATAGCCTTGTATATCAAGAAACGCCATTTTTTATCACCGCCGTAGAACTGAATTTACTCACACAATCCACAACTTTATATAAAATAATTAAAATTGGTGAGGATAGTTAGTTAATTTGTGGGATGTATTCGAAAATGGATACTAATAGCTATTGCTAGTTGACCATCAAATTACCAACTGTTAATAATATTTAGCACATTACTGGGTACCATGTTCTTTTCACTTTAAGACCTAATGATTTAAGGAATGCTAAATTTTCGGGTGAAATGTGTTGTCGCTTAAAAGTTTTACGTTTAATGATCTTAGATTTCGAAAGTCCTTTGTTAGGTTGTCTAGTGGTGGACTGCTCTGAATTGTAAATTATCATGGTTCGAAATGTAATTGTTTTACCACGAAATTGTTTTCTCAGCGAAAGAGATGTTAACTCTTTGACAACCACAGGTAAATTGATATTATTTTGTGTAAGTTTAACTATTTTATACCCTTTAACCATGATAATGTGTATGAGCCCTTTAACCATGATAAGGTGTATGAGCTCTTTAACCATGATAAGGTGTCTGAGCTCTTTAACCATGATAAGGTGTATGAGCTCTTTAAGGTTGATAAGGTGTATGAGTCACTCCGGGAGCAAAATGAGTCACTCCGGGAGCAAAATGAATCACTCCGGGAGCACAATGAGTCACTCCGGGAGCAAAATGAATCGCTCCGGGGGCAAAATGAGTCACTCCGGGAACAAAATGAGTAACTCCGGGAGCAAAATGAGTCACTCCGGGAGCACAATGAGTCACTCCGGGAGCAAAATGAGTCACTCCAGGAGCAAAACGAGTCGCTCCGGGAGCAAAATGAGTCACTCCGGGAGCAAAATTAGTCACTCCGGGAGCAAAATGAGTCACTCCGGGAGCAAAATGAGTCACTCCGGGAGCAAAATGAGTCACTCCGGGAGCAAAATGAGTCACTCCGGGAGCAAAATGAATCACTCCGGGAGCAAAATGAGTCACTCCGGGAGCAAAATGAGTCGCTCCGGGAGCAAAATGAGTCACTCCGGGAGCAAAATGAATCACTCCGGGAGCAAAATGAGTCACTCCGGGAGCAAAATGAATCGCTCCGGGGGCAAAATGAGTCACTCCGGGAGCAAAATGAGTAACTCCGGGAGCAAGATGAGTCACTCCGGGAGCAAAATGAGTCACTCTGGGAGCAAAATGAGTCACTCCGGGAGCAAAATGAGTCGCTCCGGGAGCAAAATGAGTCACTCCGGGAGCAAAATGAGTCACTCCGGGAGCAAAATGAGTCACTCCGGGAGCAAAATGAGTCACTCCGGGAGCAAAATGAGTCACTCCGGGAGCAAAATGAGTCACTCCGGGAGCAAAATGAATCACTCCGGGAGCAAAATGAGTCACTCCGGGAGCAAAATGAGTCGCTCCGGGAGCAAAATGAGTCACTCCGGGAGCAAAATGAATCACTCCGGGAGCAAAATGAGTCACTCCGGGAGCAAAATGAATCGCTCCGGGGGCAAAATGAGTCACTCCGGGAGCAAAATGAGTCACTCCGGGAGCAAAATGAGTCGCTCCGGGAGCAAAATGAGTCACTCCGGGAGCAAAATGAGTCACTCCGGGAGCAAAATGAGTCACTCCGGGAGCAAAATGAGTCACTCCGGGAGCAAAATGAATCACTCCGGGAGCAAAATGAGTCACTCCGGGAGCAAAATGAGTCGCTCCGGGAGCAAAATGAGTCACTCCGGGAGCAAAATGAATCACTCCGGGAGCAAAATGAGTCACTCCGGGAGCAAAATGAATCGCTCCGGGGGCAAAATGAGTCACTCCGGGAGCAAAATGAGTCACTCCGGGAGCAAAATGAGTCACTCCGGGAGCAAAATGAGTCACTCCGGGGGCAAAATGAGTCACTCCGGGAGCAAAATGAGTCACTCCGGGAGCAAAATGAGTCACTCCGGGAGCAAAATGAGTCACTCCGGGAGCAAAATGTGTCACTCCGGGAGCAAAACGAGTCGCTCCGGGAGCAAAATGAGTCACTCGTTGGAGTCAAATGAGCTAAGTATATATAAGTAGAGAATCAATAAATCTTTGAACAGTTATTCATTTACTAGCGAACGCTTCAGACCTCCCGCTGAACGATGTATAATTGTGATTTTTGTGGTAAAGCATTTACGCGAAAGTCTAATCTTTCTAGACACTTAAATGCTCAACATAATTCGTTAAGCAATATTAATGATGGTACGATTGGAAAGAATGATAACTCATCAAGCAAATTCATACCATATGATGCTAATAATAAAACACCTGATATCTCTATATCTAGATTTGATGATAATGATGATGAAAATACATCTCAACTACAGCATGATATTGATTACTCTGAAGCAATCTTGAATCCGTTTGACCAAAAAAGGATAGCTGCTGCAACTGAAGCCATTCAAACCAAATTTAACTCTTTGAAAAGAGGAGAAAACCGTCATCAATCTGAAAACGAGAAAGATAGTTGGTCTAATGAAAGTAAGCAAGTAAATCACTTAACACCAATTAATAACAATTGCAATGAAACAACCTCCTCTTCACAACTAACTAAACTTCTAGGAACTGCTTTAGATATTATAATGTTAAAAGAGGTTCGAAACGTTGACTCGGAAAATGAAGCGAAAATTGTCAATCAGGTTAAACCAATAAGCTTAAAACGTCATATAGCTTCAAATGAAAATGTCGAAAACGGGGCCTTAGCTAAGCATTTTAAGCAAGACAACTTGAGAGAGTCTAGAAATGTTAACATACAATCGAAAAAAATAAAATACTGGCATAATCCTAATACTTTAATAGATGAATTACAACGTTTATACGAGACTTCAGAGACTGGTGAAAAAATACTCAATATTATTCGAAGTTTAGAGGAAAATAAAAATGTGTTGTTGTTTAACGTTTATGATCGAGAAGATTTAATCAAAGAGTTAAATGCTTTAAAAGAAACTACTGTTGGTCGAGAAATATTCTCTATACTTCGCGAACTTCAAAAGGCTGATGTTATTGAACCACTAGGTGATTATCTGGATGAAACTGATAAAGAAGATGCTAGCGATTATGATGATGATGATGATGATGATTAATTGATTATCCACACTAAGAATTTACTGAATTTTGAAGAACGCCACCGTATAAGAAGCAGCAGCAGTTATCCCTCATTGAAGTGTATATTTTATTTTTATATTTTTTAACCCTGTAAGATAAAAAGGTTTTTTTTTCACATAAATAACACATATATGTAAATAATTATTGTTCTTTATTTTTTAAATATAAGTATGAATACAAAATATTTTCACAATAAATGTATATGTAATATTTTTTACAATAAATGTATATGAAATATTTTTTTACAATAAATGTATATGAAATATTTTTTACAATAAATAAATATTAAAAATTGTATGATTTGTTTATATATTCAATAACACCCGAACGTAATTGTTTCATGCTTTCAGGTAACTGATCCCATACTTGACAAATTCGTTGTGCATATTCGGGTATCATATATGCATACAGATGTTGCACCCAAATATCATATTTCAATAGTTGTTTTGTTAAGTATAATAACATATCAAAATTTCTGACTTTTGTATACAAATAAGGATGAGTCAGAAATATGTCTTCAACGTGTGAAATCCGTGTTGCAAATGTCAATGGTTTGCAACATTTTCACACCATTCTTGCACATTTCACAGCGTATTTTCAAACCAGGTGGTCCATCAATATGATCTTGTTGCCATGGTCGATTATAATGTTCAAAACATGGTTCACATTCTTGAAACATGGCTCGATAATCGGATGGTAACCAAATCCAGGCGCGTTGTATGATTTTCGCACCATAACTTTTCAGCACATTCAAACTGATCCACTTGTAGATTTGAAGAAATGTTTCCAAAGTCAGTTCGTTCAGTAGCATTGGTTCACGTTCGAAAAATTCACCAATTGAAACATCCATTTTATCCCAGTCCATTGATTCCGGTTCAGACAATTTCAAATTTTGCATTTTTACAATAGCATCAATTGTTTTTTCGTAGGTATCAACCCGTTTACGTAGTTTATCCAGTTCACTTGAAAATATTTGTAGCCGTTTCCAGTAAGCCGATGATGACGATGCCATTTCCACTTGCGTACTAATTTTAACGTTGTTGATATTCAGTGATTTAACGAGTAATGTCCCCATGCTAAAGTATCCGTTTCCCCCTCCACAATATGTCGTTTCGTATCGTACGGGCTGAGCGCCACCTTGTTCTGAGTTACACTATACACGTTATGTTTTTTCGATTGTATCAGGTTTTGTTGTCGGTTTATGATTGTACTGTATTTTAGACAGTCCACGTAATCGTTGAAAGTTATCGTTTTCTTAACCACAGAGTTCTTTACACCTTTCGCTTTCTTCGTGTGATCCTCGCCGTCCACTTGACAACTATACATTTTTGATCTTAAGCCCACAAATTTTGTAAAGATTCGTCCATTTAGCTCATCCTTCATTAACCCGGGTATTTTCTTATTGACTCTTGGCATGTTATATTGATTATCCGCGCTGTAATCCGACGTATCAAAGTATTGAATATCACGTTTCATTATTTCGTAAATATCTGGGCATTTTATCTCGTAAATCAATGAATCCGTGTCTGTGTAGAGTAATTTGCTGTTGTTCCCGAACGTTGGCTGTATGTAGTTGTAATGAAAATCGTAGACACATGTTTTCGAAATATCCAGAATTGCTTGCCCGACGTATATTGGTTTGTTCATAAACACTTCCGTTTTTCGTAGTTCGACTGCAATAAGATTCTCGTCAAATATGGTGCGGCTGTGGAAATTCGGTTTCGCTATCATAACTTCCGCACCATATCGTCCATACCATTTCGTTAACAATTTCACAATCGAGTGTTTCCGTACATTTTCCATCGTTTTCCCGAAGACTGCGTTGTTGAGTAATTTGTAGAGATTTTTCTCGAATTCGTTTCCCGCCGTTTGTCGCAAAGCTGTGTTTAAATCTATGTAGGATTTGAGCCAAGGTGATTGATCGAATTGTAGCACTCTATGTATTTTCTTTAATTTCATCCCGTGTTGTAGACATTGTTTCAGGTTCCGATAGTGTATCACGTATTTCTGTTTGTTGTATAGCGTTGCCAGTAACATTTCCTGTTTAGTACCGGGTGCACACATTCTCTCTGGGCATAATGGTAAATCGTTGTGTTTATCGTGCAGCTCTCTCGGGTATTCCAAATCCACTTCCAGTAAATATCCTATTGGTGAATCATCAGGTATTTGTTGAACATCTATCTCGGTATTATCCATCCATTTGAAATTTCCCGTTGGTAAGTATTGTGACATTGCCCATCCATACAAGTTGTTCACGTCGTAGTACATCAGGTATTTTGATTCCTCATCCGGATCGTAGGTGTTCATATATTTATTGTTTGCTGTTGCGTATCGGTTACTACACTGGCTCAATCCACCTCGAATACCACGTTCAATGAATAATAATTGATCCACATCAGATATCAGTTCCAACTCCACTTTTGTATATTTTAAGGCTGCATCCCACGTAAGTCCCGGCGTCGTGTAGTAATGAGCTGGATCCAATCCGTGTGTGCGCATGCATGTATCCCGAAAATTCTCGAAAACCTCCGCGAGTAGTAGTATATCCGTTTTCATATATAAATCCGAGTATTCTCCAAGCGTCTGTATGTTGAATGTATCCCAAACTTTTTGTGCGTGTGTATAATCATCCATGGTGATATCGTTGTCGTTGAGTCGATTGTAGAATTTCTCCCGTGATGGTAAACATGTTTCTTCCAATTTATCCCAGCCTGATATGTAGTCGTACGGAAAAACACCTTTGCGCGTAAGTAATTTGTAGTCGGTATCCGGAAATTGTGATTTAACTATGTTGAACTCGTTGAGATATGAAGATAATTTATCCAAACTTGATGCCATAAATCGGAAAGAGTCGATGAATCTAAATGTAATTTCGCTGCCCGTAACATGTTTAGTGAATGCAATATATCGTTCCTTGTTGATTGGTAGTAAGTCGACACGTCCCTCGAATGCTGTTGCTATATCCTTTATTACGAAATGTGCATCATAACCACTCAAGTTATGGAATACAACAGGAATCATATGAAAATCCTTATAATTCAAGTTGCATCCTTTGTGCGCAGGTCCATTGTATTCGCCGGTGAAGTGGTTATGATCACGAACCATAATATCCTCAGGTTTGAATGGTTTCTCGCAGATGTGGCACCCGGTACTTCGTTGTTTAAGTTGCTGTTGTTCCTCTGGTGTTAACTCGTTCATTGGTATTATGTTGTCGTATATGGGTTCCAAGATATTTTCACGTAACGTTGCCAATTCTTCCGCGAACCATTTTTCGCAATTTGGTCCGCGGTATGATCGATAGTAGCTTAGTTGGTTGTTGTAGGAGCAGTGAAAGTAGTAACCGATACTGTATGCCCGATGTTGTTGGTACGTTGTTGTATTCTTCTGATTTTCGTTTCCCGTCACAGGTTGTAGGAATGATTTCACGTCGGCGTAAATTATAAATGGAACACGTTTCTTGTTGTTGTAGTTCTTGAATGATATGTATTTGCTTTTCCCTTCCGGCATTATAACCCGACAGTTGTTCATGTTCACGCAGTCTTCTGTATGTTTTATCAGTTTATCTTCTGTGCGAAAGTAATTTAAGCATCGATCACAGATGTATTTTTTACTCTTGGTGTTTGCTAGTTGTCTTGACACAAGTCGCGATAAGTCCTTAATCCAACAGAAATGGTAGCGTAAATCTTGATTGTTGTCCTGTTCGTTGTCTTCATCCTCGTAATACTCGTTCTGGATCATTAAAAGGTTTATGTGGTTTTGTTTCTTCTCTCTCGTTAGCGCAGCAGGTACGGTTTCAAAATGTCCATTTTGTTTTTTTAGTATAAACACGTTGACTGATATTGTTGGGTTCTGTTTCTCGAATTTGCTCAGTTGTTGGATCGTCATTGGAAACTGTATCCCGTCTAAATTTAGCACCGTTGAGTAGTGTGGGTAAGAGCTGGTTCGATATGGATGATTACCCCGTGTAGCTGGATAAAGTGCAGATACCACTGCCCACGCGAAACAGGCGTCATCGTTGAAGTTTTGGATGTTAATACATGCTTTTTTAGTTTTTATTTCCTGCGGTAATTCGATGTAGCTTGATCCACGAAAAGGTGTATATTTGTTCACGTTCACAGCTAGGTTGATTATGCTTGATAAAGCCCATCCGCTCCCCGACTCGGTAAACTCGCTCAATTTTCTCAAAATTGGTTCCCGTACATGTTCCATGTAGCACTGTTTTAGGTTTGTTCCACGATCTATTATGATATTCGGTGTATTGAAATGTTTCATGTCGTATTTATCCTCGTCACCATCAGTTTTCACAAATAACCCGCAAAACGTTGTGTTGACTTTATTCGTTAAGTATTTTTTTAATATATTTTGTATTCGCCGAGTGAACATCGATGTAGCGTCGTCTAAAAAGTCCTTTGGCTCTATGTGTGTTATGTTGGTAACCACTCCCGTTCGTATTCGACTTGCAAATGCGGATTCCACGTCAGCCCATTGAATTCTATCAGATCTTTTACGTTAATTTCGATTCATGCCGGCACCTGAAACAATCAACATAAAAAATTATTTATCAAATTTATAAAAAATCATTAAAAAAAATTTTTTTATTTAAAAAACTTACCATGTTGATATATCAAAATTATAAAAAAATCATTAAAAAATAAATTTATATTTGAAAAAACTTACCATGTTTTCGTAGCGCCTTCATTCTGATTCGAAATCCTTTCATTTTTCCCGCACATGACTCGAAGTGTTTCCGTTGTCCCAAATTTTCCGCTCCACGTATAGCCTTGTTGATTAGTCGTATGTTGGTATTTGTGTGTTTCATCCATTTTTCTAATTCATCTGCATCCCGGGTATCCATTTCCAGTAATGATAGCGCGTTTCGTACATTTTCCACCATTCTAGTTGCCACGTCGTTTAATGAAGCCATTGTTGTATTTTAATTTTAAAAAAATCTCGATACAAATTCTTGCAACAATAACAATATTAACTGCTTGAAGTTTGCTGAAGAAGTGATTTGAGGGGGCACGCAGACCTCAATTTATACGATTTTGACTGCTCGAAAAATTCTGGAGGGGAATCACAAAAAATGCTGGCTCAGAATTTTTACAACGCAAATAACCGAAGGTCAAATGTCAAATTCCGAGAAATTTATTTCGCATTTGAAACCTAATAAAAGAATTGCTGACTAATCTTAAATAAACAAAAATTAAAACTTATATAAACAGATTGAAAAAACCTCCGATTATTATCAGGCTATAAATTAAAAATTCCGAGAAAACTATTTCATATTTGAAATCAAACAAAGAAATTGCTGTGTTGTCAAAATCTTAAATACACATTTTTTAAATTAAAACTTATATAAATAAACAAATTAAAAAAATATCTGAGTATGAGTCAGCAAAATCTTAAATAAACATAGCTAAATTAATGATTTACGATGACATTAATGTAAACAAATTCCTGGAACTGACAAGTTGTGACTTGCTTTTAAATAAAATTCCCCTCTGGCTATGATGCAAACATATTATGAAATTACATCATCCTAAGTCAGCTAAAAAATCTTAAATAAACAAACACAAACCGTATAAAGTCACGAGTTTTTATTAAATAAACATCTTATAAAGTGCTGACTCATATACAAAAAAAACCTCAAGTACAATTGACACCCAAATTTCCGGCAGTACAGTAGCGGTCAGAAATCTGGAGTCTGGAATCTGGAGTCATGATTGCAGCTAGCGCTTGGTACAGTGCCCCCCACAAAATTTAGCGGCCACCCCTTGGGTTAGGGTATTCCCCACATTTTTTAACGTGATAGTTCGTTTAAAATGATGCAATTAAGGTAAGCGCGTGTTGGGGTTAAGGTTTGCACGTACAGTACGCTTCAAAAAGTGATCGGATACCTTTTTGCTCAGGGGGGGGGGCCGTACTTTTGACACGGTAGTGTACCAAAAATTTAAGTACAGTACGGTGCCAAAAGTTTGGGGCCACCCCTTGGATTAGGGTAATCCCACATTTTTGACGTGATAGTTCGTTTAAGATGACGCAATTAAGGCAAGCGCGTGTTGGGACCAAGGTTTGCACGTACAGTACGCTTCAAAAAGTGATCGGATACCTTTTTGGCCAGGGGGGGCCCGCACTTTTGACACGGTAGTGTACCAAAAATTTAAGTACAGTACGGCGTCAAAAGTTTGGGGCCACCCCCGAGTTAGGGTATTCCCCACATTTTGACGCGGTAGTGTACCCCATCTATCAAATTGTAACCTAAAATTCAGTCTGCGCATGCGTCGTGTACTTAAATTCAGTCTGCGCATGCGTTAGGTTTGGCTGGTAATGGGTTAACACAAAATGAAATTGTTATAAGTAAATTGTGATGACGCATAATGGGTTAACATAAATTAATTTGGTTGCTGGTGATGACTCATGTGTTTGGAATTTCAAGGCCAACAGTATGAGCGAGTGTTGGGGTCAAATGTCAACAACAAATTTTAAATACATGTACTCGGTACGTGCCGGGTCAAAGGTCAAGGTTTGCACATCGATACAGTTTGATGACTCATCAGTTCGGAATGTGTAGTACCGTAGAATGGGTGCAATAGGACCGTAAGTCACACGCTTTCAAACATCGTCAAAAGGGTTCAAGTTACTCCGTTTTGCGGTGGCCCAGAACCCGCTCAGCTATTCTACTATCAGGTCTACTTTTTAAATCAGCTATTCGGAAATTCTGTATTCTATTTCTAAAAACAATATTTTATTTCCATTTAAATATGGAATGCGTTCGATTTCTCTAACTTGTCCAAGGACACAAAAATAACAGTTACCATCCTTGGTAAGTAGTATGTTAGTATATAGGTACTTAGTTACTATCTAAATACGATATTTAGTGTAGTTATGAACTTTGTTGTTTTTAGGAGGAATAGAAACATAACACAGTATGTAACTATAATGATCATGCTCATTGAAGCAAAACTGCGATTTGATGCTATGAAAAAGGACATCCGCAACATTTGACGTCTTAAATTGTTATTGCTATTGTTCCCCTGTGATCATACATTTTTTACAACATACATGTACATATGTACGAAATATGTTTACATATATACATATGTAGATATCAACAAAATATATAGAGATATTGCTTGTCCGAGAACTGAAGATATTCAACGCAACACCGTCTTACAAGGAAACCGCAAGAAGTCGAAATTTCTAAAAATTCTGTAACTTCGCCAGTGTGCAGAGGGTGATTATTTAATAACATAAAAAATACCAGTTGCTGCTAACAATAAGAAACGATTTTAAGGGGTGAAACACCCCCTCAAAGTTGGAACTCAAAAATTTAATAAATAATATAATTTTGTTCATTGACTACAACTTTCTAGAGTTCTAGTATTAAATATAACATTATTTTTTTGTATCCACACATTTCTAAGCGGCGAAATATTCCTTCTAGTATGTGAATAAAAATTGAGGAAATTTTGTTCACATTATACTACATAGAGATGTATTAATAAAAATTTAATTGTTTTACTTCCATACATTTCTAAGGGATGAAACATCTAAAATGCAAATTAAAATTTAAAAAACTGGCGCAACTTTGTTTACGTATACCTACAACACAGCAGTCTAGTAAAAAATATAATAATAATTTTGACATCCACATAATATTTTAAATTTGTGACACTTACAAGCTATCAGTTGTATGGTTCATTTCAGTTAAATTTAACCATGCTTCGTCACTTTGAATTTAAATAATTTCCGTTTTCTTGGCTTTATCTCTTTTATTATTGCATTTATATAAATTTTAAATTTTCAGTTTATTTTTAGAAAAGAATAGACGATTGATTTGTTTCGAATATAAGAATTATTTAATTTTTTAACGAAAACTCATGATCAATTGTATCTGAAAAGAGGTATACTTATTATTACAACTTTGTAGGTTAGGGATTACATAAACAAAATTTCCTCAATATTTAAAATTTCAAGTACACATGTATTTGTAGAGGTGAATTCACCTTTTAAAATATATGGACACAAACAATTATATTATATTTATTACTAGGATTGTGTAAGGTATGATAAAACAAAATTTTTTCAATTTTTAAAATTTTGAGTTCCAGCTCTGAGGGGGTTCTTCACTCCTTAAAATCGTTTTTAGTAGCAACTGATATTTTTTATGTTACTAGGTATTAATCTCCCACACACTGGCGAAGTTACAAAATGTTTCGAATTTTCGACTTACGGTTTCCTTGTTAGTTGGAATTTATCTTTGCCTATGTAATTAGAGTATGTTAAGTAATGGAGGTAGTTTCTTTACTCTTTTGTTCGCTTTTAAAACTGTCGTTAATTGACGTACAAGCAATATATTTTTGAGTATATCCAATTACACACTGTGTAATGCGATCTTGACTAAAAATGTAGTTTTTCGATATCACATTACTTAATGAAATTTTTGTCACTTCATAGGTACAAGAAAAAACCTATACTAAAAAATAATTCAATACATACAATAAATAGAATTATTTCATTACTGTACACGACTTCATATTATATTATCTTTATTTAAATTACAATATAGGAAATTTCTTATATTCCAACATATACATTTTAATATAAATATTTAAGTACATTAGATATCTGAGTTTGAGAAAAGAAAATCAAGTTATGATGTATGTCTAAGCACACAGGGTCATTTTATTGGTATTATAAACAAATTAAATAACTTAATATATAACTTAATAAATTAAACAAAAAAAACTTAAACAAAATAAATAACTTAACTAAGTAACAATTGTAAAATTTTGAGTCTTCAATAGACAATTTAAAATCATTTAATTTTTAATATCTTATAATTATATATTTTAAAAAATATTTACTTATTAATAATTAGTCTTTAACTATTTATTTAACATCATTATAACTCTTGAAATATATGATAATTGAAAACTCGGCCTTAGTAATCATCATCGAAGTGACAATTTAAACATATAAAAGATAGTATAACACTCACATACATTCACACAGTCATAAAAACATTTTTGGGAATGTCGTAAAAAAGATTTTGGTGACTTCGAAATATGAAAATATTATGTTATTTGAATTTTGCAGTCGGGTTGAATACAATAACTTCCTTATAAGGAAGTTAGTAACATTGTCTGTGTTGCATAAAGTTTAATCGAGGTAAATGTTAACATGTTAATACTTACCCCATGTGTTTTGTTAATACTTGCCCCGAAGGTAAATTTTTTAAAAATTTATATCTTTAAAAAAAGGAAATTGATAATGCGGTAAAATTTAAACAAGATACAATACAAGATGCAATATGCTACCGTTTGAAATAAATTCAGCTTCTTTAAGGCATACAATCATGCTTTAAATAAAAAAACCGTCGACTTAAAAATGTTCTTTTACCTAATAAAATCTACGCCTTATTCATAACTTTGTTTCGCGGCAACCGGCCGGAGGTTGACTGGTCACAACGTGTCCGTGGTCATTTACTGATGACAACAAGCGGACGTACTTAATTTGTTCGTCCGTAGTTTGGCGGAAATTGGCCTGTTAATACTTACCCCCGTGAATACTAGCCCCTGTCTCCCCTACTTGAGGCTACTTCAACCGATAGTGTTTTGGTTGGTTACATTGCCATTACATCCAAGAAAAGAACCTTTTCCAGTACCATTTCTATCATACAAATTTGGTTGTAATAAAAATGGCAACTCTCAAAAAACTCACATGGTATATGTTTGAGTAAGCGATTTAGAAAAAGTGGGTACAATGACAGACAGTTCTGGCTAGCATAAGTCGTTGACAGGCGAGAGGAAAGATGCTCTTTAACAGTGTGTTTCAACCCTTTTCATTACGCGACCCCCTTAGCATGGAAAAATATTTGGCGATCCCCTACCCTCCGTTCGAATCCGTTTGAATATCGAATCCGTTCATCATTATTGATTATTTTCAGTTAGGTCTCGATTGAATAGGTAATTAAGGACTTGAAATAGGTATATTTTTATATTGACATCGAAATCAACGACTTATGGTAGCTTCTGAATACGCGCGTGGCGTAAAAAGTAACTCGCGCACGCACGGCGGTCGTTGCCGTTTAACACTTCCAAGCGTAATCCATTTGAATTTTTTGAATTGTGAACTCGCGTTAGTGTTTAAATTTATTGAATTGCATTATTGTTTGTTTAATAATTGTTCACTGTCGTCTAATATTCAGAATTCTGTACTCATTGTAATTTATAAAAATGAATATTCTTTTAAATTCAGTAATAAGTTTCTGGATTTACTGTTACTGAAAATAAGCCGCAATTTTGAAATTTTATCACGCGAAAGTATGAAACTATCACATTAATGCAACCATTAATTAACCTTCTATTTGTTAAATATTATATATTGAACTAGAGTGGTTTTATTTTTAAAATAACTGCGGCCCTCTTAAAAAGGCTTCGCGACCCCCTAGGGGGTCGCGACCCACAGGTTGAAAAACACTGCTCTATAAAAGCCTTATATTTTTTAAAGTCTAATAAAATTTTTAAATTGTAAGCTTCAAATTTTACTCCACTTTAGTTCATTCATAGTAAAGTAGAGAAAAACAATTGACAGGCGATTTTGGTGAGTACTAGCACCTGACAGGCGAATCGAAAGTTGTGCAATATATGAGTTAAAATAAACTTGGTTGTGTAAAGTTGAAATTCATATAGGGTTGACCGAGATAATTGTGAATTGGGGCAATTGTGAACGGCGCCTATAATTTCTAAAATAAAATTAATATTGTTAAAAATCAACTCTTAATATGTTTTTCTGCCCTTTCTTAATATGCTATTAAAATTTCATAACGATACTCCAAGTATTAGTATCTTTTTTTAGTTTGAAAAAACCCTTGCAAAATTTTATGTATCTTACTTCGACCAATCCTCAAAAAAAATTTTATTTTAAATACATTTTCTTTTTTTAAAAGGTAAGAAATGGGTAAGAGTACTTTTAAGGAAATGGTCTAAGCCCTGAGAGGGTTCCTTATTAATTGCTAAAGAAATTGGACAAGTTATCACCAATTCACAATTACCCCATGATTTTAAAATTGTGGGGTAATTGTGAACGTCATTCACAAATGTCTCCATCCGGTCAAAAATTTCAGTAGTGTCCTTTTCAGAGTTGAAAATGTTGATGAAGGTGCTAGTGACCTTATTGTACAAGTTTCCGTTGTACAAACAATACAAAAAAAAATTGTTTTTTATTCATTTAAAATAAATATATTTCCTTGAAAAAGTCTTATTTTCCTTGTTTTTGTGTGAATACATGGAATTTGTTGATTTTTTATATGATAAAATTACAAAATATCATCAAAATATCATTTTTAGCTTGTAATAAATTTGTTCCTACAATTTTTGTTATTTTTCTTTAACCTTGATTTTTTGTAGAAATCTGAAGTATGCGTAACTTGCATTAAACAAAGAGAAATTGTGACCGCTAAAGTATGATGAAAAATTTGAAAGTGGAGTAAATGTGAAGAATTTGAGCTGGGCCTTACTCTGACGTACCACACTTCTCTTGTAATCCATTCTAAATAATTTTTCTGATGGCATTCACTTTTACCCCGAAATTCATAAGATTTGCAAAACGGCACCGGGGAAATGTGAATGGCTTATAAAATTTTTGTTTTTCATACGAATTTGCTGAAAATTTGTGTGTTGCATCCTGAATAATGTAGAATTAAAAATAAATCAACCATAATGTGATATATAAAATAAAAAATACTTAAAACAACGCTTTTATCTCAACTCATGAGAATCCATTCACAATTACCCCGGTCAACCCTATATGTTTGAATAAGCGATTTAGAAAAAGTAAGTACAATGACAGGCGGTTCTGGCTAGCATAAGTCGTTGACAGGCGAGAGGAAAGATGCTTCATAAAAGCCTTGTATTTTTTAAAGTGCAAATAAAATTTTTAGAAAAAACTTATCGCTTTTTACTACATTTTATTTCATTATACTTTCAAAGAAAGATACTTAATTTGTTTAACGTAGTTGCTTTGAGATAGGTACAAAAGTAGTCAGCGAGATAGTCACCGAAAAAATTTTACTTTATCAAAAATTAAGTAATGTACTAATATTCCTCAGTTATTATATTTGTATATCACTTGTTTTTTTTTAATTTTCACGCGCTTATGTTGCAGCAATATAAGAGCATTGTTGAAAAAGCGTCGTACAAACATTGTAAAATGATGTTTTTAAATTATAAATTAAGAAATAAAAAATTTAAAAAAAAATAGTTTTCCCATAAGATACCGTGTTAAAATTACAAAACTTTTTTTTTTTTTTTTTTTTTTTTTTTTTTTTTTTTTAACATCCTCGTTTATCGATTATCAGTTCTAAATAGAACTATAAATCGAGCGATGATAGAACATAACGGGAATGGTGATTACCCACTGGTAATCACTCAATATAAATTATATACTAAATATAATATACTATACATTAAAAGCTAAATAAATCTATATCTTAATTCTAAAATATTCTGTCGATTGAGTCTATACAAAGAGTCACTATTGTCAAGTAAGTTAAGGGCACACACATTAGGGTGATTTTCTAGGCGATGAATGTATTTATCACTGTATCGTACTATTTCCTCACGCACTGTGGGCACTTGAAGACTGCGATGTATGTCATCGTTACGCACGTACCACGGGGAAGCACTTATGGCTCGTAGCACTTTAGACTGAAATCGTTGCAATATCTCAATATTGCTAACACTAGCCGTACCCCAAAGTTGAATACCATAAGTCCATACTGGTTTGATAACACTTTTATAAACTAGAACTTTGTTTCTTAAAGATAACTTTGATTTACGACCTAGAAGCCAATAGTACTTAGAAAACTTAACATTTAGTTGCTTACGTTTAGTCCAAATATGTTTACGCCATGTTAGTTTTCTATCTAGATGTATACCTAGATATTTAGCTTCAGTTGCTAATGGTAACACTACATCATTCAAACTAACTGCAGGGCAGGTTCCTTTTCTCGTAGTAAATGTAACTTGCACTGATTTCGTTTCATTTACTCGAATACGCCATTTATGTAACCATTCCTGTATTCGACGCAAGCTAGATTGTAACTTTTGTGATGCAACATTTGGATCTTCATCAGTAGCTAGGATAGCAGTATCATCAGCAAATGTTGCAGTAGTATTTTCTTCATCAACCGGCAGATCTGCAGTATATATAAGATAAAGAATAGGCCCTAGAACACTACCTTGTGGTACACCGGAACGGACTGGAAACATTTCTGATATTTCACTCTGAAACTTTACATGAAAGTAACGATCTGACAAATAAGATTTCAGTATTAAGTAGAATGATTCAGGAATATTTTTCCTTAATTTATACAATAAGCCAGTATGCCACACTTTGTCAAATGCTTGACTCACGTCGAGAAAAGCTGCTGTACAATATTTTTTTTCTTGAAAAGAGCGGTTGATCGTATTGACTACACGATGAACTTGTTCGACGGTTGAATGTTTTGCGCGAAAACCAAACTGATGATCTGGAATAATTTTAAGGTCATCGAGGACTCGATGCAGTCTTCTAAGAAATAACTTTTCGAACATTTTGGATAAAACGGGGAGTAAACTGATTGGTCTGTACGACGTCACCTCATTCACTGGCTTCCCCGGCTTTTGTATTAAGATGATTTGAGCTAATTTCCAAACAGCAGGGAAATATTTTAGCCTTAAAATGGCATTAAAAATTAAATTTATCATCATAATACCTTTATTAGGCAATTCTCTTAGAATCCTAACTGTGACAAGATCATAGCCAGGAGCTTTCTTTATATTTAATTCATTCCAGATCAATCTTTTAATTTCCTTTGGCGAAAAAGGTTCAACTGGGACAGTTGGCTCTGAAGATGCTTCTAAAAGTTGAGTTTCTTCAATATTTAAGTTGTCTCCGTGATTGGGTTGAAAAACTTCAGATAGAGTTTCAGCAAAAAGTTCTGCCTTTTCTCGTGCACTTTTTGCCCAGCTTCCATTATTTCCACGAAGTGGTGGTATTTGTTGTTGTGGCTGTTTAATGTGCTTAGTAGCTTTCCAGAGGGAGTAGTCAGATGCTTCAGTTGGGCAAAGATTTTCGAGATAATCTTCAATAGCATCCTGTTTTAATTTATTCAGTAATCTCTTTAACTTTTGGGATATTCTGTTAAAACGATTTTTGTCTCCTGGAAACCTGGTTTGTTGCCATATTCTTCTTAGCCTCCGTTTTTCTAAAATCAAGTCCTTAACTGTATCTGGTGAGGTAACTTTGACACCTGAGTTATTGACAATGTCTGGAGTGGATTCACAAGCAGCAGATTGAATGATATTAGTAAAATTTACCACTGCTTGATCTAATTCTAATTCTGATTTTAAGGATGTTCTTAAGGTAATTTTTTTGTCAATATAATTTCGAAAGTAATCCCAGTCCGTGTGCTTATTGAACAGAACAGGTGTTTTCTCTTTATGGATTATTTTAGTGCTAACTGTAAGCAGAACAGGTGAATGGTCCGATGATAAGTCAAAACACGACTTTATCTCCATGTATCTATTAGACATATTTTTCGTAACAAATAGGTCCAACAAATCTGGAATTTTATTTAAATCAGATGGCCAATAAGTTGGTTCACCCGTAGATAGATGATTCAGATTGCTGTCATCGATAACTTTTAGAAGATTTCTACCTTTAGGGTTGATGAGCCTAGAACCCCAATGCGTGTGCTTAGCATTGTAGTCACCGCCTGAGATAAATCGATTTCCAAGGATGTTGAAAAAATTTTGAAACATATCCTGGCTGATTGCATATCTTGGAGGACAATACACAGCGGAAAAAGTTATTGGTCCAATCCAATCTTCCACCACTACGCTTGTTGCTTGAAGGTAATCTTCGTTATATTTTTGTAGCTCGTGATGCTTTAAGCTGTTTTTAATTATAATCGCTGTACCACCGTGGCCTCTACCACTAGGATGTTTCGTATCATACACAGTATAGTTTCTTATTTTAATATAACTTCTCTGAGTAAATCTCGTTTCAGATATTAGGGCTATGTCTATGTCATGATCTTGAAGGAATGTTTCAAGTTCCAGACGACGGTTTAATAAACCATTTGCATTCCATAAAACGATATTTATGGATAGAGCCATTTTATTTCATTTTAGCAACCAGCGCTGTTAATAGATTAACCATCACGCTATTTTGTTTCATAAGATCTCGAAACATTTCTTTCAGCTCCGAAAATGACTGCTTCATAAAAGCGATTAAATCTTGGTTTGTATTATGTTCAGTGGCGGCTTCAATAATGTTAGTGGAGGGCAAATCTCCAACTGCTTGTGCATAGGTGAAGTTTTCTCTCACGTAGTTCGGAGATGGAGCTCGTGAGATCAAGTTGGATTCAGTAGGCTGCTTTCTTCTTAATGGGGGATAACGTTTTTCTAAAAGTTTTTTGTAAACGATACAACCTTTATAATTTGCTGGATGATTTTCACCACAGTTAACACAAACAGCAGGGATATCTCTGCTTTTTTTCTCGCACGCACTTGTCTGATGATTTCCAGTACACTTTACACATCTATAAATACGTCCACAGTTGTTTTGGGTGTGACCAAATCTCTGGCATCTTTTACATTGCGGAATTTCCCTTTTTTTATTAGGTGGTTCAAATTTTACAATTTTATTTCCCATTTTTGTGACCTGGTAAATTGATTTGTTATTTTCATTATTCTTCAGATCAATAAAGAACAAAGGTAAAGGTTCTTTCGTTTTAGCATGTTTTATATTGGATACGTTTTCTACAACGTATCCAAGTTCGGCAAGATCAGCGGCTATTTCTTCTTGTGTGGTGGAGTGATGAACATTCCTCAAAACAACTCGAAATGGTAGTTCTTGTCTTAAGCGATGAGTGTAATAATTTACATTACGTGATTTAAAATATGTAATCAACGCGCGGTATGTAGAAACATCTACTGGTATAATTTTTATTTGCTTATTCATAACTTTAAACAAGCATTTATTAGTAAAGCCATTCGAATTTAGTTCCTGCTCAAATAATTTAAAATTAATAACATTTGTTACAAAAATAGGTTGCACAGGTTCTTTTTTATCTTTGGACAAGCTTTCGGTTGGTATATCTGGGTCTTGAGAAACACTTTGGAGAATTTCAAAGCGATTGTTGGTAGTGACCTCCGTCTCCGAATTTTCCTTCTGCTACAAAACTTTGAAATCGTTTTTCTCAAAACTAGGGTAGTGAAGTTTTTTTTTTCGGTAAGGGCTCGTATTGCTGGAATTAAATTAAATAAATATCTGGAGAAGTTTCGTTAAATTTTTTGAAAAAATTGTTTTTTTGACCAACTACCTTAAATATGAATTATTTTATCAAATGAAAAATATATATTTTATAATATTTTTTCCTGTCATTGTTATTATTTTAATTATATGTGATGGGAGTTTTAACAGGAGCAGGTTTATTTTAAAATATAAAATATCAAATTTTAGTTTGGGTCAAACTTTTTCTAAATCGCTTACTCGAACATATATATGAATTTCAGCTTTACAGAGCCAAGCTTATTTTAACTCATATACTGCACAACTTTAGATTCACCTATCAGGTGCCTGTGCTCACCGAAATCGTTTGTCAATTTTTTTCTGTATTTTACTATGAATGAACTAAATTGTAGTAAAATTTCAAGCTTACACGGACAAGTTTTTTTTTTTTTTTTAAGTTTTATTTACACTTTAAAAAATACAAAGACTGATGACGTGCAGGGCTGATGCCTTCCAGATTGTGGTTATCGTACTTACAAGGAAAGGTGGGTGTATTTATGCAAAAAGAAATAAACTGGTGTGATGTAAAATATATTAACTAAAAATTCTCTTTTTTATAATAACAGTCTCCTCTTTTACCAGAATATATCTGATAAAATTAGGGGCTAGGGGTGGTGAATGAAACCCCAATGATTTTATAACCTTAACTTTGACATCATAATAAAGATCTTAAAGTGCCATTTACAAATATATATATATATATATATATATATATATATATATATATATATATATATATATATATATATATATATATATATATATATATATATATATATATATAGTTTTGCTACCAAAGCTCTTACCATTTCCAAGATATTTAAGAAAATTTAAAAAATTTTTCAGGGGTGAGTTTCACCCCCTTAAACCGCTTATGGGCACAAACAAAATATGGCTCGTGAATTCGTGATTAGTTTTAATAAGATCTACAATCCGCTAAAGTTTCAAAAATTTTTGAGAGATACAGTTGGATACCTTTCCTTGTTAGCATGTTACAACTTATCTCTAAAAAAAATTTTAGCCTTACAGAAAGACCGTTACCCGGAGAGTTCTGTAGCTCTTGGACTATATTGAAATTTCATTTGAAAAAATTCAATGGAATAATTATTACGGGAAAAGTAGTAATGAGCTCGAATTTGGAATTAATTCACCTACCGCGCCTACAGGAGAATTCGAATCCTCGACGAATCAATTGAAGTCCCAGTGCCTTAGCATAAAATCACTTTCCTTTTCAGCTCGCAAAATATAGTGCTTCGTTTCGCTCGCCAAATTCTGAAGTCTTTAAAATAGTCTTATTAACATAGCTAATGTTATAAGATCTTTCCGTAGATAACCTATAATAATAGTTTTAGGAATAATTTAAGGCAGGGAATAATGGGTCCTTTTTGGAGCTCTAGAGCCCTGGGTAATATTTTTAAAATTCCGTTACTTTTGTATAATTAAATTTATTATTCTTCTTTTCTATATACATAGTCCGAGCGTTGATCATATAATTTTGACCGGTGTCGAATATCCAGTTATTTTTTCAAAAATGAAAAGAAACATATGCAAAGGATTCGTTCTGATTTTAACCAAATTCGGGTAGAATCTAAGTTAATGACCTAATTAGTGTTCACTAATTAGGCCCACGGTCTTGTACAAATTTCTACCGAGTTTTCCTTAAAGCATAAACTAAAAATAAGTATATATACATAGATACAAATAAATACAACAAAGGAAAAAATAAACTGACTAATTTATTTTTAGTGTTCCGTACCAAAACTGGCAAAACGGAACACTTATGCAATCACTTCAGTGTCCACGTGTCTGTCACAGGGGATTTTTTCAGCAACTATTCGATGTGGAGGAATTTTAACTTTGGCACAGAGATAGAGTATGGTGGCCCAAATAGGAAATATGTGGAGGTTGAGTTTCGATACTGGGGGTTAATTTTAGGGGATAACCTGGAAAGTGAAAAAGAATTTCCTTAAAGGCGTCCAGTAGTGTATCAAAGGAAAGTTTATAAAGCACGAATTCAATAACATTTATAACTGCATATTTTTTTAAATTTTTTTTGTAGAGGAGGGGTGTAACCTCTTAATAATTGCTATCTCTGACCCTTGCCACCAGACGGATAGCTCGGAAAAATCTAAAAAAATTATGGACGTTAAGAATGACGTGTAGATTGAACGAAAATTATCAGGACTAAGTTTTATTAGGTAAAGTTTTTGAGACAAAAAAAACGAGACTTGATGATCCGATCAAAATGTTAGTTAATAACTTACAATTAGTAAATGTTACGTTTAAGGGGTATTTATGCGAATTTTTTACAAAATGAGTTCTAGAAATCAAAGAAAAAGTAAAGAATAATTAATAAATTGATACGCGAAAAGCATAATATTTCCACACTGGTAACCGCAGGTTACTTTTATATTTGTTAGCATATTGATATGCATAATAGATCCAAAATATTAAAAGAAAGTGATAAAAATTTTTAAATAATTTTTTAACTTAAAATATTATTATCTATTCTGTATTAATGTTTTGTATCACACAGTGTTGCTAATAATTACTGAAAAAAAAGCGGCGTGCGTTCATACATATAGTAAATGTCTCTATTTTTTTTTTCTAGTAAGTATAAATCAATATTTTATTTCAGTAATAGAATTTATTCGTCGGGAAGCATATTTAGCCTACCGTCATGTACTATTATATCAAATCCGTAATAACGACTAATTAACTGGTAGTACGGAACACTACATGCGCGAGTACAACTTTCACTTGATAATTTACTTTTTTTGTATTTACATTTATAGCTGAACATACTTACCTCTATCAACTCTTATTTCAAGCAAAAATTGTAAAAATGTTTTATAATGTGTTGATCTAAATCTTACTCCAAATAGAACCGTATGCTTTTCTAAAAACTCCATCTGAATTGGGACGGGAGTTTTACATGACGCGTGGTCGAATAAACACACAAACATACAAAAATGCCAATATTTATAATCTTATTACAACATGTGTAGATAGATATGGATATAGAATAGATGCAGGCATAAATTATATATAAGTATCCTTAGCGTGCCAAAAATGCTTTAGAATATATTTTTAAAAATTCACTGAAAAAATTACGTATTACGCATATTATCTTAGCGCTTAGTTCCTTTAATTCAGTATTGCAATAGCTATTATATATAGCTTAACGTCGATATTAAATGCACGAAAATTACTGGTTATACGCTTACGGATACTAAAACTTTTAAATATTGAAAAATATTTAAAGTTCGATTACTTTGTCTATTTCACGAATTAAAAATTATTTTTATTTTTACTGAACGCGTTTTCAACCTTTCGGTCATCCTCAGAGTAGAAAGATGAAAATAATTAATGGGAATTTATAGGTAAGAAAAATATATAGGAGGGGTGTAATATTATTGAATTGGGAAAATCCCATAAAATTTTTGTATCGAAGCAACTACCTATACGTGTAGAGAAGAAAGCAATTAAACCAGTTTGTAGGTACCGATATGAAAAAATTTTTTTATTTTTACCTAATAATATGACTGTTCAGATAAATGACCTGTTTTGACTAAACTTGAAAAAAAACTGACGAAAAAAATGACCTGAAAAAAAAAAAATTTTCATATCGGTACCTACAAACTGGTTTAATTGCTTTCTTCTCTACACGTATAGGTAGTTGCTTCGATACAAAAATTTTATGGGATTTTCCCAATTCAATAATATTACACCCCTCCTATATATTTTTCTTACCTATAAATTCCCATTAATTATTTTCATCTTTCTACTCTGAGGATGACCGAAAGGTTGAAAACGCGTTCAGTAAAAATAAAAATAATTTTTAATTCGTGAAATAGACAAAGTAATCGAACTTTAAATATTTTTCAATATTTAAAATGGAGTTTCACAAAGTAAATCTCTCAACAGTAAATTATTTAAAACTTTTAACTTTTTAAAGGTTATTGTCAAAACAAATTTGACAATAACCTTTGTGAACCTTCCCTACGCTTTAGAAAAGAATAATATATACTTAATTTTAATATTTTTTCACAATCGTATTAAAATATATAAAAAATTTTCCCAGCAATAACAATATCTCTACTATTAGTACCTCTATAACACATAATTATTGGTATATTATAGGTACACTATTCGCAATATAATAACAATGTACATATGTATTTAAAGAGTGTTATAACTTGTTATTTTTCCAATTCGGTTGACTTGAAATTACATTAAACTATTAATTTGTGTGTTTAGTTATGTTGTTCTAATAATGTGGAAAAGTTGAAATTTTTTATATAAACAATATAACAGACAAAGAAAATCAAATTTTCTAGTAAATTACATTTGAACATGTTGACGTGAACATTGCCGTTGGAATGTGACGTAGAAGAAAGAGATTCTTGTAAATTCCGTATTTACAGGTTGCCACCAGCAAGTGAACATCGTCTTTCATCACAACTTTCATGTGACGGACATCGCCTTCGCCTTCGTCTTCGGTGTTCACAAAAGTGAGGGTTGATCTGGTTGGTACGTGACATGTGAAAACATTAATTGTCTGTCACTTGTATCTGTCATTCCAACCACACCGTCACTATCAATATACACACTAAATGACCAGAAGAATTTCAAATAAATCAGTTAGTACATACCTACATTGAATTTCTATATCAAAAAGCTCCAACAGAAACTGATAACATAAAATTTTGTTTGAAAACATTCATCTGTTGTATTTAATTTAAAAAAATTAAAATAACTTTATTTCGGACTTATTTTTTTTAACTCCAGGATTTAAAATTTTTCAAAAGTAGCTTTTGAGTTAACACTATTCGAATATTTCCCTGTTTATGTTTAATTTTGCACCTACTGCTAATGGTCACAGTATTTTAAATAACGCTCAAAATAGAGACTTTGAATAAATAATTCGCAACAAACGTATCAGTGACATAACGTACCACCCGATAAAACCGATATAACGTATCATGGATCCGACCGACTATTTGCGATTATTACTTAAACAGATTTTGCATACGAAAAAGACCTATTACTTAATACTGTGAATAAGTTTTGCGCTACGTATTTTAATTACTTCTAGATTAAAGTTTAGTCAAAAAGTCTATTTTTTCAACATATTTTTCCTACAATTATAATAGAAATATGTGTTTGTCAAAGACCGTTGCTTTTCGCTTTAAAGCAAAAAGTAGTACTTTGTCCTTCGCTCAACATATATTTAATTACGTATCGGGTAGACGTTGTTTATATTTTCTATGGCAACAGATAAACAGATTCTAAACTTTATATTATTTGTATCGTCATCAAGTGAAATATCAATTTTATTAAATTTCAAAATAACTACAAAATATTAATTAAAAAAATAAATAACTATAAATAATAAATAATAAGTGGATAAATAATTTAAAAAATATTTACATATATGATGGAAATATGCAATAGTGACAGTGATTTCTAAATCCTCCAGATTGATATTCTAAAATTATAACATTAAAATAAATGTTAACGTTCATTATTATTTTTTCAAGTATTTTTTAAGTAAAACGAATACTTTTTACAAGATTGTAGAAAAAATTATGGGTTAACCAAATTACGTGTGTAATTCGAGTACAAAGTGACATTGCCGGATTGCTGCACACATGAAAGTCACGCGCGACGCCATGTGAAAATTCTCAGTCGAGCGGCAATGTACCACTTTGCGCTCTTAATACACAAATCTCTCTTTTTTTAAAATCACATTACCATGGATACACAATATTTTGATATTTGTCAAAATAATTATGAAATTTATCACAGCTTTAGGTTGTTCTGGCGGTACCTTGGTGAAGTGAAAACACTACCAGAACGTTTTTAATCGATAAAAAATATTCTTAACTTTCATATATCAAAATTCTAGAACTGTTACTTTATATAAATTGGACCTTATTTTTTACATTCTTTAAACGTTAAGGATGACTCAACCCGGCCGAATAGGCTTGTCAGAACTAAATTTCTATGTAGAGTAAGTATCCAAGATTCTATCTTCTCAAGTTAACGCATGTTGAAATCATTACGTTAAAAAAAAAACTAAAAAGAGTTTTCTTATAAAATTTATATATGATCTTTCCATTTATAACAAAAAATTTTTTCTTCAAAAACCTAATTATCATCGTAAATGTAGATCCATTATTACGGCAATACATCATTTGAAATTCCAGAAAAGAAAGTTTTATTGGAAAATTATTTTCCCTCTGACGAATAATGCAGCTAATATAAAGCTTTCTAAAGTATATTATACGTGTTCTGGGGTACCTTCTTCTTTCTAAATTTCTTCCCCAATTTAAAAAACAAAAAAAAAAAAAAAAAAAAAACAAAATAGCGGCGCAGGAGCAAATCAACGCAGTACTTTTTTTTTCGAAGAGGTTCATGGTGAGCAGGATAACAATTTTTAAATAATAGTTTTTTAATAATTCAAAACATTAAAAAACGCCGTGAGCAGCGGGGCCCCATCACAGAAGTTGAATTTTTCCCTTCATCTTTCAAGATATCTAAATGTAGTTGAAAGGGTACTAGTGGATTGTCATTTTGGTGGTTTCAAAACTGATGATGAGTGTCCAGCTGATCGGGACTTCAAAAAAAGGTTTTAGCTTTTTAAGGGCCGAATCTCAGTAAATTTCAATTTTATACCAATAACAATTAGCAGGAAAAAAGCCAACAAAATTCGTACGAGGGCATTCCTACCCATGCTTATCCGCCAATTGCCTTTGTGTTTTATTTTTAAATATTAAAAAAGGACCTTAAATAGTGAAGGCCTTTATGAAGATATTTTTTCTTTCCAAAAGATCCAAAATTTCTCTTTTATAAATAAAATAAAAATAACATCAATAACATTTTTAATGGGTCGATTCTGTAACTAAATTATTACAGACTGTTATTTTGCAGTACAGAGCTCTGTAAAATTGTTTTTAACAGAATGTTAAAAATTTGGTATTCTGTAAGACACTATGTTAAGATGCCAATTACATTTTATTATATATTCTACTGTTGTTGAACTATTTATGTTAAATTACCATGGATTTGTGTATATAAAATGTAAAAAATTAATTTTTTATAGCGGTTTATTTGAAATGGAAAGGGAAATTATGTGTATTACCTATGTGTATTAAACTCGCGTAAAATTATCATAATTATGGGTTAAGCTATTTCTAAATTAGATATTCGGGAATTCTCTAGGCAACCAGTTCCTTATAATGGTATCATGTTTTGCTCCACTCGTCAAATGGTAAAATAGGCATATGTACCTATATTTCGATATCTAATTTACACACATGAGACCTTTTCATAGATATCGATAACAATAGTTTTAGAAATACTTCAATTCCACCAAGTCTCTGGGGAAAATTTTTCATAAATTATTGACACTTTTATGGGTAATAATTTAACAAAAAAAATTGTGAAAACAGGTAGAGTAAGGAGCGCTTATTTACTATCAAAAGACAATACCATACTTATGTATTAAAAATACGTAAACAACAAAATAAGAATTGACAATACTATGAATAAGAATACTTGATGAAATACAAGTAACTAAAGTACTGTCGAGAAAAGGTAAAACACTTCATGTGGACACATTGTGTCAGTGCGATTTTGTCCCGAAAACATTAATTTATTGTTTATTAAAAAATATAATTCAAATTAAATTTACTTTATTTGAAATTACATTCATTTAAGAACACTGCACTATTTTCTCAACAGTCTTCTTACTACAAAACATACTTCATGATTACATATTTAATTTACGTATATCAAACAATTCAAAAAATGACAAATTAAAACGTCAAAATATTGAATTTATAAAAAACGCAAAAATCAAAATTATCAATATTTAATAATATCCATAGTAATTAGCGTATTTAACAGCTCTGTAAAGTTCATGGCGAGTGTTTTGAGTGCTGTAAAGTTTACAGAGAAATAACAGAATGTTAGCTAACATTTCTGTTAAAAATTGCGTACAGAATACCATTTTTTAACATTCTGTAATTTAACAGTCTAACAGAGGTTTTACAGACTGTTAATTGTTACAGAATCGACCAATAAATTACTTACATATAAAGATTATTTACACAGTGATAGTTACTATAAAACTATCATGATAGGACTATTACACTATCAGGCTTGATCTGATAGTTTAGGGACTATCATGATAGGGATTGCAATTATCATCGTTACTATCATCGTGTAAACGGGTTTTAAGTACCTACTATCGCCACTACTGGCGCCATGATGCCACCGCGCTGAATTTCAAATTGTTTAACTCCAACAGAACATATTTTATCTTGTTGATTGTTGCTATTTAAAATTAACCGAACAGTTTTGACAATAATAAACATTTTAATATTAATAAAAAAATCATTAGATAATGTGAGAGAAGTTTGATATTATTGCATTTCTGGAAGAATGCCAACATTTTGAATGTTTACGAAAAAAAAAGTTCTCCTGATTATAAAAACAGGACAAAAAGAGATCATGCAGAAGAAATTTTGAAACATTTTTTTGAAAAAAAAATATTATCAAACATAAATTTCCACGTTGTACACATAATAATGCGTAAAATACGTAATGTATGGTAATATGTTTTTCACTTTACCTTTAGTAGTTTCAAAATTCCGCCAATAGAGGTGGATGCATAATACCCATAATACTATCACCAAATTATAAAAAGTGTTATTCATGATAGTGTAAACAGACACTAAATCCATTTAAAATAGTTTACCTCTGTAATAGTGAAAAAATTTTCAAAATCAGTCGGTTATTGTATTTTTGACACTTTTAGATCCAATGGACCCTAGCGGACCTTACATAAGGTAATCTATATCTATCTAAAATAGTTTAGCTCTCTAACAGTGACAAAATTTTCAAAATCGGTCGGTTAGTTTATTGTTGACATTTTTGGGTCCCATGGACCTTGGCGGACCTTACATTACGTATTCTATATCTATCTAAAATAGCTTAGCTCTTTGACAGTGAAAAAATTTTCAAAATCGGTCGCTTATTTTATTTTTGACACTTCTAGATCCAATGGACCTTAGCGGACCTTGCATGAGGTAATCTATACCTTTCTAAAATAGTTTAGCTCTCTAACAGTGAAAAAATTTTCAAAATCGGTCGGTTAGTTTATTTTTAAAACATTTGGGTCCCATGGACCCTGGCACATTACGTAATCCATATCTGGACATTACGTAATCCATATCTGTCTAAAATATCTAAAATAGCTTAGATCTTTGACAGTGAAAAAATTTTCAAAATCTATAAACTATAATATTTAATAATATTATATCATGACATTACCCTCATTATCTTGTTCACTTAAAATTCAATAAAAAAATTAAAAAAATCTTCATTAAACATGCTTAAAATATCTGGTTAATTTTAATTTAAAAAAAATGAGACAGAGGTATGGTATTTATAATACATAGATTTTGAATAACTACCGTTTGTTTTACGTAAAAAAAATGAAATTTTTGTATATGTTATAAGCAACTGAGACAGAAATATAAATTACTTATTACAATGACAAAGAGAGCAAAATAAGGGATAAGTGAAAATTACGATTTTCTCAAAAACTACTTAACATAGAAAGAAAATTATAAGAACATTTTCTTCATAATTTTTTTTTCCTTTTCAACGATGTAAAAATCGAACTGTCTTATGATGGGATCGAATGATAAAAAATTGCCAGAAAACCTACTTCTGGGCATCCGACGTGTCTGGCTAACGAACTTAGCCGAGCCAATTCAGAATCCAGTCCGCACACAAAATTTCATAAACGTTAGACGTTTCGTTCGAGAGTTATCATGGGAACACACACACACACACACATATATATATATATATATATATATATATATATATATATATATATATATATATATATATATATATATATATTTTAGTGAATATCATTTTCGTATTCTAGGGACCTCAAAACATATTTCTGCCATAGTCCCGGACTCAGATTGCGTCATGAGACCTACTGTAATAGCTGAATTTCGAGTTTTCGAGATTCGCTAAAATGATGCAATACTGTAAAGACGAGTGAAATATGTTATTTTCAATTAGAATAAACTATTTTCGTTTGATTTTAACTGATTTGAAAATTCTAAGCAGTACATATTGACATCCACTGATGTCCACTGTTTTCCAAAGTTATATTTTTAATAATCTACTTAATAAATTTCTAACACTGACTGACTGACTGACAGACAACGCATAGCCTAAACCGTTGGGTTTAGAAGAATGAAATTTTGCATAGGAGTTCCCTATGTAACGTAGGTGAGCACTAAGAAAGAATTTTTGAAAATTCGTCCCCTAAGTGGGTTTAATAGGGGATGAAAATTTGTATGGAAATACGTCATTTTTAAAATTAGAGATATATAAAAATATGTTACTATGGCTATTAAAATAAACAATATTTAATAAATCGTGGAAGTTGGTATTTAGGCTTTTGAAAACACTGAAAGTGAGCAGAAAGTGAGCACCAAGATGATGCCGATGGGAAAGCCCATCGGGTATACGGCTAGTATTAAATATTTTGCAATGAATCCAGACATTCAGTTATTTTATGTATATGTTTACAGTTAAGTTATAATATATCAATAATGTCATTTGTTTTCGGTTTCTTTAAGAAATATTCTTCTGTAATCAAATTATTATTGAATAAACAGAATTTACATAAAAATATAAAATAGTGTTATTATTAACTTATTATTTATTATTATTTCGTAACCTAATGTTCAATTAGTACCCTATACACTATTTATTTGTTTGACTGGAATTAGAAGAAGACAAAGTTGATAAAGAAACTATCAAAAGTGTCTGGGAATATTTTTTCAGCTATAGTTGTTTTACTAAAGCGGTATACAAGATTATTAAAAAATACTGATTTTGAAATTTTGAAAATCAATGAAGAAGTTAATCCTAATTTGTTTAAAAAAATTATTTCTGAACCAACTTAAAACTTAAAAAATCGTAGGTACCACCCTAGATAATTTACCTAAGAAGGTACATTTAGGTCAGTTGTATGAAAATTGTTGTAGTTATCTTCCTCATTGTTTTGGAAACCGTATTTTTGAGAAAAGCGCATGTAAAGTTTCGCCAAATATGTATTGTTTTGTGTGTTTATACCTATCATTTCTGAACTATTTATGGAAATATAAAAAAAGTAGATACCTAATGAAATAAAATAATAGAATAAAGTAATGAAAAAAAGTTATCGACCAAACTGAAAAACTCTAAAATGCTACGCGCAGCGGAGTGGCGTTTTTAAGCGTCGTTTTAGGAATCAGGTTTAAAACTATTTTTAAAATATTTCCAAAGTCATAGTTCCTTTTGAATATTATTCTAGAAAAGTTAATAAATCATAAGACAATAAAAAAGGGGAAACGTTTTTTTCAAAGTGATGTAACGCCATAATTTACACATTTTATAGACAGTTATGGAAATATAAGATTTAAAAAATTTAAACCTTATCACTCATTTAAAATGTTTTCTTTAAATCCTTTAAGTATATTAAAAAGTTTATAGTGTACATTCAAAATACATGGTATAAAGTTTTAAAAAGAAGGATTGTCACTGCTTTAGCAGTCAGCTCCTAAATACACAAATAAAGAACTTCTCTTTATAACTGGAATAAATAACTAGAACGTATATAGTTGTACCTTAAGTATCTCGTTCGAAATATTATTAAACCGAAAAAATATATGTAGGTATTCAGTTTTGAAAATGGTGAGTGGTAAATTTATTGCAAGTAATTATTGTGCGGCAACCGATAATTTATTCATGCAATAAAACAAATATGGAGGAAAGAAAATCAAATTGTATTTTTGTGACACAGAAAATAAATCGAGAGGCCCTTATTTAATGTTTTCTATACCCAGAAGTCACATGAAAGACCTAATAAAAATAAATATTACCATACCGCATCATGTTTCTAGCTACGTACTATACTACATATTATGTACATGTAATATACTATAGACTGTATAGGTAGTATTGTAGGGCATCGATTTGAAGATTTATATGAAGTTAAGTTGTCGTATATTCACGTCAGAAGTCCTGTGTTCCTGTATATCTATGTGTAAATATAGACGAGGCAAAACGTACAGCAATTACAGAAAAGTGCTTGTGGTGTCATCATTCAGTATTTTATACAGAACATATAAACATAAGCACTGTTTCACTACTGGTTCACATATCGATATTACATTAGATGTGAATAAAAAATAACTGTACCAACATTTATTACGTACAAACACTGACTACTGATTGCGTTAACATTGATGGTTTGCACGAACTTTTTACATTTAATGAACTAAAAGTTAAAAATTACTGTTGAGTATATAGGTATTATTACTTCATACTAATGTGTGAAAGGAAAAAAGAAACCTTTTATTTTAGTAACAACCTGATAAATCGTAAAAGTACTATACCAGCGAGCATTTAAAATTAGTAATATCTCCTTGCGCTTCAAAAGTACTAAGCCCTTTCAAATTTTTTGAAATGAAATAGGTGGTGCCTATTTCTTTTAATAAAGGAAAAAACTGAAATTGTTATCTGCTTTCAGATTAACTGTTCTGATACACCGAAGTATGCCCTCTATATACCCTTTCCCCCACCACTAACCGGGACGTTCTAGAACAATCGAGATATTTCACGAAAATGACTCAGTACTTTTGAATCAAGGAGATATAAATCCCACCTTACATAATTATGTAACCCACATATGTACATACTAAGTATTCATAAATAAGTATGGTAGCGTCGCTAAACAGACATAATATGACAATTTTATTAATGTTAAGATAATATGCGTCTGTCAACATGTATCATTTACTATTCTACTGGATTTGAAATATAATCCTGTTATAAGATAATCGACACAATCTGGTGGTATAGCTGGCGATTTTTTACACATATAAAACAAATTTAGCATACAAAAACTTTATCGTGGCTATAACGTGTGCTCTTTGATTGTTTATTTCTAAATATTCGTTATACAGTAGTTATTCCCAAATAGAAACCCCTTTCTCTCACTCACTTTTTATATACTTATATATAAGAGTGAGAGAGAGAAATGGGTTTCCATTCGGGAATAATTACTGTAATGGTCATAATATCATGAAATTCTGTCATAGTGTTTTTATAGTCATGATTATTTTTTAAATATACTTATGCTATCTCTCTAACTATGATCAATATTTACAGTGCAAATACACAACGCTAATGTAATCACTTCATTTTTTAAAATAGGTACTGAAATACTTTAGTGTGATAACTTTAGCACCAATAGTGTAAATAAAGATTTGTCGCCAAGCTATCTATAGTCCCATAATAAAAAAAAACTGACAAGGAAAAGTATCCAACTGTATCTCTCAAAAATTTTTGAAACTTTGGTGGATTGTTGTAGATCTTATAAAAACTAATTCAAAGCTATATTTCGTTCGTGCCCATTAGCGGTTTAAGGGGGCGAAACTCACCCCTGAAAATTAGTTTTTTTCAATTTTCTTAAATATCTTGGAAATGGTAAGAGCTTTGGTAGGGAAACTATATATATATATATATATATATATATATATATATATATATATATATATATATATATATATATATATATATATACTTGTAAATGGCACTTTAAGATCTTTATTATGATACCAAAATTAAAGTTATAAAATTATTGGGGTTTCATCCCCCACCCCCAACCCCTAATTTTTTCAGGTATTTTTTGGTAAAAGAGGATACTGTTATGTGTAAATAAAAGAATTTTTAATTAATATATTTTATATCACACCAGTTTATTTCTTGTTGCATAAATACACCCTTTATTAATATTAACTTGGGAAAATTTTTAACTTTTTGATTTAATAATGAGCAAAAATATGGTCAAATAATCTCGTATTTTAGTAATGATCTTTTGTTGTACAATACCTACGACTTTTTGTCCTTATTGCCATTATCTGTCATTTATAATTAATCAAATTAATTTATTTTCAATCTTTGGCTCATTAATTGTTAAGCGAATACCTAACCAAAAGTTTAAAATGCTAAAATCTAACTGTAAATACATAGATAGTGCTTGTTACATCATACCGTTAAATGCTTAAGTTCCATACGACCAGTTTTATTTACACATGTTAATCGTTATGATTAACAAATAACTAAGAAATAAGGATGTGCTGGACTTAAATTCACATCGTTCAATCAGAGTCGACATTATTTTGCTACTTTATTATTCAACAGAGACCTGTAGTTATAGTGTCGTTACATAACGATAACGATAATCTGCACGTGGCCTACACTTTCATATACCATATCGCTATGACATTTCCCGTATATCTCTCTTTTTTTTAACTGAATTCAGCTATTATAGATTCCTGCTGTAACTGCTCTGGCTGCTTGTTAGGTACATACCTTACCTACTCATTCTGTTTCTCTTCTAACGATCATACTTAGTTTATTTTATTCCGTTTCATACAATATGTTCATTGCCGTTACATCTAAAATGATTATAAATCGCAGATGAAATAAACACTAAGTGAAAAAAGAGAGCAAGTGTTTTATAATAAATTGGAAAATATTTGTAAGAATTCACCAGAGCTGGTCTTCTTTTTGCATTATGCCTTCCGTTCCTTTTACATTAGGTATATTCATAATAAAATTATAGTAACTTTTTTGCTAATCAGTTGTAAATCTAATGAATTTTCATTTAGTAAACTAGAACTAGATAAATAATTAACGAGATAGAAAAGTCGAACATACAAAAGTCGAACATACTAGGATTTTCTCTGTTGTTTATTTTTATACACGTCAGATAAAATCCAGTGCATTTTCAAAATCTTCATTTTCGTCGATATTTTGTAATCAAAGTAAAAAGCTTTCGTTGAGCTTGACATTCACCTAAAGTAAAAATATTGATTGCAACTGCTTAGAACGAGAATGTAAAAACTCATACTTGATGCTAGTCATCTTCAACGAAAATTTTCATCGATAGTGTAGAGCCCGTTTACACCCAATTTTTTATCATTTGTTTTGAATAAAAAACATGCTCTCACTACCAGCTAATAAATTAAATATTCCATAAAATCACCGTATACAGAAATGATGACATAAGAGTATCATGTTTGATTGCACAGTCACACAAAATAATTTTTGTCTTCTAATCTGGGAATCTGAGCATGTTAAGGTACTATAAGTTTTTGAGATCGCTGAATCTGCATCCGAGGTCTCAAAAAAACCATAATTTAATATATTAAACGCATAATAACCCTAAGAATGAAGTTGTAATCTGAAAACACAAGCTTTTCCTATACCCCTTAACCTCATAACCCATTTAACTCCATAACTCAATATGCATCAACTCCAATAACCACGTATATCAGATATGTACATTATGTTAGTAATATTATAACTTTAGTCATTTCACCTTTTCTCGCACAGTTTTTTGGTCTCAAGTACGGGAAATATAGTGTTGTGTTCTCAGTTCTGAAAATACCCTTACCTTAAAAGTCTATATTTTTACTTTTATTCAACTTTTAAAAAATTTTACATTTAATATTAGCATTTAACTGCCAACATTAAATATTGTAAAATTACATATCGGAATGCTTAAACATTTTCCTATGTAAAATTACATTGTAGAATGTTTTACAATACATTTCGGATGTAATTTTACACCACTCAATGTAAATTAATTACGTACATGTAAAATTACATTGTGAATGTTTTACACATTACATTTTATATGTAATTATACATCAACCTTTGTAAACCGATTACCCGAAATATGTAAAATTACATTATTAGGGTGATTCTACTTTTTAGGTCCTTCAAAAAATTAAACTTGTCTCCACAATAAGGAAGGTTAAAACTATATAAAGAATGAAGATATTGCCATTTATTTTATTTAAATAAAGTTAATAAATCCTATTTAGACGATCTTCCTATATTTACTTTAATTTTTGATTTAATTTTAAAAATGGTGTCAAACTTTCACTGCAGTTCTAAGACGCATGTCCCTATTACGTATTGCTTGAAACTATAATGTTTTTTTAAAAATTAATTTACTGAAACCACACAATTTTATAAATAAAACAGGGAGTTAAATTGTTACGCATGATAACTAGAAAGTTAAATTTTATTTATCTGCAGAATTTTTTTTTTTTTTTTTGGCTTGACGAAAAATTGTCGCGAAAATTTGAGTATCCTTCGTCACAACTGCCAAATATTGCTATAAGTTTAAAAGAAGTAGGTGAAAGGGTCATGTTTTTTGATGAAATGAAACGCCAGAGACCATAGACTATAAAGCGAAAGTCAAATCAAGTAATTGACATTGACAGCTTGTCATTTTTTTTACATCAAGCAAGAAGACCGGCAGCGTGTGTTTATTGAGTGTATCCTTCGTCACAGCTTTTTCTGGTATGTATTTGACAAATTTCAAATCGTTTTTACGTAAATGTTATTTGTAATAATGTAAGCTTTACGATAAAGTTTTTGATCTAAATGATCGCTGTTCACGATTAGTAACGATTTTGTTGGAAAATTGTATCCTTCGTCACACAAAGACTTTATTTCGTCTTAATCAAAATGACGTGCCCTTTGTGTACTTAAATGATATGTTACGAATATTAAAAAATCCTCTGATTATTAAAAGAGGTACACGAGTTTTGTATTCCTTTAATAAATCAGTTTTTGAAATGTGATTTATTTTTCTTAATTTACTTTCTTTAGTTCGTATTTAAGTAGGTTTTTGGCAAGTTTACTCATATTTTTAATTATTGATTTTAGTAATAAACAAGTTTTGTCTGTAGCTAATGATGAGATGCGCATTAGTTTTTAAGTAAAATTGATTGTTGATTGTGTCTACTTCGTCACATTTCTGTCTGCCTCATAACGATGAGTTCGTTCTCGTCCTCTTATAAAAATTGCTATTATGTAATGAAAATGCAACTATTTTTGTAATTCATTTTATGTTGTGTAAAACTTGGATTTAAGTGGGTAATACTGCTTTTTCAATAAATATTTATAAAGGTGAAAAAAATTGATTTATGCGAAGCTCTAAAGGTGAAAATGTGACGAAGGGGACAAATTTTAACTTTTTTAGAAATATATAAAATTGTTATCTGATTATAAAGACCAAATGTCTAAGACTGATTACAGTTTTTGTTATAATAAGTGCAAATTTTGTTATAATAAGTGCAAATATATATTCATTTAAATTTCTCTTAATTTTTACAAGTTTTAAACAATTTAATTTCGTGACGAAGGATACATTTTTTTCTGTCTGAATCCAGTAATCCGCAAAAAAATATTGGTTATAATATGAAATCGCGCTGATGGTCTGCAGATACCGAATCTATGATAATTTTCCTACATTTTAGTCGCATGAAATCTACTAAATGGCTTTCTCTATTTTTTTTTTTGTGGTTAAGACCTTAAAAGTAGAATCACCCATTAATGTTTTTTCAAATTATATTTCATATGTAACTTTACATTAATGTATGTAAATTAATTACCTAAAATATGTAAAATTACATTACAAATGTTTCCTGATAGTACATTCCATATGTAATTTTACATCAGATTATGTGAATTGATGTACACTTTACATCTCCTATATGTAGTAAAATATTATATACTTACTATAATATAATATAAATAAATAAAATACAAAATATTTAAATAAAAAATAAAAATTGTATAAATTTTATACAATTTTTTTAAATTTGATTTGCAAACAGTTCTTATACCCCAACTGAATTTAAATATTCATTTGTTTTTTTATTTAAATAGATAAAAAAAAATTTTTTCATATTGGTACCTACAAACTGGTTTAATTGCTTTCTTCTTTACACGTATATTTAGTTGCTTCGATACAAAACTTTTATGGTTTTCCCAATTCAATAATATTACACCCCTCCTATATATTTTTCTTACCTATAAATTCCCATTAATTATTTTCATCTTTCTACTCTGAGGATGACCGAAAGGTTGAAAACGCGTTCAGTAAAAATAACTTTTAATTCGTGAAATAGACAAAGTAATCGAACTTTAAATATTTTTCAATATTTAAATTGTTAGGTAGTTTACCTTATTGTTTACGCCTAGACAATTGAGGTAGATTACCTTACTTAGTCTACGTGCACAATTCTGACATTGGTATTACTCAATGTACACCACGGGGAGGTTCCACATTCGGGATTTGTACTTCATGTAGCCTTTAAGAGAGCTGTTTGGTAAAGGTGCGAATAAAAGATATTATTTCAATATATGGTTTTCAGGTTACAACTAGTGTTATAAGGTTAAACAGACCTCAAGTTCGGATTCAGCGATCCCAAGAACATACAGTAAGCATAGTCAAACTCCCAGATTCGAAAACATAAATTTTTTTGTATGGCTATGTTATTTTTCAATTTGGATGGACATAGCTACATGCACATATATGGTTTGTCAATAAGTCGATTATAAGTAAATCACTATACAAAATTATTCCTCAAAGCAGATTTGATGACTTTGATTGACCTCTAGGGTAATTTATTTTTAAAATATTAATACCCATCGTAATAATAAAAATATACTTGTGTGTTATTAGGAAATTTAGGATTGATGAAGTACAATAACTTATTTTTGCAAAATGCATCATTTTTAGTAAATACATATTAAGATAAATCGATTTAAAAATGTAAAAATTCAAAAATGTCATTGTACAATGGAACTATTAGAAACAAAAATTCTATATTATTTTATTTTATATTATTTTTATTTTTGACAGTGTAAACAATGATTATTATTTAATTTACAATAAATTATTAAGACTGGGCAAATGTATATTTGTATATTTCTTTATTTGCGAGCATATTTACTCCAAAATTTGGTTTTCAATATTATAAACCATTTAAAAGCAAATAGGTCAATAAATATGAAAAACTACCATAATAATAATGTTTTATTCAAAAAACTGCTTACATAAGTAGTGTAGAACACGTCAAAGAATAAAATTTAAATGTGTCTGATACATATTATATAAATAATAATAATATAGACAGTCAGAAATAAAATTAACTTAAGAAAACTTTGTAATGTAGATAATCGTTGACGCTATAAAAGCTGTTGTCCAATAAAAATTCTTTAAGTTTATTAACGAACAGATGATATTTGCTGGTATTTTTTTAACTCATTTGGAAGAGAGTTATAGATTCTAATGCAACTGTTCAATGGACTCTTCAGCATTTTATCAATAGTTGCCGGAACTGTTATAAAATTCTCCTTTTGACGGGTATCATATTCGTGTTTAGCTACATATTGGCTAAAATATTCAGGGTTTTTCCGCACAAATTTACAGCACTCTAATATATAGATATCGAATATGGTGCATATCTTTAGTTTCTTGAATATTGGTCGACATGATGTTCTATTGCCAACTCTAGCTATTGATCTTATGCACCTCTTTTGTGCTATAAACAGTTTTTCAATGTGAGTTGAGTTTCCCCAAATAATAATAGCGAATCGTAGCACCGACTCTATATACGCATGATAAATAGTTAATAATATATTGCTCGATACCCTGTCGTGAAGTGAACGCAACATATAACTCTAAGAGTTGACCCTTTTTGATACGTAGTCTATGTGATAATTCCATGTTAAACCTCTGTCCAAGTATATGCCTAAAAACTTGACCACTTCGATGAAGGTTATCTCAGTAGACTGATTTGCGAAATTAATATTATTTGGATAATTTGGATAATTTCCATAAGTACCAAACTTTATGTATTGAGTTTTTTCAATATTAAGTTTCAATCCATTGGCTTGAAACAAAGCTGATACGTCCTCTAGTGTGTTTGATACTGTTTTATTTAACTGTTCTACCGTTCTTTCTTTAAAAACAATTGCGGTATCATCCGCAAATAACGTAATGTTATTTTTGTTTGCTGCTGTAATTAGATCATTATTATAAATTATGAAAAGTAAAGGTCCTAAAACAGAACCTTGTGGTACTCCTCTTTTTATAGTTTTGGGTTCTGATACAAATTCCTTCACTGAAGTTTCAGTATGTCTAAGTACTTTTACCATTTGTATTCGGTTTGTCAAATACGAGGAAAGAAGGTCATGGGCTACACCTCTAATTCCGTAGTCATATAGTTTATTCAGTAGAATATCGTGACGCACACAATCAAACGCTTTTGACAAATCCAGTAACGTCAGAAGGTTTAAGTCTCTTTTATTCCAACAAGTGATAATAGCATTGATTGTTTTAAACAACGCTAATTCAATTGAGCTTCCCGTTTTAAAACCGTGCTGTTCTTCAATTATTATTTTATTTAACCGTGTAATTTTTTCTATTCTAGTATAAATCGTTTTTTCAACAATTTTAGAAAAAACTGAAAGCAGTGAAATGGAACGATAATTTCCTACTTCACTTTTTTCACCCTTTTTGTGTAATGGTTTTACCAATGCCACTTTCAACTTGTCAGGAAATACTCCTTGCTGAAAGATATTGTTAATAATGTGCGTTAATGGATTCACCAAGTAAATAGCGTATTTTTTTAATATAAAACTGGGAATTTCATCCCAACCTGAAGAACTTTTATTTTTTAACGATTTTATTAAGCCCAGTATTTCATCCTGATTAGTAGGATATAAATAGAGACTACTACTATTGTTTTGTATACCCTTTAATCTAATATCTGATGTAGAATTACTTAAATTCAGTGTATCTGCTACGTTCACAAAGTAGTTATTAAAATGATTCGCTATATTTTTTATGTTTGAGTCTTGTTGACCGTTTATATTTATCGATTTAATTTCATTAGTAACATTAATTTCGCGCTTATTAGAATCTATAATTTTCCAAGCAGTCTTTGATTTATTATCTGAGTTTATTATAAGATTATTATAATAATTTTTTTTCGCATTGCTGATTATTTGAGTCAACTTTTTACAAATATTTTTGTATTCATTTTTATAAGTAGTAACATTTAAATTCATCTGTTCGAAATCTTTTATCATTAAATGTAATTCCTTTTTTTTACTAGACAAAACTCTTATCTCGTCCGTTATCCATTCTTTTGATTCATTCCTACAACTACTATTACCTACTTGAACAGATTTTTTAATGAAAGAAATATTAAAATTAGACAGAAAAGTTTCATAAAAAATCTCAAAACTAACGCTTGCGTCAAAATTGTTAAAAACTTCCGTCCAATTTTCATTTGCTAGCAAATATTCAAACATTGTGTGTTCATCATCATTAAAAGTTCGAACTATTTTATAAATTTTATTTTCCTTTTGAGTATTTGCTAGCTGACATTTTAAAATGCATGCACAATGATCGGATAGCGACGTGTTTAGTACCTCAGTTACGTAATATATTCTACTAATTAAATTATTAGATTATAAAACCTTAGTATTAATGTCAATTTAATGGTTCATGGCATTTAGTACGGCCCTGTCGTTGAACTATATTGATATTTGTTATGTAATAGTGCAGTATCAAGTAGGTAACTGATGAACATTGGTAAAAAGAAGAGTAGTAATCTTCAATCACGTGTATCTGCCCCAGGTCGAACATTTACTATACAAGTAAAAATTCCATCACTTTGATCGGTGTTGTACCCTCGAGACGTATGTGCTGTGTCACTGTGTACGACTTACCACCGCCTCTGTTCTGCTCTGAATTCTACGATTCCCAGCCTCTAGAGTTACCTAACCTATTACCTATTATATACGTTCTTTGTAGACCGTTACTGGACCAAAGTCAGATTACAGATATAAATGTACGTCTATAAATGTGATGTAGAAATACATGTACTTATTATTAGAGAAGGTAAACAATCTTTGATGTAAAGTGTGTTTAAAGCTACGTGTTTACACAACATTAATTAATATTTGCAAATTAATATCACAAATAAATTCTGTGCGGCCAGATTTCTATCACTAGAACTGTAGAAGCGTTTTTTTAATCACTTTTACAATTTTTTTTTTCTCTACAAATAATAACATTCAGTTTATTTGCACATTTCTATTAAAAAATAATATTTTTTATTTAACAGAGTAAGTACTTCAATCAATTAAAATTTTACGTACCATCAGTTTCTTGATTGCAAGAAAAAATGTAAAAATATAATTGGCAGATAAAGTTTGACCGATATAAGAGTAATCAATGATCTAATATTTAAATTATTTCTTACAATCGTAAGGTAAAACACACATATTTCAAGAAATCAGGATTTAGATTGGATTTGTTCATCATTATTTCGCAAAATTCGTTTCTCAGTTCTACGTCTTCAGGGAAAATTTTAAGCAAATTTTTGTACTTGTATGGAGTAAATTTGTATTTTTTCAAAATTCTGTGAATATTTAATAATAAAAAAAAAAGTTCAAAAAATTACGACAAAGCCCGCAAATACAAGTGATAAAAATTACCAATCAAAAAAAATTCAAAATAACACAAAGAAATAAAATTAAAAAATCAATCAAAGTTACGTTTGACTAGTTTCGACCATAATAACAGTCATTTTCAAAAACAAGCAGACCCAAAATCGTAGCCAGAAAAATGACATTTAAGAAAACGTTTAAAAATTGTCAAAGGTGAAAATCTTAATTTTATATAGTGTGTGAAACTATAATCAGAATATATCCACATAGTTACGAAAATTCTGTGGTTAATTAAAGTTAGATTGGATTAATACTCTTTAAATTTTTAGGGTGGTTTGAACACAATGAGAATTCAAAAATCACGGCCAAACATCAGACAAAGAAAATTATCGAAAGAAACATAAAATTGATAAATTTATAGAATAAATTTTAAATAAAATGCGAAAAAAACGTTGAACAATAAAAGACAAGTTAAACTTTAGAAGAAATCATTGACAAAATCACAGTTTGAAAATCAAATATTACAAAGTAACACAAACTTGTAGTAAAAATCAACATTATGACAATTGTAAACAACGGATGAAATTACACAAAAATGATCAGTGAGCAAATGACCACCATTGACTATATAATTAGAGTGGAACTTGTGATGAACCTCAAACGATCGCGCATGAGTTGTACAATACGCAGTGACGTATTGAAATCATAAAGTTGAGATGTATCCTTAAGAATAGGGCTGTCCAGAACGACGTCTTGTGCTATTCTAAGAACCGCCAAATGACTAATAAGGTTTCCTTTTGTACAGATATGCAAAGTTTCGAAGTTAGATTCTATATTGAAATCGTGATCGGTATCTATAATGTGTTGAGATATGACCGAGTGATTCCTGGTGCTAACTGATTTTATGGCTGATAAATGTTGAATGATAATTGAACCTGGTTATAAATTTTCTACCAGTTTGCCCCGTGTAAGAACTTCCACAAACGCAGACAAATTTGTAAATGCTGGACTTGTCAAATTTAGGGATCGAGTCCTTATCAACAGGGTTTCACCAACAGGGATGACAAAGTGAAAAACTTAAACTCACGTTGTGGTCACGGAAGATTTTATTAAACAAACTGGCCTGTTCATTGATGAAAGGTATTGACGGGTAATGGTTTGAGCTTATAAGGTTATTGGAACAAAGGTTAGGGAACATAATTGGCTTAAGTTTACGGTTCAAAAATTTCATATAAATATTATATAGGAATTCTAAAGAATAACCGTTACGACAACCAATATGAATTATGATGGAAAGTTCTCTACAGAAATTGGGTTTGTTCAGGGTAAACAGTCTGTGAAACGCATGGTTGAAAAAAGCCATTTTGTGCTGTTGCGGATGAGACGAAGTTATATGAATACAATGATCGGTGTGAGTCGGTTTCCTATAGACAGAACACTGTAAAAAATTCGAGTAGGGATCTTTTCTTATGGTAAGATCAAGAAAATTTAATTTATTTTCAGATTCAAATTCTATCGTGAAATTTATTCTAGGATGGAGGGTATTAATGAATTCAAGGTGTTCGAGAGCCTCCTGGTGGGAACCAGACCAACCTACAAAGGTGTCATCGACGTAACGTTTCCAACATACAATTTTATGAAGGAATTTAAAATTCGAATTGAGAAAAATATGCTCCAGATAATCCATGAAAACGTTAGCCATGAACGGCGCAATAGCTAAGCCCATCGATAATCCATTCAATTGTGTGTAGAAGTTGTCGTTAAAACTAAAATAATTGTGGTCCAAAAGGAGACTCAAACAACTGACAAGTGACTCAATATTAACAGATTCCGGGAAACAATGTGAGTTGAGCATGATAAAATTCTGGAAAAGTATTTTAAGTTCATCGAGGGGGACGGAAGGATACAAATCAGAGACATCTAGGGATAGCAAAATGCAATTATCTGGAGTTTGCTGGAGTTGAGTTAGAAAAGATGTAAATTCAACTAAGTTATTTAAAGTAAATTCAAATTTGACATCCGTAAATCGAATCATTTTCAGGAACCATCCACTAGGATTATTAAATAATGAATTGATGTGGGAAACGACAAGATTAAATTTATTGCCTGGTTTATGGATCTTTGGCAAACCGTACAACCGAGGTGTTTGTGGATTCATCGGCAACTTTATATCATTTTGGGGGTTATATGTACGAATGAAATTTTTGATTTTAGTTTTAAGGCGTTCTGTACGATTCGATTTTAATTTAATAAAGTTATCAGTGTTTAAGAAATCGTAGAGTTTACTTTCATGCAAGCCCCTCTCAAACAAAACCAGTGTTGCCGTTATCGGCTTTCGAGAGAACTACATTATCATGTTTGAGCTTCTTGATAAAATTTTTAATAATTTTTAGGTTATGTAAAGATTCATTGTCACACTGTAAGGCTGGAGATGGATGTTTTAGCTGCTTTTCATTTAAACTTTAATGCAAACATCAAAGCAATTGGTAAAGAAAAGAATATTAGCCATATATATATATATATATATATATATATATATATATATATATATGGCTAATATTCTTTTCTTTCTATATATATATATATATATATATATATATATATATATATATATATATATATATATATATATATATATGTATATATATATATATATATATATATATATATATATATATATATATATATATATATATATATATATATATATATATATGGCTAATATTCTTTTCTCTAGCAATTGTTTTGATGTTTGCATTAAAGTTTAAATGAAAAGCAGCTAAAACATCCGTCTCCAAATCTTCAATAATGTTTCTTGGCTCATTTTGTCGTCTTAAACAAGGACTATTTACACAATCCGTGGTACGAAATTGATCTACAATTTATTTTACAGTACTTATACTGGGGACTTGCCTATTTTCGTAAGACACACTAATTAAATCACGTGTTTTACGATAACTATTGCCCGCCAAACACCATGAGGCAAGCTGAATTTTTTCTTCGGTAGTATAAGAAACCATAATTTGTAATTTTAGTTTTCTTCCAAATCAAAATAATGTGCTTGATGGTAACTATTAGCTTCGGCGAGCAGGCTCATCGGGGCTCTAGTAACGTTTTTACAACCTTTGTTATTATTTCTTTTCGTTTCTATCGTTTTTTGTTTTCGTTGTTTCAGATTTTCTTTTATCTTTTTGTTTCTCTTTTGTTTTTGGTTTTGTTTTGTTTTCGTTCTTCTTGTTGTCCCAACTTCAAGTTAACTTCAGGTTCCCCACTAGCTCGCGTGTGGCTTAGCAGAGTTGTTTGGAAAAGGAGATCCTGGTGATTGAGATCCTGGTGATGTGTTGTTCTACCGTACTTGCGAGTACGGTAGAACAACACATCACTTTGGCCCTGGCTTTAAGCATAGATCGTGGTAGCAGTTATGCACCGGCTGCAGTAACTTCGAGCGCCTCGAAGTCATGCGTGTCACTGAGGCAGTGGGCTTGTCCCTAGGGTCCCTCATACCGTATCCCTGACGTGGGAGTCCCACGCCCCATTTGAGGCTCCATGGAGGGTGAAGAGCGGTATGGGGGTTTTTTCGTGTTACATTTTATGGGTGAAAATAATATTGTCTCTACGGGTGAGTTTGGCCCCAAAAATCAAAAATACGGCCGCGATCGTCGCTTCGACAATAACACTCGGCGGAAGCAATGACAGCAGGGTGTTAATGGGCGCCCGTGGAAGACTCAAAAATTACCATGCCGAATCGTCTCAAAAAGTACCATGTTGATGACTCCACATTCATCTTCGCCGAGATGGCGCCTCCGTCAAGCTGACTGAGACATATACGTCGATTCATTCCGTACACCCAAGCTTACTGGAGACGTAGAAAATGATCTGGAGCAAATTTCCCCCAGTGTCATTGAAGCAGCACCTCAACCTCAGCGTAAGGTCGGGTCTTCCTCCACTGCAACTGAGACGTGAGCGTCTCTTGCTCAATTATGCAGCAAGGGTATATGCAACACTTTCACATATAAACCACCCGACTCTATTCAGATACCTTTTACAGGGACTCTATGGTCGACGTCCCACTATAATAATTCGACCAGTGGTCGTTCGAACGTAGGAATTATTAGAGAGTCTGCATTTACAGTTCGCCAGGGTGCTTCCCAAACGTCCTATGGAAGTACCCCCTTGGCTGATCCCTAACGTAAAGTGTCGTTTCGACGTGACTGGTCTCAACAAGGAGGAGACCAGTTCATTCGAATATCGATCTCGCTTTTATGAGATCATTAGTGAACTTGACTCTCTCTACATATACACAGATGTTTCCAAAACAGCTACGGGTGTGGGAAGTGCCATCGTCATTCGTGACGATCCTCACGTTTGGTCACTTCCTTGCCAGGCCACTGTGTATACTGCGGAATTATTTGCTCTTTTGCAAGCCCTGCGATTCAGACGAAACATCCGAAGACAGCGCATTCCTCATTTATTCCGAATAAAAAGAAAGTTCTTTTATTTCTAGTTTAGAAAATAAGTCAGATAATTATACCTTTTCCGTGAATTGTTTTTAAGATTTTTAAATGTTAAATCCATAAATCTACTCAATAAGGTAGCAATTCGAATTGTTACCTTTTTGCACTAATTTATGTAATTTTCACCCATAGATATATGAGAAAACGGTGTGTTTTATATGTTTTTCTCTTTGGCTGTATAATTTACAAACAACGAATTTTGAAATAATTCTTTTTATTAAAATATTAATGTTCTTTGAGATGCTTACAAGGACCCGTTTTTGATAATATCAACAAAGTTGAAATCCTTATGACATCGAAGTGGTTTAGCCGGTACCAAAACACTTTGAATAAAATGTTCAACAATTCTTGAGCTAACAGAAATATTTTAAGAATTGATCAAATCATGTAGTCAACCAAATGTTTATCTGTAATCTATTTAAAATTTAAAATAATAATTACTTCTATAAAAATTGTGATAACTATACGTTCTCTCTCCTAGCTGGAATAAGGATAAATATCACTGTCGCAGCATCTGCATTACATAGTAGATTGGAAACTATCGGATCTCATATAACAACTTGTATCCATTTAAAATAGTGAAAAAATTTTCAAAATTGGTTGAGTAGTTAATTTTTGACGCTTTTGGGTCCAGAGGACTCTGGCAGATCTCATATACTATATAGTATAGCATATATGCATTTAAAAGAATTTAAATTTTAAAATGTGAAGAAATTTTCAAACTTGGTTGGGTTGTTTTATTATTGACACTTTTGGAACCCCCGGCGCCTGGACTCTGGCAGATCTCATATAACTTATATCATCTAAAACAGTTTAGCTCTCTAACAATGAACAAATTTTCAAAATCGGTGATGACACGTTCTTAAAAAGTTAGTTAATTTTTATTTTGAAAAATGAAACAGGTAAAAATATTGTTAGGCAGCAATCCCATTACAATCACTACCACCAACAACCAGCAACTGATAGCAGCCAAATAAATTTTAAACACATTATGTTATACATTGAGGAGTGAATCGACTAGAGAAAACGCTGTGTATTACAAACACATTAAGAAATTGAGGCAAAAAAATTGACTAATGTGATTACTTTAATGGCGGTCAAACCATTAATTTCATGATTTAATATTTAATATTTGTAGACAATTCTCCGTGGTTACACGTTGGGTTTAATAAAATAGAGTCATGCTTCACAATTTAATGCCTGTGGTATCTTTAGGAAACATGTTAATATGTTCGATTCAGTATTTAGTGATGTTACATTACAGCAGTTTCACTAGAATCACTCACAATCATCAACTACAAATCATTACTATCCACCGGTTTATAATTTGATACGGTCGCTCGTTACCGTAGTTATTACCTGTTTAGTTTTTTAAATTTTTATATTTATTTTTAAGTGAACTGTAACAATTATTATGATATTTATTTCCTATATTTGGTACGTACTGTCTCATCTGTTGTATCATTGTTGATTTCGCGTTAAGTCGGTTTAATACTGTCTACTGTCCCAGTGTTTCTCGTATTCTGGAAATAAATAATGGCGGCGTCTTGATTTTATCAAGCGAAATTGAATTATTAATTTAGTTCATAATAATCCAGAGCTTTATGACCAAAATTTACCAAGCTACTCGAATATTACAACTATCGATAATATTTGGCGAAATATTAAAACACATTTTCCAGGAAAAGACGGTAAGCAAAAAATTTGCACTTATTTTTTCTCAAATAAATTATTTGTATTAATAATATTATACCACAGTATACTTATACATCGTATTAATTGTGTATTTACCTTTTATAGAAAAACAACTTAAGAAAAAGTGGCAAATTTTAAGAACGGGCTACCGGCTGAGAAGAACCTCAAAAAGTTTACCTTCTGGTTCCGGTTTTAAAAAACAAAAAAATGGCTATATTATATGAGTCATTAACATTTTTGGAGCCATATTTAACTGAAGAGGCACTCATTGTAATGTCGAGTACCCAGAAGAAGACTCATCTGGAGAGAATTCTCAGTCTTCTATTATTAATGGTCCAAATTTTAAATTTAGAAAAAATAAATAAATTATTTCAAATGTAATACTAACGAAAAATTCACTAAATTTTCAGAACCGGGAGCTTCAGCCGAAATAGATCTAGATGATTCCACATCTCCGTAGCCGTCCAGTGAAGCATCAAAACTGGGTAATTAAAAAAATAAAATCAAAATCTAAAAAGCAAAAACTTAACCCGGTCGACGAAATGATTATGGACTATTTAAAATCAAATAAAAATGTTTCAATTTAACCAAAAACCTAATGCAGTAGTAGGATGTTTTTAGAAAGTTTACTGGAGGATATGAGTAAATTATCCCCGCAGAATTTAAGGCAGAAATGTTATTACTACTTAATTGTTTTTTAGATGATGAAGATGAATAATTTAATTTTTTTTATTAATAATTGTTATATTTTATTTATTTACTTTTAATAATAAACAATTATAAAAAGTATATTTATTCCTTAAAGAGGACATAATTATAATAATAACACAGGCCTGCAAATTTGAAGTCATGTCATTCTCTTTTGGATTTAGTGACTGACCTTAGGGTATTTTGATGCGCTGATTACGAATATGTACTTAATTTTTCGTTATCACCCTCAGTTTTTATAGAAAATCCCTATAAGAGAAATCGCAAAAACGACACCATTTCTGAAAAATAAAATTATATTAAAATCAAAAATGTATTAAATTTCAGACATGTAAATATATTTATGATCTAAATACACAAATAAGAATAATTAAATACTGAAGCCCCAATTGTGAGATTTCCTCTTAAAATTCCTGTTTGGATCGTTACGCTTTAGCAACTAACAATAGTCTGCCATCATTCGCGTATTCCACCTACCTTAATACCTACGTTCCATCTCTTTCAAGGTCTAGCGAAATCTTTCACCTTGCTTTTCACTGACAGCTCCCCAGTTATCCGAAAAATAGTCTAAATGAGAATTCAGGAAGTGGAGCTTGATGCTCATCGAACATCCCATTTTTCCAGAACTTTCTATCATTTTCTTCACAATATCTTCATAGTTAGCATTTTTATGGTTTGTGGTAACAGAAAAAAATAAATTTCCCTCAATAATGAGCTCAGCAAATGACCTTAAAATTCACCTTCTTTGAAAAATAAAGATATGTCACTTATTGTTAGTTAATTAGGTTACATTAATCAAACCAATGATGACAACGTGTTCCTAGAAGTTAATTGCAACTATGTAATGATTTTTTTATTAGATAGGAAATAAATAAAAGTGCATGATATTTTTTTGATTTGATCTACCTAGGTAATTTTACTCAAAAATTTTAATACCTAATATCTAAAAATTCTGACGTATTGGAATCTTCTGAATATTTTTTTGTAATCAGCGCCCTAAAATCTATAGGAGAAAGCCACTGTAGATCTGTGTAATTAATGCAGTAATTGATAATAAAATTTTATCATATTAATTGGTATCATTTAATTGTATCCTTCTATCTTGCCATTCTACCTAACCGCCTTCAGAAAAATAATTGCAAAATTTTTCGCGTACTTCTCGAGCTAATCTGATTGATTATTTGATCTATTATTATGAATTGGTTCAAAGGCAGTAGTCTGCATCATATTGTCTTGGGTTAAATTTTTATCACAATAGTTTTCTTCTACTCTAATCATATTATATAACACATATGCAACTTTTATGACTTTGTCAACATTATCTGGAGATAATTTAATGCTCGTTTCGAATATTCTAAATTTTGACACTAAAATTCCAAATGCGCATTCTATAGTTTGGCGAACAAATGGCAATAGATAATTAAATCTCCTTTTTTTAATATCTAATTCGCGTCTCGGATACGGTTTCATAAGATGTTCTGATAAGCGAAATGCCTCATCTCCAATAAAGACAAAAGGTAGCAATTCGTTGTAGTTATCATCAATGGCTTGGTCATCGGGTAAGTCTATTTTATTTTCATTAAGTACCTAATTTGAAACAAAAACTGAATGTTCAAGCACACCACTATCACTGTTTTTTCCTGAGCTTCCAACATCAATCATCAAAAATTTGTAATTTGAATCAACTACCGCTAATAAAACAATGGAATGGTATAATTTACTATTATAATAAAGAGATCCCGCGTTCTTTGGTTTAACGCTGCCTTTACACGATCAGTAATACTGTCAGTATTTACTGATAAAAATAATGAATCATTATTTTTATTACTTCAGTATTTTTATGATACCGTACACTATCATTATTTTCTTCAGTATTTTAAAACAAACTCAAGTTTAATTTTTCGGAATTTTTATTTAAATTTATAAAATTTTGGAATTATTATTATGGAAGAAGTGTGTTTAGCTATAGTACTAGCGTTTGCAACTCAAAATAAGAAAACGAAAAAGAAAAAACGTATTTGGGTTAAAGACTGGTTGCAAAAAAGAGGAGAATTAATCCACATAAATCTTTTAGACTAAATAAAAAATACCAATGATTTTCAAAATTTTTTCGAATGTCCGAAGATTTATTTAATCAATTTTTAGAAATGGTCTCTCCGTTCATTAAAAAAAGACATACAGTGATGGGATCTGCAATTTCTGCAAAAGAAAGATTAGCAGTAACATTACGATTCTTAGCAACGGGGAGAAGTTTCGAAGATTTAAAATTTTCAACTTTGATTTCGCCGGCCAGTATCAGCAAAATTGTATTTATTAGAAACATGCCAAGCACTAATACATGTCCTAAGGAATTATATAAGTGATAAATGAAAATACAAAAGTATTTAGGTATAATGCTTTTAATAAAAAAATATCAGAAAAATTTCATACAAATTAACAAATTAATTTTAGTACAAAAATACATAATAAATTCTAATTTAGTAGTAATACTTATAATAAGTTTCTTTTTGCAGTAGATGCAAACTTAATTCTGAACTTGTTTGATCAAAAAGAAATATATACCGCAATTACTGCAAAAAAAAAATTAACATTATTGGGGTATTTGACAGTATCAGGGAAAAACAATCAAAACCATTTTTAACGAAAATTTATAATAAAAAATTTTTTATTAAGCTAACTCATCCTAACTATTATTACTTAATTAAAAGAAAATTAGCTATTAAGTGCTCGATTGAAAACGGGCTATGACGTCACGTTCTCTTACATTTCAACACTATTGCCACGAGAGCCGCTACTTTAAATACCGGTTATCAAAATAACTATTGAAATAAATCCAAATTTAATTGATCAAAAAAAAAAAAATCAACAATTTACTTTCCTATAATTATAAGAAAAAAAGAGTTTTTCTTTTATTATAGTACTATACATACTATACAATATATAGCTATTGAGAGAATGTGACGTCACTGACAGCTAATAAATGTTTCACGCAAATTTTGAGAACAAATATTGAATTAATATTTTCTAAAGATTTTCGGTGTTTATAGATGCATAATGCGTAAATACGCGTATTATAAAATAATTTCCTAAAGTTAGTCAAATAACCTATTATTATAGCAATCAAATAAATTATTCCACATGTTCATACTTTGAGGAAAACTGACTTCAGTAAAATAGGTTTCTTTATTTTCTGGTTGAGGAGAGCTTAAATCAACAGTGGAGTTGGAGTTCGTGGATTGCTTGCTGAATACGATGAAGTTGTTTCATTGTAATCTTCGTTTATTCGAACAGAATATCTATTTAATTTGCCAAGTTGCGCCTCGAATAAAATGTCATTTATTGCCTTTTCGGCGTACAATCTTTGAACCGGGGCTAACAACTTTAATTTTGTGGCCCAAACTTTGGCAATATCTAAATTTGAGTCATTTTTTGACAAATAATTACAAGCTAGTGTTAATAACTCCGTCTGCTTATTTTCTGGATTTTCCATTTTACGCTTTTTTGGTAGTGACTGTTTGATGTGAGAAGACTGTATCGATGAATGTCCTGCAATAGTTGAATTTGATTGTGAAGATTCTACTTCTATATTTTCAACCTAAAATAAAAAAATTTAATTTTCAGATTCCATTGAACTGCCAGGAATGGAAAGCTACTGCTCGACAATTTGAAGAAAAGTATAATTTTCCAACATGCTTAGGGGCACTTGATGGCAAACACATAGAAATACGAAAACCAGATAGATCAGCTTCACTATATTATAACTATAAAGGATTCTATAGTATTATTTTAATGGCTTTAGTCAATGCAAATAAAGAGTTTATAATGGTGGATGTGGGAGCCAACGGAAGAGTATCCGATAGGGGAGTTCTGTTTTATACACAGTTTTGGGATTTATTTCAAAAAGATAAACTGAACATCCCTCCTCCAACTTGGTTACCAAATTCACAGGACAACTTTCCGTATGTGTTCGTGGCCGATGAAGCTTTTGCTTTAAACGTAAATTTAATGAAACCTAATCCTCAAAAAAATTGTACTAAAGAACAAGAAATTTTCAATTTTCGCTTATCAGCTGCACGTTGTGTGGTTGAAAACGCATTTAGAATTTTAGCTGGAAGATTCCAAGTCTTTCAAAAAGCAATAAATCTTGCACCAGAAAAAGCGACTATAATCACATTAGCTTGCTGTTATTTGCAAAATTTTTTAATAAGACATTCATCAATTTCCAATACAACTTTCAGTCACGATACTCAGAAACCAAGTTTAGGTACGAATTTAAGAATAAATCATATACGAAATTCACAATTAAATGCTAAAGTAATAAGAGATTTATATTGTACGTATTTTAGTAATAATAAACACAATTAAAATGTAACATGTTGGAAATTATGGAGCTTTGTAATAAAACTTACATAAGTATATTTAATACAAACCTGTTTCTTTGTTGTTTTAATACCCGTTTGAAGCTCTTCTTCAACAACGGATGATTGGCTGGTGGTTGGTTTTTCAAATTTATCTAAAAATTTTTGTGCATAAAATACCCACGATATTGGTTTGTACGTACTATCGGCATCGTTTCCATAGTTAAGTCGGTTATGTTCGTTATGTTTTTTCTCCTACTCTTCCATGATGTACATGATGTACATATTATACGATCTATAATCGATTTGTATTTATCTCGGTTGGTACCGCTGGTACATATTCTACATATACCTACGAGAAATATATTTTAACGGTTTTAACTGTCATTAATGTCACTGTCCCCTCCACGTCTTAGTACTGAAGTGAATACTGATGGAATTATAAACCATTCTTCAATACTTTTATCATTATTTCAGTATCGTCAATACACGATCAATAAAAATGTCAGTGAATGAATGTCAAAATGTCAGTTTGAAATACTGACAGTATTACTGATCGTGTAAAGGCAGCCTAAGAATTCTCATATGTTGGCCGTCAATCGCTCCAACGCAATTTGGAAATTTTTTTTGACGAAAGAAACCGTCACTAATTTTTTTTTAAATTCTTCTGTATTTGGAAATTTTAAGTAAATGTCTGCTAATGCCTCATAAATTAGTGTTAACATGTGACTAATAATTAAGCTAATTTTATTGTGACTCACACGAAAACGAAATGACAAGGAATCGTAAGAGTTTCCCGTTATCTGAATCCCGTCCCGTCTGAGTCCCGTTTCCAGATATCTGAAAAAGAGTTCCAGAAAATATTGATAAATATTGTATTATATTGATAAAGTAAAATAATAACAGAAATAATATCACACATTCAACCTTAATGTGATTGTTAACCGTTCTTCAAAGCTGATCGTTTTTCTAAAATTTGTACTTCCAATACCAAATAATGGTTTAACTCTCGAAACTAATAAACTATAACAATCTTTAGTCATTCGATAATAATTATATAATTTTTCCGGGTCCTCACCAAGTTAGGAAATTAAACGATGAAATTCTCCTATCTATTCTCTGCAAAGAAATATTTGTCCTGTTCAAACCTGTCTACGACCTCTACATTTTTTCCAAACTACATTTCTTGATGTATCTTGGTGGTTGCTGTGGGACTTGTGTATAAATTTTGGTTGATGGTTATTGATGGTTGTTGGTGGTAGTGGTTGCAGTGAGACTGCTGCCTAATTGTAATGATAAAATCACCGAAGCATTTATTCAGCAAATTTCTTAATTTTTCTCAAAAGGTAGTTTAGGTAGAACAATGTTTTAAAAACTTGTCTTATGCAATTTTTTCCGCTCTCTTCGATGGTGTACAAATAAATTAACAAAATTTTTGAAATCTGGCCAAATTATATATATATATATATATATATATATATATATATATATATATATATATATAAATTTTAGTGGAGGTCATTTTCAGTCTCTCGAGATCTTAAAACAAATTTCTGCTATAGTCCCGCGCTCTAGGTCTTTCCATGGTACCCGCTGACCCGCTGTAATAAGTGAATTTCTAAAAACTAAATTCACTTAAAATAAGATTACCTTCAAAAATTATTTATTATCCCTTAATATAGCCATGTTGTTAGTTTACATGCTGAGTAGTTTTTTTATTCTGTTTGCTGTTGTGTATTTTGTTCCCAAAAATATGTCTCTTATGTTTTCTTTTCTGTTCTAGAATTTGGCTAGTTCTTGCAAAGTTATATATAAATGAAATGGTGCTAACAAACATTTTTTCTAGTCGAATATTTATAAATAGCGATCAATTTACTGTGTTGAGAGAAACAAACTAATGAAATGCGAAGGAAATTCTATTACATACGAAATAACTTCATTGACGCGATAGATAATTCAGACGGGTCCTCACATTGTCGCACATCCAACTATTCTTTAATTCTGTGAACGACGCCGGCGACGTACACGTCCCTCTCTGCTCCTTGGTGCAATGTGATGTTACCCTAATGGTCCTGTCATCAAGTTGAGATGATCGTTTGAGTATTTGTAATTAGGTTTTTGTGTACTTTGCTCTTTAGTTGTGAACTGCGGTGAATGAATGGTGAGAACTTTCGCCTCTTGTGCTGTTTGTTTAGTTGTTCATTATTATAGCAAAGACACTAATAAATATTTGTACCATATATGTACCTATAAGAAATGTACTGAATATAGGGAACAGTCAAAGCTATTTACAGACAGCTATTTTCGATTGAAATATATTTTAGTGTATTACTTACTACACATCACATGTAGGGCGATGCGATGTACTGAATTCAATTTAGTTATAATATTTGAAGATAATCAATAACCCCGCCGTTCATATATGTACTCTCAAGATTAATATACAATTAATTATACCGCAAATGTTTATACATACATAATATTCTGGCATAACTATACACACTTATGCACATACATATGTAATATACCTTATTTCAGATACAATTGACCATGAGTTTTCGTTAAAAAATTAAATAATTCTTATATTCGAAACAAATTAATCTTCTATTCTTTTCTAAAAATAAACTGCAAATTTAAAATTTACATAAATGCAATAATAAAAGAGATAAAGCCAAGAAAACGGAAATTATTTAAATTCAAAGTGACGAAGCATGGTTAAATTTAACTGAAATGAACCATATATAACCAATTACAAGTATTTATTATAGAATACCCAGAAATTAAGTATCTATTGGTATTAATTTCAGAGGCGAATTTGCCCATAGACTTCATAACTGCAACTCAGAGCTCCATTAAATCAAGCAGATTTACGATCAAAGACAGAACCGTCAAATACGTATTAGGGAAGTACTAAGCCAGAGTTATAATGCCAGTGGCTAAGAGTTTTCACATTCCGGGATCAAATATAGAACATTTAAGTATATTACTTGCACATGTTACTATCACAGTCAATTACATAATGTTTTGATTACCTATATCTATTAAAGTTTTCGATCCAAGTTTTATGAAAAAGATTTAGTTCATAATATAATTTATCAAAAGCTAAAGGAGAAAGAAACATATGTACAGGAATTGTATTTTTTCTAATACACTTGAATAAATGGTTAAGTGCGTCTAGTTCTAGTAAACCATTAAAATATTCGTGAAACCTAAGTACCAAAAATTCTAATGTGCCTTCTTAATTGAATTCATTAAATATTAGTAGTTCTACTCTAGTGTTAATGGTATGTGTGCCTAGCAATGCTTTAATATGGACGGGATGAGTTTTTTAAGTTTGATCTGAGTGGATATATTCGGGATTGATGAAATAATTTGAGAAACCCGTGTCTATCGGGAATTTTAAGGGTGGTCCACGTGCACTGGATATGTGGATGTAGAGTAAAGTGGAACCAAGGAGACTAATGTCTGCGTACCCGAGTTATTTTTCAAACTGGATTGAAAATTTTGATCATCCAGTTTGTAAGAGTCGTGGAAGTTGCCGTTGGCTGATAATATAGGACTATAATCCATACTAATACTAAAGTCGTACAAAGTTCTGGGTTTACCGTTATATTCTGATGAATTTTTAATTGAGTCCGGAATCTTAAAAGCTTCTAATATTTGTGTAATTCCTGGTACTTCAGTCATTTTGCTATTATAATTAGTTTCAATTACTAAATCTGAATTTAAATTTAAATTTGAATTCTCACTAACTAAACTAGGAGGTCCGTTATGTATCATATTCCCTGATACCAACGTTTCAAGCTCAGCACCTGCGTTTACTGAGCCATTAGTGTGAGGGGTACTTGTCGAGTATAGTACAGGATTCGTATGTTGCAATTAAGTTAAAGATCTTTAGGCATGGAATGAGGCAGCAAATAACAAATGAACTATTTTACTCACAGTAAGCTGCAGACGTTTTTTTACATTGATCCAGTTATTCTCCGCGTCAAAAATTCAATTCCAAGTATTGTTACTGAGTGAACCATTACTCCCGATGCGCCCTCAAGTTTGAAATGTCTTTCCGATGAACCGTCAGTCAGTAATTCACAATTCACAAACTTATACATCGTACTCGCGGATCCTACCGACTGCGCCAATTAACTATGCGGGGAGCGCGAAGTTAATTTAAAAAATTATTTATTATAAAACTTTATTACAACAATGATTTTGATCGTTTCAATTAGCGTTCAAATCCGGACAAATATGTCAAACAACCTTAGTTTTTCAATTCTTTATATAGTGTAAAAGTGCTGAGTAGAGATGATCGATATATCGATAACTGTTATTTTATAACTAGTATAGAAAGATAACAGTTATCGTCAATAACTGGAATACCCAGTAACTGGTTACTTAAATAACTCCTTTGGAAATATCGATAACATAGGTCAATATTAATATATTAGAAAGCAAGGATCACAATTTATTTTAGCCACCTATGAAGAATTTCAAAATAATAACGCCACAAGCAAGTTACACATTTTCTATTGTAGCACGTTTAAAAAACCGTTAAAAATAAACTATTGTCTATTGTACAGTTATCTATTTGTATTTGTAATTTTGTATCCATAAAATTATTAAAATTGTGTATATAAAGCCTAAATCCTTGTATAGACAAGTATTTGAACAGATATTGCAGTATATTATACACTAGCATTTACCCGCGGCTTCGCTCGCGTGGCAGTAAAAGGGCTGAGCGAGTTTTAGCACACACTACGTCGTCAGTAATATATTTTTTGTTATGCTACAGGAATGAGATTTCCCACAGGATTGAGATCGTTTTCCCAGGGTAAAAAGTCACCTGTGTTCTTTTTCATCCCCTTTGTCAACAATATACAAAGTTTGAAACCAATAATTCGCTTTTTAATAGTCAACTATCGTAAATGAATAGATTTTCCCTCGGGAATAAAATATTTTCCCGAGTTAAAAGATGAACTATAACCGCCTCTGTCTCCCAAGCTATGTCTGTGCAAAATTTCAAGTTGACTGGTTAAGCCGTTGAGGCGTGAAAACCAGTCAAATAAACAAACAAACTAACAAACAAATTTCGCATTTATTATGTTAGTTAGGAATAGGATTAGGATTTACACGTTAAAAAAATGAATTTTTAACAATTTCAAAATCACCAGCAGACCATGCCATATCAGTTTCCACATTTCTAATTATGAAAATGACAGACTTCCATTTAAAGTTTCTTCTTCTGTTTCACCCCCCTAAGGGATGAATTTTTAAAAGCTTTAAAAGCACCGAAGCTTTTATTTTCAAACCAGTAACCTAACACCAATTTTCATATTTCTAACTCAAAAAATTACAGATTTCCATGAAAATTTTCATCCCCCATTTTACCACCTTAGAGGGTGAATTTCCAAAAATCCATTCTTAGTGCTCACTTACGTTATATAAGAAATCCCTATTCAAAATTTCACGTTTCTAGGCCCGGCGGTTCAGGCTGTGCGTTGATCGATTAGTTAGTCAGTTTTGATTATATATATATATATATATATATATATATATATATATATATATATATATATATATATATATATATATATATATATATATATAGATCTGTTTTATAGATCTGTATTATAGATCTGTTCATATTTCACTAACAGAATCGTTTATACGCATATCGAATATCTTAATATGTTAAAATATCCAAATATCATACCAGTTATTATCATAACTGTTATAAATAACAGTTATTTTTCAGTAACTGTTATTGCAATAACAGTTATTAGAAAATAACCGTTTAGCTCATCTCTAATGCTGAGTTTGTTGGAGATACTTTTATATACTAGGATAGAAAGGAAATAACTGAGAAATGATTTCTCAGGAAATGCTGATACCGATTCACGTGGATAAAATACATATATTTCAAGGAAATGTTGATACAGGTGTACGTGGAGTTCCTTTAATATAGAATTACAAAATTGCTAAGATGTTAAATGATAAAATTGCAATAAATGAAATATGAGGTCTGTGGAAATGAAGAGAGTTTGGCTTAAGTCACGTATTTTGTTACGGTTGTTTTATTCGACCGTAATGATCACACTACTTTCAACCACCTGTGCTTATTTATTATAAAGATCATTCCTCAAATAAATAAAACTCACGCACTACTTTTGATATTTTTTGTCATCCAAATAATCCAATACAGATGTAATTTATTTCTGTGAAATTTTCTAGTTATTATTGTAATTAAATCCATCAGCGAACTAGAAACAGAAATAAAAACCTGTACTATAACACTATAGAACGTGTAAACATTGCAGTGATACAATAAAGTGACAGCTATGTTATCTTATGAAAATGACAGTTACTTTTTAGTGTAAATAAAAATGTACTGTTGGTAATACTGCCGGACGTGAGTCAAAAGGAACTCAACGACATGAAAACAAAGAAGGAGTGGGGACTGGACGAACCGAAATGGATCCTCGAGTGAGGGAAGAAGCTCTTTTTCACCGGGCAACGATCGAGACAGCAACAAGGAGTTGGCCGCCGGCTTCGGCCGAGCGTGTCGGGCTCTCTCTTTGATTTGGAAAACGCGTACGGAGAAGTTGGCGAGATGCAGAAAACGTAAAGCAATTCCATTATTGGAAATCGAGCGCACATATGGTTTGGGTGCATACAAATAATTTCTAAGTACGTAAAGTAATAACCACTTTTTAAAGTATACAAGTACTTATCCTCCCCAAGCCTCCTCTACGCGTTAAAACTGAAATTGCACAAGGTGATTTGGACGTCGCATATTCCCGACTGTTCCATGTGTTTTTTTGGAAATTGTGGCTGGCGCCGATCGAATTGAAACTACTGGCTAGTACCGACATTAAATGAGAACGGTGAAGTGACACGTGACGTTGCAGACGGAATTTGGTATTTCTGTGATCCAAAGCTTCCAATTTTTGTGCTTCCTGTGTGTGATATTGTATTAGTAAAGGACATAAGGCAGACACTAGTAAATACTTAAGTAAAAATAAAGAAGCAAGTAAAAATTTCTAGTAAGTACAATTAAGATTGTTGTAGTTAGTTCATTTTGTTGTTTTAGCGAATTTCCAAAACTGGAAACTCAGCTTTTACAGCAGGTGTCATGATGCGACCTAAGCCCGCGACCATAACAGAAATATGTTTTGAGGTCCCTAGAATACGAAAATGGTATTCACTAAAATTTATATATATATATATATATATATATATATATATATATATATATATATATATATATATATATATATGTATATATATATATATATATATATATATATATATATATATATATATATATATATATGTATCTGCGCGATAACTCTCGAACGGAACATTTAATGCTTATGAAATTTTGTGTGCAAATTCGATTTTCCAAATCGTTGGATGAGTTCGTTAGCCAGACACGTCGGATGCCCAGAAATAGGTTTTCCGGGGATTTTTTGTCAACAAAATGAGTTTTTTGCCAGAATTAAGCAATTATTCAAAATTTTTTTTACACCAATCGGAAGAAAAAGCCAAATTACGTAAAAAGTGTTTTAAACCGTTGCTCCAAATTACTTACTTTTCGAGAAAAACTAGGAAATATGTCGTTCTCCATTTCACACGCACTCGCATTCTTTTTTTTTCTGTCTCATTTTTTGCGAACTAAATTCGAAAAAAACCGCTTTATAAGTAGCGTGTCATGATTTTTTTAATCCAATTTAACGATTCGGCTATATTCTATTTCTCTGTCAGTTAAATGTTTTTATAATGTATCTCTGTTCCATTTTTTTTTTTTTTTTTTTTTTGAGAAAAAAACTTACGACGATTTCTGTTATGTGATATAATCAGAATTTAGATTATGTTTACACCTTCCTAAAATTAATAAGAGTTTGCTTCAATCGCATAAAAATTACGTAAAATCATATTCAAACAATAATATTTTTACGTAGTTTTCTATCCAGTTGACAATACAGTTATGATTAGAATTGTATAAACAGAGTATTCTAGTATTAAATAATTTTGCACATTCAATTTTTTTTTTTAACAAAAAAAAATTTTTTTAAGTTTTGACACATTCTTTTATGAAAATTCGATTAAGAAATATAAAAAAATTTTAAGGTGAATCATTTAAAAAGTGTTAAAAATAAATTAAAAGGAAACATTTGTCTATTTTAACATATTTGTAAAGAAAAATTTTACAGTTTACTTACAGTTTTTTGAAAAAATGTAATAAAATTTTTACATACAACAAAGATTATATTTGAAAGGTAGGAAATCCACAATTTTTTTTTTATTTCTTTAATTAATTATTAAATTTGGTTTTAGAAGAAAATCTTCGTCTAATTCGCTCCAAGCCGAAAGTATAGCCACTAATAAGGACATTCCACTATTAAAATAAATGGAAAATATATTGAAATTTATTTAATGAAATCAATTCACACACATTTTTAAAATATTTTTTTGAATTATATAACAAATAAAATCTGTGTAAAAAAAATCTAATTGACGTGTTTTTTTTCAATTTTCTAATATTAAGCCCAAGGCTAGTTAGCTAGGGAGTGATTTTGTCAACATTTTAATGTACAATATGGTAATTTTAACCCTCTTTAAAAGAACATTTCGATTTTAACAATAAAAAAATTTTAAAAAGTGTTTTCGTTTTTCCCGGATTACCAAAAACTTTTCATAGGTATATCTGTGACTAAAGTTGCCTCCCTTTCTTAAGAAAATAAAGTATTTTTAAAATTTTGTGCAAAAAAATAAAACACAACGAAAAAAAAGTACGTGTTCCCATATTTTTAAGATTTTGTAGTACAAGAAAATCCTTATAAATTCATCATATCTGTTATTGCATTTACTAGCTTACTCCCACTTGACCACTTTTAAATAGTCGGTGTCAGATCTTACGCAATTTAATAAACAGTATCGTTTTGATTTTTTAAACTCATTTAAGACATTTATTGTTAGTGATACATATTTGAATTATTTTCCTAACTAATAAATTGAATTCTGTAGACTGATGTTTTTGTAGATAAAAAAAATTTTAGGTGGCGTCTGTATTAGACAAAAGTCTGAAAAACGGACGTAGAATCTCACTGTTATTAATTATTATGTCTTGTAGTCTTTTGAAAAATTATTTTTTGAACTAAAATAAGAATAGGAGGAAATTCGCTATGTTATGCAGATACTGCGACAGGGGTATTTTCTTTTTTATTGGATTTTGAACGGATGTTTCTTGAAAAATTACAGTATTTATTAAAAATTTTAGTACAGATTACTGCTTTTGATTGTGATACTTACCTGTTGAACTGCAATTAGTCATCCATTCAAATTTCATGTTGTTAAATTTCGTTTAGGTTAAGTAAGGTTATCATTTATGTTTTAAGATGTAAACAATGCAAAACGAATAAAAAAAACTTAAAATAACGACCAATTATATATATATATATATATATATATATATATATATATATATATATATATATATATATATATATATACGTAGGTGAATCAAATTTAAACCGACCTTTAATTATAACTTTTTATTAAGTGACTATTTTATTAAGCAAACAACAAATTATTTTTTTGTGTACACTCCTTTTCTATTAATGCATTTTTACCATCGAATCGGAAGTTTGTTAATTCCGTCATCAAAGAAACAAGAAGGACGTGTACGTAACCAGTAATATATATATATATATATATATATATATATATATATATATATATATATATATATATATATATATATATATATATATATATATATATATATAGGCTGAGTTTTTCGAGTGTTGCCATTTTGATTACAGCCAAACCGTTGATTTAATCGAAAAATTCTTCAAATAAGAGTTGTTGGTATCGACGGGGACAATCGATTGCTATACACAGGAGCTTTATAGCTCTTATGGTTTTCGAGTTATATACAAACTATATATATTTGAATATATATATATATATATATATATATATATATATATATATATATATATATATACTAGCTGTTACCCCTGGCTTCGCTCGCGTGGCTTTTGAAATTAAGACATCTAGTTAAATCGTATAAAGTGTACTTTCATCGCGTCACTCTTAAGCGTCGAATACTGCTACTTTTCCCACAGAAGTGCAATATTTTCCCCGGGTAAAAAATAGACTATAACATATATATATATATATTTATATATATATATATATATATATATATATATATATATATACATGTATATATATATATATATATATATATGTATATATATATATATATACATATATATATATATATATATATATATATATATATATATGTATATATATATATACATATATATATATATATATATATATATATATGTATATATATATGTATATATATATATACATATATATATATATATATATATATATATATATATATATATATATATATATATATATATATATACGCACAGGTCACCCAAATAAACTTAGATGACTGAAATTTTGTATTCGGATTGAGTTAGTATCAAGGGGGTGCCTTTTGGGGGTCTCAACTTTTAATCCTTACCCCCATCATTTTATACCAAAAAGAGCATGATTTTTCTTGTTTTTTAACAGTTTCGTTCGGGTCAAAATCTCGCCAAATAAACCTAGAGGGCTGAAATTTTGTGTACAGGTTAGGTTAATAGCCAGCCATTGCTTTTTGAAGGTTTCAACTTTTAACCCTTACCCCCACGATTTTTATGCCAATATTTCCTTGTTTTTTTGCCTTTCTTCTAACACGCCTAGAGACTCTCTGGGTAAACGTAGAGGGCTGAAATTTTGTACATATATTGAGTTAGTATCCAGTTAGTGCCTTTTAGGGATTCAACATTACTTCTTTCCCCACTTCTCCCATTTTTAGATCTACAAATAAAAGCTTTTAAAAATTAACTAACTTTTCAAGAACGCGTCATCACCGATTTTGAAAATTTGTTTACTGTTAGGGAGATAAACTATTTTAAATGGATATAAGTTATGTTGTATGAGGTCTGCGAGGGTCCAGTGGGTCCCAAAGTGCCAAAAATAAAACTATCCAACCGATTTTGAAAATTTTTTCACTTTTAAAAATTTTATTTCATTCAAATACCTTGGGGGCTCATATTACCTATATATGCATACTATATGAGATCCGCCAGGGTCCTGGAGACCCGAAAAGCGCCAAAAATTAACTACTCAACTGATTTTGAAAATTTTTTAGAGAGTTAAACTATTTTAAATGTTAGAGAGCTAAACTATTTTAAATGGATACAAGTTGTTATATTACATCCGCCAGTGTTCAGTCTTTGGAAATTCACTATGTTATGCAGACGCTGCGACAGGGGTGTTTTAAAAATTATTTCTGTTTTCTTAGCAAAAGTAACTTGTAATTTAATCACTTTAATTGGTAATCGATTTTTGTTATAAAATCAAGTTAGTATGGATTTACTTTATTCAAAAAAAATATATATACGTATATTTGATGTATGGTATGAGTGAGCTGGTCCGTTACAACAAGCAATATGTATTTAACTATGTATAGATATAAATTACAGAAAATGTAACGCTTTTAACAAATGATAACCATAAAATTAATGACTGCGTTTCTTTAAAAAGCATTTAAAAAGTCCCTGTGTTTTGCAATATTGCCAACAGTTGTTATGAATGTCACTACTCAATCAGTTTTGACTAATGTCTATTATTTAAACTTGTCAAGCTATGCGGTTGGTAATACCATGTATTATTTTTCATCTCGCTTACACAACAGTACGTATAAAAATGATATTGTAAGAGACGGACATAGTTTAAGCTGTGAGTATTATTTTAGTGGTTTTTTTAAATGTCTTTTAGTACGTTGCGTTGTTCTCTTATTGTGTACAGACAGACGTACCTACAGTGTACAGTCATCGTTAAGTGAAATGAGTTGAAGCTGTTTTAAACAATTACAAGATTTAATTAAAACTCCGTTTCCTGGGGCGCACAAGTGCTATCTATCAAACTGTGCTCGTCGTATACAACGAAAATATATATTATATAGGTGTAGTATGTTGGTATGTATGCGTAGCATGGCTACTATTTGTAGGTAGACTTGGAGTACTGAATATACATAGGATTTGAACCCTTAAATATTTTTCAGAGTTACTACATTGTAAGTAAAACATTTTTTTTTCTTAATCTTTTTTCCTTTTTGAATTATGTTTAAACAACTTAATTGTCAAATTACATAATCCCGTCCACAAATGAATAGTAATGTAAGTTCGTCATACCCCATATTAATTACATAATTTTATTGAAATAGTGAGCTACAAAAAAAAATCAAGCAAATACAATTATACATAAACGCAATCTTCCATTTTTCTTTTTTCACCACCCACTCTTACCGTTTAGTATAACACACTTTTTAAAAAAATTCTATACAATTTTTTAAACAATTTTTACTTAAAGAAGTAAATCTATTTTTCAACAATTTGTTTTTAGTTAATTTCTTTCCAATAGATAATTAGGAAAAAAATACGTCTCTCGTCTAGTCTTGCAATACATATGGGTCAGTATAATCGTGTACGATTAGGTATAGCAGTTTTGGGTTCGCGACCCCTCTTTGTATTTAAGAAATTTAAAGGACCCCCGAAGTATATAGAAATGGATAGGATGTGTGTAGAAAATAGGCACGTGATCTCCGAACTCTGGGTTATAGTTTTGGGAACTGCTCACATTCTCGAAATGGCTAGCTAACATTTCAGTTGTAGTAACTCGGTCTCTGGTGTACTGGCCGGGTGAGGTTTCAATGGTAGAGAGGGCATAAGGTATTGACTTCCCAACAATAACCCTTACTTTCTGCCAGATTTCTTTTATATCGGCCGAAAAATTAATGCTGGCTACGTAACCTTCCCAGGAAGTGTTTTTTGTCGATAGAATAGTTTTTCTTTCTGTTGCCCGTGCTTTTTTAAAGGCTATTTTGTTGTCTTGAGTGGGAGATCTTTTAAATTTTCTGAGCACTCTCCTTTTTTTAGTCACCACACTTTTTACCTCGTCGTTCCACCACGATACGTTGCGTCGATGGATCACACCAGCTGTTCTAGACATTGTTTTATAACCATTGTTCAGTATTTCCCTACAGAACTCTATAATCGCCACATTGACGTCTTCATGGATCCGTGACGTGTGTATGTTGTTGGCATAATTCATTTCAGATTGCATTATAGAGAGGCCATCTTTGCTCTGTGGTTTGACGAATTCGTGGTGTGTTAGTTTCAATTAATATTGGAAAGTATTTGCTTCTATAGTTATCCTGCAGCACTTATTCCACGTAGTTTCGGAGCAATTCTTGGCGAGCATAAGGAGAGATCAATGGCCGAGAAACTGTTACTTCTAACATTAATATACGGTATCCGCCAAAATAAACAGTACCAAAATTAAGAGGGCTGTGAAATTGCGCACGCGAGTTGCATTTATCATATTTGGTATACTTGTCATTAGTTGTCAACTTGACATTACATTACGGTTAAAATCTTTGTCATGGTTCTTTCTACCGAAGAAAAAGTTTTTTTAATAGAACATTATTTCTGCTCGTACGGAGTTGGACGGAATAATGGCCCATGTTTAAAACAAGTGTCAGAAAGATATCAACAACATTTTAACAAGACATCCCCCAGTAAAGCTGTAATGCTAGCGGTTGTTGAGAAATTTCGTCGCACTGGTAGTGTATTATGTCAACGTAAAGGTTCTTCAGGTCGTCGAAGAACAGTTTGTACCAATGCTAATGAAGGGCGCGTGTTTAATCAAATGATCCAATCTCCGAAAAGAAGTCTTGTACAAACAGCACGTAAACTGAATATAAGTGAAACATCTACACGTCGAATGTTCAAATCTATTGGCGGCTTTCCATACCGAATTCAAATGTGACAACGACTAAATGTTGCGGATAAACGTGAAAAAGAAATTTACTGTGGACGCGTGCTGAGCTTAGTGTATGAAGATACCGATTTTTTAACAAACGTATGGTTTTCTGACGAAAGTCACATTCACCTCAACGGTTACATCAACCGACAAACAAATCGATTCCTTGGGTTTGAACGTCCTGATGCCATTGCAGAAAAGCCTCTCCACAGTGATCGAGTAACCATTTGAGTTGCTGTGTCTGGTCATGGAATAATTGGTCCTTATTTTGTTGAAGACGAGAATGAGCAGCCAGTTACTGTCAATCAAGAGCGGTACAGACATAATATTGTGGCACCTTTGTCAGAGATTTAAAGACCTTTTGTCGTGCGCGTTTTTTGAGAATCTGTAAGCAATGGTTTCAACAGGATGGCGCAACAAGCCATACAGCCGAACGCTCCATAAATTTGCTCTGTGAACATTTTGGTAACAGAATAATTTCTCGTTGCACAGATTTCGAGTATCCACCTCATTCACCGGATTTAACACCACCTGATGCCTACATTTGGGGTATGATGAAGGATTCCATATTTCGCTCGGAAAATCCGTCAGAAACTCTTGGAGAACTACAGCAAAGAATAATAACTTATTTTCAACATTTGCAGCAACCACTTTTCTTAAATATGTTTAATGATCTTCAGAAACGTTACGAAGTTTGTTTGCAACGCCATAGTGCACATTTTGAACATATCTATTATAAAAATTAATTCATAAATATATTTTTTTTATATTCGGTACTGTTTATTTTGGCGGATACTGTATGTATGCTCCCCTGTGTTTAGGCAGACTAGGTTACTATTTTCAAGAAATTGTTCTATCAGCTTTCCACGACAGTCTGTCTGCGAGTTTCCTCGTAGTTCATTGTACGCAATAAGGTCTCTAAGAATCATAAATGGAGGAAGCAATTGTGCCATTAAGTTTTCCAAATCAGTAAAGAGCCACTCCCTATTTGGAAGGTAAAATGAGCATGTATTTATTTCTGCATTAATGTACTACTGCTTGGGGAAGGGTATTGCGGTTGATCTCCTGAACCCGCAAGGGATCTTTGACGATAATGGCGACACCCCCGCTCGCTGCTCTTTGATGTTGCAAGTCTCTTCTGGAGATTTTAAAATTTTTAACTTATGTTCTTCTTCTTCTTTCGGATGAGTTTCTTGAAGACAAATGCAGCAGGGTGTTGGACTTGCTAACAGTTGGCTGAATTCACAGTAGTGCTTCTTTAAGCTGTTAATGTTCCATTAAATTAATGCTTCCATTTTATGAGAAGATATTTAAGGAAGGACTTCAGTTTTTCTTCTTCTTGGTTCCTTTTCTAGGCACTCTTTTTGGCCAGTCTTTTTTTTTGGCTGACTAAATTTCAGTTCTGCAGATTCCATAAACTCGGTGTCGGAACAAGTAACATTTCTTGCATATCTTCGTTCCCCTTCAGGTTGAGTAATACTGAGGCGGGAGCTACTTCCAACTATTCTTGCCGGTGGTTGACTTGCCGACAAGATTTTTTGTGATATGACGTAGCACTTTTTGTGCTACGGCATCAGTTTGCCGGGAATCCAGCTGTTTGAAGTCCACCGACTCATTATCGGTGGATGAAGTGTTTGGTGCAGGTACTATGGCCTGCAACGATTTTTGGGCCACCAGCCTAGATTTTGTTACTGGTCTTGGCTCTTTGTCATCTTTTTCAGTAGTGTTAAACTTTTTTACAGATTCTTCAATTATTTTAGTCACGACTGGAATAATCTCTTGCGTGATAGTTTTAGCAAATGCAGGGTTTCTGGCTATGGACGCATAAAATGATCTTTGAGTGGACAATCTTCCTACAATTAGCTTTCTCGCTTCCCTATAGATTCACTTGTTAGTAGTTTTAATCTCTTGAATCGTCATTTCTTGTTTATATACAGGGCAGCTGCGAGATCTGGCGTTGTCTTGTCCACCACAGTTTACGCACACAATTGGTTCCTTGCAAGAGTTCTCTTCGTGGGTTTTCTTCACACACATACATACTGGTTCCGAGGTACACCGTGTGAATGTGTGCCCGAACTGCTGGCAATTGAAACACCGTACTGGAGCGAGGATGTATGGTCTGACATCGAGTCGATGTATTCCCGTTCGAACTTTTTTGGGCAATTCGACCCGATTGAAAGTGAGCATGTGGAAGGCGATGTCAATGTCACGGCACGTTCTCAGACGTCAACAACACTCTGAGATCATGTGCTTTCGATTTCGGCTAAGGCACAGTTAAGTCGCGACAAGGTACCACACCCTTCGTATAATTAAGTGATCTGTACGGTACCCGTTCAATTTCTAGCTCATTAAACTCCGTCAACTCACTTAGCTTAAGGTTTTGCATAGCCGAGGAGGTTTCGGTCAATAATCCTGTAGCCATCTTTTCTATGTCCTTTAAGTACACCACAGTACACCACATTTTTGCTAGAATTTTATCTATCAAGAACGAGCTCGTCTTAGTTATGCCATTTTTTTTGTCTTTGTATTTCAATATCCGAAATTTCGGCGTTGGGTCGTTTTCTTGCCATCCAATATTCTCCCCTCTTCTCCTCTTGGTTAAGGATTGTTCTAGAACGGGCTGTTTGTGCACAACCTCTGAAGTCTCCGTGGATGGAGAGGAACCCCCATTATTGTTATATTTTTCGGTTTCCATAATTTTTTTTATTGTTATATTTTTCAGTTTCCATAATTTTTTGTAAATAATGGGAGAGAGTTACCGCAAACCGGGCCTTGTCAGAAATACGCTTCAGGGGCTCTATCTACCAGCTCTGCACTGATAAAGCTAACCATCAGTGCTCGATTGCTGTAGCCGATGCCAACTGCAGCTACGATCTAAAAATGAAGTCGAGGCTAAAGTGGTGTGTTGTTCCACTGATCATGCAGTAACAATTTTCCTCGACCACCAGGATTCTCTTTTCCACCCGACTCCGCTCAGCCACGGACGAGCTACCGTGGGTTCTTTTGGCGTTCTGATATCGGACACGATGCAAAAACAAAAGATAAAAGAACTTAAATATTAACGAAAACAAAATCAACAGTTAGTCTGAGAGCTCCTGAACCCTCCGGGTAACGGTCTTTCTGTCAGGTTAAAAATTTTTTTAGTGATAAGTCATAACATGCTAAATACGATAACCACCACCTGGCAAGCATCAGCCCTGCACGTCATCAGTCTTTGTATTTTTTAAAGTGTAAGAAAAATTAAAAAAAAAAACTTGTCGTTGTAAGCTTGAAATTTTATTACAATTTAATTCATTCACCGTAAAGTAGAGAAAGAAATTGATAGGCAATTTCGGTGAGCACAAGCACCTGATAGGTGAATCGAAAGTTGTGCAGTATATGAGTTAAAATAAGCTTAGTTCTGTAGAGCTGAAATTTATATATATGTTTGAGTAAGCGATTTAGAAAAACTAGGGACAATGAGAGGCGGTTTTGGCTACCATAAGTCGTTGACAGGCATCGTGACCAGCGTCGTGACTTCTAGCTTACAAAGAAACATATCAACCTGTATCTCTCAAAAATTTTTGAAACTTTATTGGATTGCATATTTTATTAAAACTAATCACAAGCCATATTTCGTTCGTGCCAATAAGCGACTTGAAAGGGGTGAAACTTACTCCTGAAAATTTGATTTCTTTTCAATTTTCTTAAATATGTTGGAAATGGTAAGAGTTTTGAGAAGAAACTATACATGTTCGCAAATGGTACTTTAAGATGTTTATTATAATACCAAAATTAAAGTTATAAAATTATTGGATTTTCATCCCCCACCCCAAACCCCGAATTTTATCGGGCAATTTGTCGCTACACTTTGGTGCTTCTCTTTCTTATTTGAAAAAGTAATTTTAAAAAAATAACAAAGATTGATTAAAATTTTTTAAAATTATTATTAACAAAAGATGTATTTATGTGAAAAGAAATAAAATGATTTGAGTAAAATATATTAACCGAAAATTTGGGGGACATGTCGACGCGTACTGTCAACATCCCATTGGGTGTCCTTAAAGGCTATAGAGACTACTGTACATAAATAATTTTTTTTTCATTCCAGGGGGTCCTCCGCTGGGGCAACCGCTGCCGAATTTGCTGAAAACTTTATCCGGTCTTCATTTTTTAATTACGCATTTAATGAAATTAGTCCGGAGTTGATATCATCATTTGTTCTGGAGATGTGCAAGACGAAAAAAAATTCACGAACGAACGAACGAACGCACATACAGACATCACACTAAAAACGATGGATTCGGATTCTAGTGACCTTGAAACGTGGAGATATGTCCAAATTAGCGATTTGTAGAATCAGATCCATCACAATAACTTCCAGTGGGAATTCCAAAACTCTTTTATTAACACATAACAGCATCCACTTTTACCAAAAATTACCCAATAAAATTAGGGGTTTGGGGTGGGTGATGACACCCCAATGATTTTATAATTTTAATTTTGGTATTATAATAATAATCTTAAAGTACCATTTAAAAATATATGTATATATACAGGGTGGGCCATTTTAATCTTTGCATCTGAATATCTCGCCAGAGGCGCCACCTATCAAAAAATGACCTTTACAAAAGTTGTTAGGTACGAAAGGGGACATTAAATGGTAACCTTAAATTTGACCTTGAATTTTATTTTCAAGGTCATTTTGAGGTCAAGTCGTATTTTTCAAATGGAACGACCTACTTTTTATTTCGGATTTTGAAAGAGCGTGAAATTTCACGTCGAAAATGCTATAAACGAATTTTTCTATAATTGACCTTAAAAGGTGTAAAGACCACCAAAGAACAATCAAAAATTAGATTTTAAAAGAAAAACTAAATTTAAAGTGTCGGCATCTTTTGGAGACGTAAAATAGGAGCTTCTGTTCGTTTTTAATGACCTGCCAAAATCCAGAAAAAGATGACATTAAAAATTTATGAAAAATTAATTTTTCAAAACTAATAAATTTCATAGCTAAAAAATGAAAAATTAAAGGTCAATAAAAAAAATTCGTTCATAGCATTTTCGACGTGAAATTTCACGCTCTTTCAAAATCCGAAATAAAAAGTAGGTCGTTCCTTTTAAAAAATACGACTTGACCTCAAAATGACCTTGAAAATGAAATTTAAGGTCAAATTTAAGGTTACCATTTAATGTCCCCCTTCATACCTAACAACTTTTGTAAAGGTCATTTTTTGATAGGTGGCGCCTCTGGCGAGATATTTAGATGCAAAGATTAAAATAGCCCACCCTATATATATATATATATATATATATATATATATATATATATATATATATATATATATATATATATATATTATATATATATATATATAATATATATATATATATATAATATATATATATATATATATATATATATATATATATATATATATATATATATATATATATATATATATATATATATAATATATATATATATATATATATATATATATATATATATATATATATATATATATATATATATATATATATATATATATATATATATATATATATATATATATATATATATAGTTTCCCTGTCAAAACTTTTACCATTTCCAAGATATTTAAGAAAATTTTTATGGGCAAATCGTTCCTCAAATCGTTATGGGCACGAAGGAACTATGGCTCGTGATTAGTCTAATAATATATGCAATCCAACAAAGTTTCAAAAATTTTTGAGAGATACAGATTGATATGTTTCCTTGTAAGTTAGACATCACGACGCTGGTCATGATGACTGTCAACGACTTATGCTAGCCAGAACTGCCTGCCTTTGAACCCACGTTTTCTAAATCGCTTACTCAAATATATATACACTCAAGTTCAAAAAATCCCGGACATTGAAAAATAAATTTTTGTATTGTTATTTATAACAAAATTATTGGTTTTATTGTTTCTAAGCACTTAAATTGTCTTCAAACAGTAAAATTTTAAAATTAAATTAATTAGTATTATAATTAAGTTGTTAACAATTTTGAATTTAAAAATGGTTCAGACAAATGAGGATGTGGCCAAAGCTGTTGTTTTAACCCCTTATAGCCCCTTGTGACATTTCTGTAACGAACTAAAAATGATCCTACAAAACCCATACGGACTATATTTATTTCCTTTAGCTCATTGTATCTTGACTGCTACATACCGTACAATTGAAATAATACACCACTTCACACAGAGATAACACTACTAGTATGTTATTGAAAGTTTATTTTGACAATTCGATTGACGTTACAAGTTCGATTGACATTATAAAAATTGTTTTTCTTTTTAAAACTGATACGGTTTTCTTTTCGACTTTTAGGTAAGTACCTAAAATTAGATATTAGATAGTTTGTTGATTGAATTTTTATATTTGTATATTAAAAAGATACCTACTTGTGTTTGTCACATTTCTGTAACATTGATTAGCGAGGTTAAAAATTATTTGCGGTATAGCTAATGCAAAATGACATTTTTTTAGAATGTCTTTACGGGGCCGCCACCTTAATGACGATGAAATCGTTAATATTCTTCACATTGGTGAAGACAGTGAAGATGGAATGGATTATGATGACGATGATGTAATAGATCCCGACTTTGAACCATTGTTGGAGGAAAATTTTATGTCCGACGATGACGCGGATATAACAGGTATTAACTTAGATTCGATTATTGATGGCCTGGAAAATAATGAAACTGTTCCACAACCCACTGAACCAGATCAGCAAGAAACTCCATCAGTCTCAAATTGTAAAAAAAAACAAAGCAAGAGAGAATTGCAGTGGAAACTAAAGAATCTTATTCTAAACGACCAACAGGTTTTCAGGAAATAGCACATCGCCATCTGATTTACTGGAACTGGATACACCTATACAATTCTTTCTTTATTTATTCCCTAAAGAAATGATGCACCTTATTGCTGAATAGACTAATCTATACATTGTACAAAAAAATCCCAACCAAACCTTTTACGTTAGTGAAATCGGTATCCAACAATTTATTGGAATCGTTTTTCTTATGTCCTTGATAAAACTACCTAGAGTCACTAGTCACTGGAATGCGAAGATTGGGACACCTTTGATATATGAAACGATGTCAAAAAATAAGTGAAAAAATAAGGCAATACATTCACTTTAATGGTAATTCGAGAATGCCTCAACGTAATACACCAGGTGTTGACAGATTATTCAAAATACGACCTATTGTTGATAAATTGAATGAAAGTTTCAGTAAAGTTATCAAGGAGGAGTATCTATGCGTAGATGAGCAAATTTGCTCCACGAAAGCTAGAAATACTATGAAGCGCTATAACCCCAAAAAGCCCCATAAGTGGGGATACAAAATATATGTGCTTAGTGGGTTTGCTTATAAAATCGAAATAGAAACTGGAGCTGAAAATATTGTACTCACTGGAGAACCTGACTTAGGAGCATCGTCTAATGTGGTCACGAGGATGGCACGTGACATACCGAAGTATCAAAATTATAAACTTTATTTCGATAATTATTTCACGTCTCTGCCATTACTACAGCATTTGGCCAAAGAGGGAATCTTGAGTCTTGGAACGGTACGACGTAATAGAATCCCCAACTGCAAATTACCTGCTGATAAAGTGGTATCAAAAAAAGAGCGTGGTTATTCCATGGAATTTGTGACTGATGTTGACGGTATTGACATCTCAAATGTTATATGGAAAGATAATAAAGTTGTTACTATGGTATCAACTTTCGTAGGTGAAATTCCCAAGTCTCAGGTTCGACGTTATCACAACTAATAAAAGATACATCAACATTGATCGGCCTAAGATAATTGGTGAATACAATCGATACATGGGTGGTGTCGACTTAGTTGACAGCATCATGGGATATTATAAAATTTTGATACGAAGTAAAAGGTGGCAAGTACGGATATTCTACCATTTATTAGACCTCACAATGGAAAATGCGTGGCTTTATGTCGCTGAAGCTAGCAGCAGCAGCAGTAGTGAAGTACCGTTGTGGATGGACATATCGGAACACATAAAAAATATTAGACGGCATTTTTTTAAAAAAATTTAAATAGTTCTAGGCTCTTGGGGAGACATAATAAAAACAAGAAAAAATATTAGACCGCGGGACTCACAGTTGTTAAGAACTTATTTCAGTCAACAATGACTAATATGTGACATTTTAACTAAAATTGACCGTAACAGCTAACGGCATTTTTTTTAAAAATTTAAATAGTTCTAGGCTCTTGAGGACACATAATAAAAACAAGAAAATATTAGACGGTGGAACTCACAATTGTTAAGAACTTATTTCAGTCAACAATGACCAATATGTGACATTTTAACTAAAATTCACTATAACAATTAACGGCATCTTTTTAAAAAAATTTAAATAGTTCTAGACTCTTGGGGAGACTTAGTAAAAACAAGAAAAAAATATTAGACCGCGGAACTCACAATTGTTAAGAAGTTATTTCAATCAACAATGACCAATATGTGACATTTTAACTAAAGTTGACTATAACAATTAACGCCATTTTTTTAAAAAAATGTAAATAGTTCTAGACTCTTGGGGAGACTTAATAAAAACAAGAAAAAAATATTAGACCGCGGAACTCACAATTGTTAAGATCTTATGACCGACATTAATTTTAGTTAAAATGTCACATATTGGTCCTTGTTGACTGAAATAAGTTCTTAACAATTGTGAGTTCCGCGGTCTAATATTTTTTTCTTGTTTTTATTAAGTCTGCTCAAGAGTCTAGAACTACTTAAATGTTTTTAAAAAAATGCCGTTAATTGTTATAGTGAATTTTAGTTAAAATGTCACATATTGGTTGTTGTTGACTGAAATAAGTTCTTAGCAATTGTGAGTTCCGCGGAGTGATAATTATTTTCAACCTAATTAACAATATATATTCATGCAAAGAATTTTATGTTGTTAAATGTTTGTTAAATTGTTGTTATTCGCTTTTGTAGTATTGTTATGTAAAAAAGATGTTTTTTGCAAATAAACCCTACTCCCCGTAAAAAGTCCATTCGTCGAAACGACGCCGATGTATGATTAACTTGACTCGTAGACCAACGTATGATTCTAGGGATATATATATATATATATTATATATATATATATATATATATATATATATATATATATATATATATATATATATTGCACACAGTGTACACAGTGTATAACGTGTGCTGATCAAAACGTCTTGTGTTCGCGACCGTTTGGAAGCATATCCTAAATTTATTTTTTCTTCATATATTGAAATTCATAATACAAAATTTTTAATCGCCGTATATGTACTATAAAATTTGGTAGATATAATGATTCATTGCAATGTACCGGTTCATGTAGCAGTTTTTTCCATATAAATTGTGTAAATGTAACTTTGAACCGGCTTGAGCAAATGAAAGGAGACAAATCCATTAACACGTGGCTTTGTCCAGATTGCAGCGATTCCACTAGATTACCTACAAATGTCGGTAAAATCTGTGATAACCCAAAAACAGACATTGACTTGACTAGCATGTCAACTGATGAGAAACTTAACTTTGTCATCAAAATGCAGTTAGAAATGAATACAACTGTAACAGAACTTGTGGCTAAACTAAACGATCTTACTGCTGAAAATAAAGAAAATCGTAGAAGAATCCTAAGTCTCGAACAAAAAGTTGCTACATTAAAAAATAGTATTCAGCCCGAAGAGATAATTGACGAAATAAATGAAAGATCAACTAGGCAGAAGAACATAATTCTTTTTGGTGTTACCGAAAGCATTGAAGATAACCTTGAAGATCGAAAAGTTGAAGACCGCAATACTGTCTGTAATATCTTATCAAATGTAACTGACCAGTGCGACTTTCAATCTGCATCAGTATTTCGTCTGGGTATTGCCAGCACAAATGCATCCCGTCCTAGGCCCATTAAAGTGGTATTCAAAACCAGCGAAGAAGCTCGAATTATTTTAAAAAACACGGTGAAACTCAGGTCCATTCAGAAGTTCATCTCAATTTCTAGTGGTCAAACTCCAAAGCAGCGAGAACATCTAAAAAATTTACGAGCGGAATTTGGAAGGGATTACGTCGTATGCAAGTCGTGAATGATAATTTAATTAATGATATTCCACTTTTCCTCTCCGACCCAACTATATTCAACAACTACTTTCATGAAACTGCAACAGATAACTGCATGGAAACAAATCATTTATTTGATGTTCGTGCAGTAATGCATCATAATTCGAAAAAGTTTGAGCTGATGTGTGTAGATAATAACGAAATCCTACTTGCTATAAAATCACTCAGCAAATCCGCTAAAGGAATTGATAATTTATCGGTGACGGCGATTAAGCACTTTTTACCATTTTGCTTAAATTCTCTAACAGAAATCATTAACTTTTCCATATATAGTTGCTCGATCCCAGAAATTTGGAAATTGTCCGTTATAACACCCATTCCCAAGACAAAAAATGCAGACAAAGTTAAACATTACAGGCCTATCAGCATTCTACCAGCCATGTCTAAAATAATTGAGAAGATAGTGCACAAGCAAGTTGACGAATATCTTGAACGAAATAATTTCTACTATGAAAAACAATCTGGTTTTCGTAAACATCACAGTACAACAACAGCGCTGGTACATACTGTAAGTCAATTAAAAAGTTGCATTGACAATGGCAGCATTGCCTTTTTGACTCTCTTAGATTTCTCCAAGGCATTTGATACCGTTACCCATTCACGTCTCATTTCAAAATTAGACTCGTTAGGATTTTCTCACTTCACAAGAAGGTGGTTTGAAGACTATCTCTCAAACAGATTCCAACAAACAAAGATTCTGTGTCAAGGAAAAATAATGATTTCCGATGCACTAATGGTAAACTGTGGTGTTCCTCAAGGCAGCATTCTTGCACCTCCGCCTTTTAACATCTTCGTTGCAAATCTTCATAAACATATTAAATGTTCGGATATACATCAATATGCTGATTACATTCAACTTATAACTATTGCCTCAACTACTGATGTCAATCGTCAAATTAATCTTTTAAATATTGATTTAAATACCATCGCTTCATGGGCAAATGCAAACAATCTAAGATTAAATCCAAGTAAAACAGTTGTTATGCCAGTCGGCACTCGATCTACTGTTCAAAATTTCTTAAGTAAGTCAAATGCTAAAATCTGTATATCTGATATTTCCGTTGATTAGGTCCAGTCAGCCAAAGTACTCGGAATGACTTTGGATCAAAATCTACGTTGCGATAAGCATATTAATTCCGTCAGTTCCAAGGCGTATTATAGACTGAAAATTCTATATAATGTTAAATACATGCTGCGTACGAAAATTAAAACAGGCTTAATTAAGAGCTTATCTTTCCGTACATTACTTACGATGATGTTTGTTATCATGGTCTCAGTGAACAGCTATCCTATAAACTGCAAAAAGTTCAAAATTTTTTTCTAAAATTTGCATGTAACTTACGGAGAAGCGAGCACATTCACCCATTTCTAATTAAACAAGATATGCTGGATTTCAAAAAAACTCTTAATATCCTACGGCTAATCCATAAATTTTGGAGAATTGAGTAGTTTTCATTCATACAACACACGAACAACGAAATTATGTGAAATAATTAAGCTATGGAACTCTTTGCCTGTAGAAAATAGAGACACAGCGTTAACTCACTCTTTCATTGCAAAGTGTTTTAACCTACCTATCAATGATATGCCACAGTTATAACTTACAAGACTTAATGGAAGAAAATGGAAAAAAAATTATTTGTTATCTATTTATTTATTTTTATTTGTATATGTACTTATTGTACTTATAGGTATTATTTGTTCATTGTTATACTGTTTTTTTTTTATCATTATTTTATGTATTGTTACATTTATTAATTTTTTTCGTCTACTAATTGCTGTACATGTGGTGTAAAGTAAATTTACAGAGGGGGAATATATGGCCTTTATGGTCTCTCCTAACTATATATCTCTCCTATATATATATATATATATATATATATATATATATATATATATATATATATATATATATATATATATATATATATATATATATATATATATATCTTTATTAAGGGTTAGGAGAGACCATAAAGGCCATATATTCCCCCTCTGTAAATTTACTTTACACCACATGTACAGCAATTAGTAGACGAAAAAAATTAATATTTTTTATTAACGAAATATATATGGTCTTTATATTTATGGTCTCTCTTAACCCTTAATAAAGATATATATATATATATATATATATATATATATATATATATATATATATATATAGAGGCTGTAAAATAATAAGTCTCATCCTGTTGGGAGATGGTTCATCTCGATGTAAAATTGCCGAAGACATAAAATTTTTTTCGGAATTCGCTATCTGAGAAAATCGCATGCTAGCCAGCTCATCGTTTAATATAAATTTCTCTGAATACGCCTCTGACAAAACCGTCCGTTTTTGAGACCATTTAGTCTATAACAGGCGCCACCCACATCATTATTTGTATATTTTTATTTATTCGTTACACACTATATTTCGTTACATTATACATTTTCTGATGTGGATGGAGGACAAGGAGAGTGGGGCAAGAGGCTAGGATGTGAGTAGTAGTAATAGGGGGCTACGGGGCCCACCTTCCCACCTGCCGACTTTTTGAGTGACCTCGGCAGGAGGCAAAACTACCGAGGCGGTTCTAGAAGCCTCCGGCGGTGCGTGGAGCAAAATTTGGTCTCCAACCTAACGATATCTAGTGAAATTTTTTCTTACCTAACAGAACCCAGCGGAACTTGATCCAACCTAACAGAACCCAGCAAAATTTGGTTTAACCTAACAAAATTTTTTTAACCTAAGAATTAAAAAAAAATTCCGTAACAGATGGCGCAGCCACCTTCCTGTAAATTCACATTCTTTGAGAATTTGGAATCTAGGTACAGAGTTCGCGGTAGTTCAGATTAGCAACGCCATCTTTTAACTATCGAAAAAAGGTTTTCGATGCCATCTATTGACAATTTTTTCAAACTTACGCACAGGGATCGCTATTATCCAGACTATGAGAGCCATCTAGTAGCGAATTTGCAGGAAGGTGGCTGCGCCATTTGTTACGGAATTTTTTTTTAATTCTTAGGTTAAAAAAATGTTGTTAAGTTTAAATACGCACGAAAACGGACGAACGAGACGCTTTCAATGGACGAGGATGTATAGCTTCATAGCTGTTTGGATCGTTCGTCCGTTTTCATGCGTATTCGTCCGAATTAAATATCGCACGTTTCCGCATCCAAAGGACGACCAGCCTTAAGCAGAGTTCCGTTGATTCCGTTTTTGTAGTTTTTGGGATAAAATACATCCATGCATAGATACTTACAATTACAGTGATTCTTGATCTTTGGATTCTACGTCATATAAAATACATGCATGGTATATTTTTTACAGTTTACTATGAAAATAAGTAAATATATTCGACAATGTTATTTGTACTTGTGGATCAATTAAGTGATAATTTGATTCCTTATAAAACACATAGAGTTTAAAATACAATAACTCTGAAACGAGGTATAAAAATTAAAAGTTGTTAAAAGATTTTTCTAATGATATGCTGCACAACAGGGTACATGGAACTGTTTTTGAAGAAACTTACGAAAAATGAAAATTTTATCCATTTTTCAACAATTATCTTAATAATTTTGATTTGAATTTTTAGAAATGTTATCTAATATCAGAATATACTTTGACGTAAAATTTCACTTACTGAGAACCATTTTTCCTAATTTAAATTATTTTTTGAATTTTCGCAAATATCGAATTTTTATATCTCCAAATGTTACCGACACAACTTAACGGAAATAATTTATTTTACGAATGTTTCCTAGGGATACCGTACACGATAGGGTAGGCTGCAACAAAATGTTCATGTTCAGTTTCAAATACGGAAGGTACCATGGATTAATGATTATTAACATATATATCGCAGCCAATGAAATACATATACAAAGCCATTAAAGGAAAACAAAATTTTCAAAAAATTACTACTTTTGTTGAATAATTTTTTAGAAATATTTGAGAAATAGCTCATCTTGTTAGCTTAATACCTATACTTAGTTGAACCTTTGTTTAAACTAAACAAAGGTTCAACTAAGTATAGGTATTAAGCTAACAAAACGAGCTATATTACTACTTTTATTTTCCAAGGAACTAATGAGTGCCATGATCTGAAAATGTAAGAAAAAGCTACATCTAATTAGGTCATCTTATAAAAAAATATATTATAAAAGAAACTTGGACAATCAAAAATTAGATTTTAAAAGAAAAACCTAACTTTAGGGTGTCGGCATCTTTTGGAGACGTAAAATAGGAGCTTCTGTTCGTTTTTAATGACCTGTGAAGGTCATTCTAAGGTCAAAGTCCAAAAAAAATGACACTAAAAATTTATGAAAAATTAATTGTTCATACTTAAGCAAATCAACTGCGGAGAAAAAAGTTACAATTAGTACTAAAAAATACGACAAGCCCGAAAAGAGCAAGTGATAACAATCACCACATAAAATTCAGCATCAAAAAGAAAAGAAATCAAAAATTAAAACGTTAAAAATAAATAAACAAAGAAAAAATGGAGATCACGTTTGACTAGTTTCACGTTGTGATCACGGAAGATTAATCTTCCGTGATCACAACGTGAAACTCAGTTTTTCCTCTTCCACCACTTTGTCATCTCCGTTGGTGAAATCTAAGAACTTGATTCCTAAATTTAACAAATCTGGCATCTATAGATATGTCTGTCCTGAATGTAAAATTTGTTACACAGGCCAAATTGGCAGAAAATTCATTACCAGGTTTAATGAACATTTGGCAGCCATAAAATCAGCGAACACCAGAAATTATTCTGCCATAGCTCAACACATTATTGATACTGATCACGTATTTAATCTATTATAGAATCTGATTTCGAAACTTTTCACATTTGCACAAAAGGTAACTTCATGAATTATTTGGAGACTCTTAGAATAGCACATGATGTGACTTTGGACACCAATATTTTGAATGAAATTTCTCAATTGTTCGATTTCTATACGTCATTGCATATGGTAAAGCTCATGCGCGATCGGTTTTGAGTTTCAACTTTTTCATTTTAAGTACATGTTGGTCGCAGCATTTGTGTTTCGTCCGTTTTGCATTGTGTAACTTGTATCTGATGTTAATATTTTCACAATGTTGATTTTTACTACAATCTTTTTGTAACTAAAATTTGTAATATTTGAGTTTAAACTGTGTTTTTGTCAGTGTTTTCTTTCTAAATTTTAGCGTTTCTTTTATTTCTCAACGTTTTTTCACATTTTATTTAAAATGTAATTTATAAAAAACTATGAATTTATTGTTTTTTAGATAATTTCTTTGTCTGATGTTTGGGTGTGGTATTTTCGTATTTTCTTTGTTTCCAAACCCCTCTAAAAATTTAAAACTTAAAGTGTAATTTAATTTTAACATTAACCAGATAATTTCGTAATGATGTGGATAAAATTTGTTTTTTCACACCAGATACGAAAAAGAATTTTTACCTTTAACAATTTCAAAACGTTCTCTTAAACGTTACGTTTCATAGACTACGACTTAGGGTCTGCTGTTTTTGAAAGTGACTGTTAATACAGTCGAAACTAGTCAAACGTGACCTCTATTTTTACTTTGTTTTATTTATTTTTAATGTTTTAATTTTTGATTTCTTTTCTTTTTGATGCTGAATTTTATGTGGTGATTGTCATCAGTTGCTTTTTGCGGGCTTGTCGTCTTTTTTAGTACTAATTGTAATTTTTCCTAACTAATAAATTTCATAGCTAAAAAATGAAAAATTAAAGGTCAATAAAAAAAATTCGTTTATAGCATTTTCGACGTGAAATTTCACGCTCTTTCAGAATCCGAAATAAAAAGTAGGTCGTTCCATTTGAAAAATACGACTTGACCTCAAAATGATCTTGAAAATGAAATTCAAGGTCAAATTTAAGGTCACCATTTAATGTCCCCCTTCGTACCTAACAACTTTTGTCAAGGTCATTTTTTGATAGGTGGCGCCTCTGACGAGATATTTAGATGCAAAGATTAAAATGGCCCACCCTGTATGTTGCCAACTATCTGTTCGAAAAAGTGTTATTCCCACAGACTAATGAATGCCATTATATTATATAAATATTATTGAGCGTAAAGGCAATTTATGGACAGTTTCCTTGAGGTAAGTAAATGTATTGTTCATTTTTCAGCAAACAGGACTATAATTATTGCAGCACTAATTTGTATACGTACGTACGTATTTTGAAAACGAGTATCACTTTTTTTCTTTCAAAATTTTGCAGTTTCTTCTCAAAAAAGTTAAATTTTATTATCAGTGTTATTTCAACAATAATTATTTGAAAACGTTACTACGGATACCACCGGTTATTGCATTGATTACTAAATTACAGAATACTATTAAATCGTATCTTGGTCATATGTGGGTGCTTCATTTATACAATGATACAGTCAGTCTATAAGAAATATGTATAATATGTTATTAATAGATTTGAGCGTTACTTTATGGTATTCCATATTTGTAAATAATAAACAAATACTTTACTTTGCAAAATACCACTTTTATTTTTGAAACTGTGACAATATTGTTTCGAACCGTTAGTTCATTTTCAAACAAAATAAAAATTATATTCTATACATGCCCTTATATATTAATTTTATCTACCTATACTTATGAAGGAGAGTGGTATATGGTGTGGAAGTGGAAGGGCGGGGGTAGTGGGAGAATCCGAAAAACAAGAAAAACAAGATTACATTACATGTGACAAATGCAAGCAAACACGTGACAAAAGATTGAAATTGACAAACAAACAATATTATAGAAAAATACAATTTTAAAGGTTTAATTATAATATTGAAAATAAAGTTGAACTGTAGATATCGGTGTGGTCATTTAAAAGGTGATCGGAGTTATGTTTATTTATTTCTATTGCTTCTAGGATTGCTAACTTCTGTCCTTTGTTTGCCTCGTGTAGCACGGTAATTTCCCGTTCTGGTGAGTGTTCGGTGTCAATTAAATGCCTCGCAAAAGCAGGCCGATATAAAAACTATTACAGTCTTGGCAGTTTAATTTATAAATACCCGATTTTTTAAGTTTATCAATTTTTGTTTTATTGTTGTATATTAAGTTTCCTAGATTAAACGTTGTTATATAATCTCTAGGCGGTGTAATTATATTAGTGTGTTATTTTTTGAGTTATGCTTAAGTTTTAAATAAACCTGTGCTTTAAAGCGCATACAGTCATTTTGTAAAAACTATAGTATAGTTTTCTAAGTTACAATAATGCACGTTAAAGCTACAAATATGTAGTTACAAATAAGTTGGAATGTTACAAAATATTTATTATTTCCTAATAATCTTTTAAATTTTTTTCTCTAGCAACTACTTACTGTATACAGTAAGTAAATTGTTGTCGTTATTTTATATGTCAATATACTATGTCCCTACCATTCATTACAACATTTTTAGGTTGTAAATAATTTACTGTTAAATTCACACATATTGTTGAATAATTAAATATCGACTAACAAACAAAACAAACTACATAACAAACGAACAGCATAGCTGACAACAATATTAAGTGACCACCGACCACGGCACCAACACCATCATTTGTCATAGTGTCCACTTTGTACCAAGAAGACAAGGACTAATTGATCCAGTCAATGTCCAGTTAGTTAAATACATGTGCATATATATATATATATATATATATATATATATATATATATATATATATATATATATATATATATATATATATATATATATATATATATGTACATACGTAATAGTATGCATGAGTGTAAAATACCACAGCACACAGCCCACATAGCCGTATACTAACATTGTAAATTAAAGTTAGTAAATGACAATACGTGTACCTACTTGTTTATGTATCTATGTAAATGTTAAAAAAAAAAGTATTTTCTTGACGAAATATGTAAAATTTACATTAGGTATTGTTAATTGTCGTTTGTATTTGATGCATGTCAATGTATTTATAGTGTATTTATAGTGCAGCAACGATTAAAAAAAGTGAGGGTAATACAGGTAACCCCCGAAGAACACGGTACTCGAAGAACATGGGTCTCGAAGAACACGGGTTTCGAAGAATACAGGTACCCTTCCCCCGAATTACACGGTTTCAAACAACACGATTTTTAAGTAATTCTTCTGAACAAGAATAAAATACATATTATAATTATATTTGATATAAGGTTTACGCGAATATGGAATTCCATATGGATTTAATTTACACGAATAAAAATCGTGTAAACTGAATCTGTCATTATAAAAGAAAAATGCTGGAAATAAAAACTACTAAAATTTTTGAGAATTGGTAACGAATAGAAATAGAAATGGTAACGAATATGTAGAAATTTACATATTTAAATTTTGAAAATGTCGTTATTTTCGAAATCGATAATTTTCGATAACGAAAAATAGGTTTTCACAGTCCCAATATGTTTGGAATGCCCACAACTTGCTTCGCTTAAGCCTTCAAACATTTCGTTATTTTTGAGCGACGATGCACCGTTTATCAAATATTTACGAAGTTTTCAATAAATTTTTATGATAGACCGACTTCAGAGCTAACGAATGCTCAATTCCATTCTATTTTAATTGAAATAAGTACGCATTACATATAAATGTGTATATAAGTGCTATCCTACAACTCTAAGAAAAAAGTAAACGTAATAAAATTTTACAAGTTGGATTTACACTATAGCAAAAAATGAAATAAATTATTTTCAGTACGAAACTGCCCTCTTGCATAAAAATATTACTTTTCAATTCAAAATAGAATATGGCAATACAAAATACGATTTAGAAATGTTAAATTATAATCTAAATCAATAGTTTTAAAAATTGTATACATGCATTTAACTTTTTGAATTATGAAGTTTTTTTTTAGCTATGTAAATCCGACTTAGTTTGTCACATTTTTGTGTGAGAGAGGTAAGTAAATTAAACTGTCACTTACAAGCTGCTTTTTTATCCTTGTCATCTTTTTTAACCAATCATATTTTTTCCAAAATTTTATTACCTTTACTTTTTTCTTAGAGTTATAATACAGTATGTAGTTAATGCAAATGTCGTTGCGTTATTTCTTTGAAATTTTCTTATATTTTTTATTTTCACACTTGTAATAAAAAATGTCTATCTTTGATGGTCACGAACAACACGATTTCAAAGAGCACGGAACCAATTAATCGTGTTCTTCAGGGTATTGCTGTAAAACTTTTAACGTTTAACACGTTAACGGTTATAAGAGATTATGACGAAATACCCAACCAATACATACACTATTTTGATAATTGATGCACCAGTTACTGTTATAAGGTACATATAGTTACGGCATAAGGTACATATAGTGCCTAGACACAGAATGAGTTTATTCATATACCGTAAATTGGGCTGAATCAGAAAAAGACGAGTAAATAGGGATAAAACAAAAAATGTTATATATGAGCTTACAATTAGTTTAAAAACCGAAATGTAAAGCCGAATATTAACTAACTTTATGCACCTACAGAATAAATCGTTATAAAGTTAGCATTAATTAACCAGATTTCAAAAATATAGAAAATGTTAAAATTTCTGTGAAAACATGCCAAGTAATTTAGTTATAGCAAATATTAGTAAAAAAAAAAAAAACAGTAAAGAAAACGAGCCAGTATTACAATAATTTACAATTAAAATTAGTTTTAGATTGAGAAATATGGTTTCTGAATTAAAATCGTACGTTAAGTAAGTTACGTAAGTAAGGTTCAGCTAAGATTTCAAAACGACTAGAACAGATCGCAAGTTCACACAAGTCACCTCAATTAACACTCATATGGAAATTAACCGGACAAAGAAATAGGCAAAATCAGGAGTCACTTATCTTTTTCATTTGGTGAAATTTGATGTTAGATGCCGTAACATCTAAACTAATTCCCATGAAATTGGGTATAGTTACTCGTTCAATACTCCGATCAAAACAAGGATTCCAAATAGCCACACAAAATACGATCCATAATAGATTGAATCATGTGTACTTTTTCTTCAGAAAGCATCCATTAAAAACAGTTCATATTAACAAAGCTCAACTTGTCGAAACTCAATCCTGGTACATTGCTTTTCGTTACGGCCTTTTTCGCCCAAAAATTCAGAGGTGGTTCCAAAACAAAAACCAAATTTAAAAAGAAATTAATTTCTGTCAGTCAAAGCTTAAACAGGCGTTCACTGACAGACACATCATTATACGGAATAAATACGATTAGAAAGAAGCTGGAACGCGTACAACTTCACAATGTTACATACAATGTGATTCCGTTTTATGCAAGGTACCGGGTGTTTCAAAATTATGAAACCACTGGGTGTTCAAAAAGTTTTTCAATCCAAAATTTTCAAAATTTTTTTTTAAACTGTTTATTTCAAAAGCAGGGGTTCTATTCTTACCTATTGCAAAAATTGTGGAACATGTAACAATACATATATATATATATACATATATATATATATATATATATATATATATATATATATATATATATATATATATATATATATATATACAGATATCCATATATACAGATTCCTGTATACAGATGTACAGGGTGTCCAAAAGTCAACGATATCCCTTGGAAGGATGACAGACTAGCTCACGCCTGTCCAGAATATCAAAACATCGTCTGGTAATATATCGTTGGTTTTCAAGATATTGGCACTTTTATGGATTTCGGAAAAATCGACAATTTTGACCAAATTTTCGAGTACCACAGCTGCAAGACTTGATTTTCTGAAATTCTATTTGTACAGTGTTCCTTCTCAATAGTTCCGCAAAATGAAACGAGGGGAATAGCTTTTCCAGGAATTGTTGTTCTCCCACCGAATTCCAATTGGTCGCTAGCAAGGTAATAAATTTCTTTATGTCTAAATTCAGAAATTGTAGTTCAATAATTTATAGTTGTGTCAAAATTGAAAATTTTTCCAGGAGCGTCAAAACAAGTACGGGGGTCTAAAAATAATAATGTAACTTAAAAATTTAAATTAATATTTATATAATCATGTAACGAAACTCTAGTGGTTTACGTTTAACATATGTATAGATATGCTGATATGCATAATTGTACTATAAGAGTATAATGTACCTGTGTACGGTATTGGACTTACAGTTAGGTATAATTACTTAATGGTATATCATTTTCATTATAATCATCTATTTATGTACGCAGTTAACAAGTTTATTTTATTTCTTTTTTATTTATTTTTAAAAATCTAATTATTAATTAAAAAGTATTGACTATTGTGTAACCTTTTTCTTTTACTGATCAAATATGTATCACCTCATAAAATTTTGCAAGAATACGCTCGCATCTCTAAATGTATTTTTCTAATTAAATTTTTATTCTTGCATGCATAACACCGATATATGTCACCTAATAATTTATGTCTATCTGTTTACATAATGAGGACACTAATTGATACATATCAGTGAAACAGTGGAACAGTAAGAGATAGAGCAAAAGTTTAAATTGACGATATTGCTCTTTTTTAAGGAGCTATCTATTGATATTAAATTTGTTCAAATTGCATCTACAGGGGTGGTTGGGGGTTAAAGTTTGGAGGTTAATTTTGCAAAAAGGGGGTGAAAAATAAATAATATAAAATTTTCGTTTACAGATTTGAAATCTACGTCAAAAAATCTAATTGACCTGTTTTTACTCAATGTTTTAATATTAACTAGGGGTAGTTAACTAGGGGGTGACTGTGTCGAACACTCATAATATTTGGGTAGTTCAAGAAGTTTTTCTTCATAAAAAATAGTTTAAGACAATTAGAATGACGTGGAAATGGAATTCTCGAATTCAAAATTCAGTTTGAGCAACATTGGAGAGAGGGTGAGTCACCCTCTTAAATTACATACTAGTTTACATACACTCATTTTTAATATTAACACACTGACAGTGGGTAATAATGTCACAATAAGTGGTTCTAAAGTTGGACTATCGTATGTAAGGTTTTTATTAGGTTTGTTTTTAAATGGATATTATAGTTGTCGTTATCGAAAATTATCGATACCGAAAATAACGATATTTTCGAAATGAATGGAAATCTAATAAAAACCTTACATACAATAGTCCAACTTCAGAACCACTTATTGTGACATTATTACTCATGACCTTATTACCCATATACTGTCAGTGTGTTAATAGTAAAAATGAGTGTATGTAAACTAGTATGTAATTTCAAAGGATCACTTACCTCCTCTCCAGTGTTGTCCAACTGAATTTTGAGATCGAGAATTTCATTTCTACGTTATTCTGATTGTCTTAAACTATTTTCCATGAAGAAGAACTTCTTGAACTATCCAAGTAGTACGACTATTCGACACAGTCACCCCCTAGTTAACTACCCCTAGACTTAATATTAGGACATTGAAAAAAAACAGGTCAATTAGATTTTTTAACGTAGATTTCAAATCTGTAAACAAAATTTTTATACTGTTTATTTTTCACCCCCTTTTTGCAAAATTAACCTCCAAATTTTAACCCCCAACCACCCCTGTAGATGCAATTTGAACAAATTTAATGTCAATAGATAGCTCCTTAAAAAAGAGAAATATCGTCAATTTAAAATACTGTTTTCTTACTCTTACTATTTTCGAGATATTTGAAAAACTAAATTTTTACCCCAATTTTTGAAGGACGATTTCACCCCTTCAAACCGTTTTTTCCGCCGATAAAAAACATACGTGTCTCCTAGATTTCAACGTAGAATAACATATTTCAGCGGCATTGAAATCGGAGGCGGACACCTGGAAATCTTTCATTGTTAGGTTTACTTTAGAAAAAAAGTTATTGCTATTTTACTGCAAAAAAGGTCATTGTAAAATTATTCGAATAATTACTTTCAAATTATTTCAATTACTTACAGACACTTTTGCGCCTACGTAAACCGAAGATAGGTGATGACCGAAGATAGAAAGCGGATAGGTAGTAGATTTACATTGGTTAAAGTGAGATAGATAGTGACAATAGCAAAAAAATAGCAATTCGAATGAAAATACTTATTGAATTAAGGTAATTACGGATATTTATTTGAAATTAAACATAACATTGAAAATCAAAGGATGTGTTCAAATTATCTGCTGGCAAGTCGAATCTAGCCGGTGTCTTTTTGAGAAAGATCTTTTTATTCGTCTTGCACATCTTACAATATTTATTTATTGTTCACATTCATTAATGCGATGTCTTAGCTCATTTAAATTATTTATTGGTTTTGCATAGGCTTCCTTCTTTAAGCAATCCCAGTAAAAAAAAGTCTAGTGGATTTAAATCCGGAAACTGGAGTGGTCACAACATGGGACCAAGGCGACCGATCCATCTCTGCTGCTAAACTTGGATTGAAAAATTTCTTACTTCACGTACATAATGAGCTGGAAAACTATCGTTTTGAAGCAAGCCCTAACGCTCCTTTCACATTGTACGGTTTTCGCCGTACGGTAAAAAACCGTACGGCTTTTTGCCGTGATATTGTTACTTTCACATTGCACGGTTTTTTGCCGTTGTAAACTGAATATCTTTATTCGACTTGCAACATTATACAAGTAATAAGTGTCATTAAAGTTAATTTTATAAATCAGAGGAAATAGAAAGTAGGATTATTTATTATCACACTCTTTGAAGACCTGAAAAATTACGAAAATAAGTTTTTCAACTATTTTCAGATGTTTACAGACTCATTTGATTAATTTCTTAACGAACTTAACATCAAAACACACAATTTCGAAATTACATACAATCTATTAAAATATTGGTATCACATTCAACATTAGTTTCATCCATTTCACAAATAAAATTAATAATTAACATGAAATTCAACAAAATATTGTTAATGCCGTATGTTAAAAAGCCGTCTAATGTGAAAGCATCCATTTAATTACATACACTACTGAGCTAAAAACGCCGTACGGCAACCGTCAAGTCCAGTGGCAAGAGACGGCTGCTACACGGCACGGCAACGGCATTTTGCCGTGACCGTGTAATGTGAAAGGTCCAATGCTCTTCTTCACTACACTAAAAAAATGCGCCCGTACGGTTTTTTGCCGTACGGCAAAAACCGTATAATGTGAAAGGAGCGTAAGCGTATGTGTAAAAAATTGTGGATAGCAGTGTGCCTGAGTGTGCTTGATACCGGTTAAGGCATTTAGTTAGTCGATGTCCACCACCGAATACACAACGCATTGTAATGTATTGTTAGACCATTGTTAGCTTGGACCCCACCTTGCTCTGTCCGACAATACGTGTTTTGTAATTGTGTGTGTGACAACTGACACAGTTGCAAATATCAAACCAACACCACTATAAACAGTGTATACCTACACAACATAGTGGTGGGAACTGGAGGGGATTTTTGTCTACACTGGTATCACTAGTGCAGAGATAGCAACTTGGCTTCTGATTATTCTTTGTTTTGAAGCCACCTTACTCCACGTGTGGCCAAAGGAACATTTTCTAAAAGATTAGGGAGTCTATTTCCTAAAAAATTTTGATAAATTTCTCCGCTCTGTTTTCCAGGCAATTTAAAAGGACCTATTATTTGGCCGTTCTGTGTTACGATCCACAAATTTACCTTAATGTGATATTGTGACCCTTCTTCTCGTAATTGAATGTGGGTTTTCAATTGCATAACTATGAAGATTGTGCATTTTAATGAAACCATCCTTTTTGAATGTGCCTTCATTCATCCATAAAATTTTATCTAGGGATTATGGGTTTTCTCTATCTTTTTGTAACATACTTCGGCAAAATTGGACATGATTAGTGTAGCCACGAGGGAGCAACATTTGCACCCCCATGTAAATCGACTATCTGTGTATCTTCTATCTTTAGTCATCATTTATCTTCGGTTTACGCAGGCGCAAAAGTGTCTGCAATTGACACAATGACCTTTTCTTGTAATAAAATAGCAGTACCTTTTTTCTAAAGTAAAGCGAAGAAAATGTTGGACCATTTTAAAAACTACAATAAATGAGCAATCTTTGAACATAACTTGCCCGGGTAAGGCGGTACATTTCTTTTATAGTATTAGGAGCCAAACTTAGCTAACAAAAAAGATTTATGTATGAATCGGCCTAAAAGGGGTTTATTTTTTCCAAGATATTAGGTCCATTACCCTTACTTTGGATTGTGATCTACAAAAGGACTCTTCAGGGTTTCGTAATAAAAATTAGAATTTCAGAAATTCAAGTCTTGCAGCTGTGGTACTCGAAAATCGTATCAAAATTGTCGATTATCCTGAAATCCATAAAAGTGCCAATATCTTAAAAACGAACGATATTTTACCAGACGATATTTTGATATTTTGGTCAGGCAAGAGCTGGTCTCTCATTTCTCCAAGCGATATCGTTGACTTTTGGAACAGCCTATATATATACTGGTCTACTACTTTTCTTCAGAATCGTGTTCTACGAGTCCGAAAACGGATAGCGCCCCTATTCTCAACTCGTACCGTTCTTGTCGGATAGACTGTAAACTTTCTTTGAAAAATTTGACTAAAAATATTTTCCAAAGAAATATATTCTTACACTTCAGACAAATTGATCCTTAACAGAGTTGGGGTGTATAATATATTTTGAACTGGGAGCTATAATCTTTTTTGCTTTGGTCATAAACGAAAAAAAAATTTTTCATTTGGTTTAAAAAGTCAATTTTATTTCTATTTACATTTCATTTTATAACTATATGTATATTTAACTCAGAACAGATGTATATATTTTCACCCCCCTCAAAAATATTGCACACTCCTGAACTGTTAGGAACTAATGTACTCTGTTTCCTGATACTTACAAACATCAGCTACACCTGATTTATAGAATAACCCTTCCGCTTCTTCGTAAACATCATTTTCTTGGAGCGCTAACACTATACGCTCTTCTACATGATATAACTTCGTAAGTAATTTTAATTTCGGTCTACAATTTTAATTTCGGTCTACAGTACACTCTCAGTGTACGAGGTGTGATCAAAAAATACGGTAAATAATTTTGTTACGCGCAAAGTAATTAGTTTAAATCAAATTTAAATTAATTTCCTTCAAAGTACTTCCATCGGCTAGCAATGGACGTATCCCAACGTTGATTCCTTGATTGAAAGCATTTCTGGAAGAATTCTTTTGAAAGGGCCTCGAGCTGCTCTATCGTGGACTTCTTAATGAAGGGAATGGTATCAAAACATTTTCCTTTTAGCACGATTTTTAACAACAGATCTGATTATACAATATATTATAATATAGAAAAGGGCTTGCTACAGACTTGTTATATTAATATAGAAATAGACTTGTACCATCATATGGCACCGCTGTTAACATGTCGTCCACATATTTATAAAAAAGGGTATTGTATAATCTATTTTTTCTAGACAGTGATCAACCAGCAAATCCATAACCACACTGCATATTAAATTAGGTAAATGATGTTCCTCGATTCTTTATATATGCCCCCACTAAATCAACTGTATTGTTTCTACAGTTTCTGTTATACTTTTCTCATTCGCTGCTCCCAGTAGTTTCTCTTATTCTTTCGTTTCAAACCATGCCATGTCTGGACATTTTTGCCGCTCGTCAGATTTTAATGATGAACGAAATTTCAATTCAACATTTTCAATTCAGAACAAAATTAAATGAAAAATTTTGGTTCTTTTAATAAACACATCTTCAGAACGTAACATTTATTTTTACATTTCTTTTTCAAATATAAAAACTATATGAATTATTAGATCTGTTGTTAAAAATAACTTATTCTAACGTGGCACCGACTGTCTCAACGAATCAGATTATTGAATTTATTTAAGAGTTGCTGATATAAAAATTGATTCACTATACCTTACTTTAAAAAAAAATTCGAAAATTTCAAATGTTCGCATACAAATACTAGCTAAAAAAGCCATTTTACCTACTTACTAACCTTTCGGTACCAGCGTCTTGAACAACGTAAACTTCTATAATACACAGAAAATACAAAATAGAAACGAGTGCTTCTTTCACTCGTTATAATTAATATTTTCGCACTCGTCGCAATTGTCCAATTCGGCCTGCACCTAGATTTTCCAACTTATGGCATAAATAAATATTTTTTTCAAATATCATTTTCATAATTTGGGACTAAAAGGGCTATCTGGAGAATGAATCAAATGTCAAACATTTGAACTTTTTGTATTACAGTTAATTTTTTAATTTTGAATTATAAAATAATCAGTATACATTATGTATCTCGTAAGTAAATGTTATACAGCTGAACTTTTTTTTATGCGACCTTTTTTTTTAGGTCGAATTTTAAAAAAAATATTCATTATAGTGCATGTTCATAATATGACTAAAAAGGAAGAGAAAATAAGAAATTTATATAAAACATTAATTATAATAATTTACTCTGCTAAAATCACTTGCTGATTGGTTTTAAGCATTTAATCAGTACATTGAACAAAAATGTTATTACATCATTAACTTTTTTTATAAATGTATTTATCGTAATTATTATGATACTAGCCGTTACCCGCGGCTTCGCAAGCGTGAGTTTCATAATTTAGTAAAGGTAATCACTTTTAAGTAGTTTGCTAAAATATGTTGCCCCTATTTTCTTATCAGGCTTTCTTTATTGGTAAGCACACTCATCAATCCTCTTTATTTTTAATTTCTCCCTTTGGCTAGTTATCTAGGAACAATTGAAAATTTTCAAAAAACTAATTGGTCATTTCTTCAAGCATATTACATAGACTGAAAATCTAAAGTTAGACTATTAAGAAGGTGTCAACGAATTTGATATAGAAGTAAAAAAGTATGTTGACTTAAAATACTCAAATTTTATATATTTTTAAAATACCTAATATTTTGTAGACTTTAAATAAGTATCCTCTCCATTCCTATTGGAAAATTTAGACCCCACGCCAACATCCCCTATAAGCATTATATTTGAACATCTCCTAAAGTAACTGACTCATTGTTGGAAACGCTAGAATAGTAGGCGTTAAAAATGTAAACTTTGACCTCTCCCCCATTTTTTTGCGTTTATTACCTATTTTACTCTATACAGAATAATTTTCAAAAAGTGTTGAAACATGTATTCATTAATTTATTTTCGAGCTCCTTTGATTATTCCCTCCAGTTTCATTGGCGTAAAATTATCCTAACTCTGAGTAAAGCTACTTTAAATCAGTTATTCCGAAACAAATCGGGCAAATTTAATTTCAAATCAATTCTTAGAGTGCTTCGCTTCGCTCGCTAACCAGTTTAAAATTCTATAAAATGTTAATTCCATATAATGCTTCGCTCCGCTCGCCAAACGACTCGAAAGTAACCATATTAATTTATCTAATTTTCACACTTTGAAATCTTTCCACGGCGGATTTTTTAAAATTGTGTTCAGTTCCTCCGTAATTAAACTTTACTTCTATCCTTTTTTCTAAAGTGAAATTTTAGTAAAAAAGTTTTGAAGTTAACATTTAAATTTTTAAATATTATTTTTATCGTAACCAAGGTAATCTTTTGTTTTTCTTTCTTTTGTTCCCGTTTATTGTTAAATTAGTATCTTTGATATATCAACTTTTGTCTTGAATATATCAATCCCTCTAAAGAATATTGTGATAATTTTGACTGAGGATGTTGTCGATGTTGAGATGATGAAGCGTCTAAGGAATAAGTTTATAATGTTTCACTGAAATCTGTCCCGTGGTTTTTGTGTCACCCGTGCTCATAGAAAATCTAACTGATAATTTTATTATATAAATTCTATGTACACCACAAATCCAATTTTACGTAGTGGTCGGTGCAAATTTAAGAGGAAGTACGTAAAATCGGAAGATCAGGGGCGTCGGTAAACTTTTGTTTCGGGAGTTGGTAAATATTATTTACCTGAATTTATCTAAAACAATATTATCTTAAGAGACAATTTACACCAAAAATTCCGTTGTGTAGACAAAGAAAATTGAATGTTATACTAATGAATATGAGTGACGACTTTTAAAAACTGTCGAAAAATTAACTTCACTATCGCATTCATCAGCGTAAAAGACGCCAAATAGCGGAAGCTAACAAAAATTCTAGAATATTCTACTCGTGAACTAGCGAAGATACCAAAAAACAAACTTCACTATTGAATTGAGCACTAAAAATTAGATTAAGCAGCGCATTTTGACAAAAATTCTAGAATGTTCTATTCGTCAACTAACAAAGATATCGAAAAATCGATTGCACCATTTAATTGGTCATCGAATGAAAGACGGAATAGCAAATTCTGATTAATGTTCTAGAATATTCTATTCGTTAAATAGCAAAAATTGTTTGTCAAAATCGGACATTTGGTTTACATTAGTTTAATTTCGGTTGGACAATTAAGTGGTGGAGTAGATTTTCCAATATCTTTGTTAGTTGACAAATAGAATATTCTAGAACATTTCTCAAAATGTGTTATTTGGTCTCTTATTTGGTAGCCAATTCAATGGTGACGTCTTTTTTTGAATATCTTTGCTAGTTGACGAATAGAATATTCCAGAACATTTGTCAAAATGTGTTATTTGACCTCTTTTTCAATGGACAATTAAATGGTACAATTGATTTTTCAATATCTTTGCTAGTTGACAAATAGAACATTCTAGAATTTTTGTCGAACTATACTGTTTAATCTCATTTTTAATGAGCAATTCAACGGTGAAGTCTGCTTTTTGATATCTCTGCTAGTTGACGATTAGAATATTCTAGAATTTTACGTCACTCATTTTGCATTTGCATTTTGCATATTACGTATACAGAATCGGTGCATGTATATCTGCAGTGAAATTTTAAAATTTTTAAGGGCTACGAGACCCTCAGACAATATTACCTACGGCCCTTACTCTGGCTTGGTACATAAATTTTCACTAACATAAACAAACAACAACATATCTGTGAGAGGAGAACCCCACTAAATAGCTGACGTCACTACGTAAAATCGGAGTACGTACCACTGGATGGCCACTGTATCTTCCAAAATAACAGTTTTAGATATTAGGATATCTTATAGTAATAGATATACATAATTATGATAAAAATACAAGTGATTCATTTGAAAAAAAAAGATTTGTAAAATAAACAAAAAATATTTAAAAAATGCTTTATATGACCACCCTGTATCAAGTCAAAAAGCTAAAATGTCATTGTCACATAAAATATTAGTAACAGTTTCCAGCGAATTCAAATCTGCTGTCAAAAACGGTTCAAATAATAAATTTGGGGTCAGCTTCCGGTATAGCCGGAAGTGGCGGCAAGTTAAAAATATCTTAATTAAAATCTTCATAATTGAAAACTTCTATAACCAAATTTTCAAAATTGTTAAAACAAAAATTTAAAATAAAAAGAAAATTGTTCTACATGTTTCAATCATTTGAATGATCATCTTCAGGAAAATCAATAACTCAGTTGTCAAACCACTGAGAAAACATCAAAAGGACATAACTTTTAAATATCAATTGGATGTCAAAAAGACGTCAAAAAAGACAAACGGAAAACAAAATTAAAAAATTAAAAAATTAAAAAATTAAAATAACGGACCCCGTACGAATATGGAAAGTCAAAATCATAATAAAGTTGAACGAAGAAGACTAAATGCAACCGCATACTTACCACATCAGGAAAACATCAAGAATGCAAACAAGAATTCCATAGAAAATCGTAGAAAAATGCTGGTATCAATCACAAAAAGATTATGTAAGCCACAAAAAATTCCTTTTGATGTTTTCTCAGTGGTTTGACAACTGAGTTATTGATTTTCCTGAAGATGATCATTCAAATGATTGAAACATGTAGAACAATTTTCTTTTTATTTTAAATTTTTGTTTTAACAATTTTATGCAGGCTGTCGCTAAAATTTGAATTTATTCATTTTACCTGCAGTTGGATTCTGATAATTTATTCAAAAATCTAATTTATTTAAAAGACCATGAACTTTTAATGAAGATTCTGTTTGAATCATCCTGTACGTAACCATTTGACAGATTAGATTAAAATGTTGCTAAGATTGATCGGGATGTTAATATCTATATTCCCTGTAAATTTCAACTCAATAACTTTAATAGTTTTTGAGTTAAATCGGTTCGTATAAACAGATAGACAGACAGACTTGGTATATATGTCTAATTTGCTAACTGAAAAACATACTAATACCTAAAAATTCGAAAATCACAGACAGACCCTTCTATTTTACTTATAGGTATTGATTATAAAAATGAAATAAAATTTCTCATGTGTAAATTAATATTTTGTCTAGTTTAGAAAAGAAACTTCTAAGCAAATCGTGTGGTTTTGAGCGTTTTAAGTTATGTATTTTCTATGAAATTTTTTTATGCGGTCTGCATCCATTGCATAAAAAAGTCTTTTTTTAATCTAAAGCGAACTATACATTTTATACCTATTTATTAAGTTTCTGAATATATTTTTGTGTGGTTTTTTTATACGGTCCCTATTCACCGTATAAAAAAGGTTTAGCTGTACTTTATCTTATATTTAGTAATTTTGTAAAACTTTGACATCTTATGTATCTACATGAAGGGTTAATATAGAAACAGGCGACTTGTAACAATATCAAACATTAATGAAACTAATGTCAGTCAAGTGCACACCATGTAATTAGATTGTTTGACCCTTTACAATTGCCCTTATTGTTTTGGCACTTAATGTTGACAGTCCACGCATAGTTGAACGTGATATTTCCTTAGGTATTATTTATAAAAATAATCCCCGTAATATTATTTGATATATGTTGTCATGGAATTTATTTATAACGAACGAAGTGAAACAGCTTCCTTAACGCTATAAACGAAAATTATTACCCTAAAATTAACTGCTTTTAAAACTAGTTCTTAAAACAAAATGCATCCAGAGTGAAACTCTCAGTTTTAATGAAACTGTGCAGATGTGTAGAAAAGGCGAAAATAAAGTATCTCTTTTTTTATCGACCGTCTTGCATCTTTAAATAGTGAAACCAGCCCCTAAAGTTTTAGGTTACAATACTATTTGTTAACATATCTTGAAGCTTATAAAAGATAGAAGAAATAGGTAAATAGACGAAATGCCGCACTTTAAGAAAACTATCCATCAGTGCTGAGTGAATAAGCAGAACTGAAGGGATGAAAACTAGGGGTAAAATTTTTATATCGTCTAACAAGGAAAGGTCTTGAAGTGGTAATTCCCAGTTTTGAAGAAACTTGGTAGGGGTGTAGAATAGGCAAAAATAATAATGCCGTATTTTTTTTATCAGCCATTTTCCACTTTTACGGTGTGAAACCAGTTCCCGAAGTTGGAAACAATTAGAGTCGAGCATTAATTAACACAGGCAGGTGTCAAAAAATATAGAATTGGAGTAAGCCAATATGGCTAGCACTTTGGTGCTCTCTCTATTTATAATGGCAAAAATTTAATAAATGCAACCGCTCAGGCTGTACAAGAAAATTTACCCCTATTTTCACCTCTCCATCCCCTCTTTGAACCCGAACCTGGTTTAGACTATACAGGTGAATAGGTCTTTCAAAGAGTAACATTTCGTCAATTTAAAGTTTTCCTGTATCTCTAATAGTTTTGAGATATCTTAAGAAATACGATTTGAACCCCCAACTTTAGGGGCTGGTTTCACCCCGTAAAAGTGAAAGATGGCTGATAAAAAAATACGGGTCTCTTATTTTTGCCTATTCTACACACCTATCAAGTTTCATCAAGATTGGGAATTACTAGTTCAAGACTTTTCTTATAAGTGCTTTCTTCTATTAAAGAGCCTTTTACAAATGATGTGCTATAAGAAAAAAAATATTTTTTTGGAATTTTTTTGGAGGAACTATTTATTGTAATGAAAAACAAACCATTGTATATTAAAGTGCAGATAATTAAGGGTATCTTGAATATTTTTTCTTTTATTTTAGATCAGAGGTATTTGAAGATCACAGGCCCAAAAAAACGGTGACAATGATTAAAAAAAAACTAAAAGTCGGATTAAACTAAAACTTGATGCGTTGTCTTTATGTTCTAGATAGTTTTATAAGACTATCTAGAAAAGTGGTTCTCAAAGTGGTCCCTACGGACTCCCAGGGGTCCGCGGGATCATTCAGGGGTCCGTGGAAATTTAAAATTTATTTAGGGACGTCAGAGGATCCGCGTCAGGTTTAATATAAAATGAAAAGATTGTGACAAATTTTTATTAATATGGAAGTTAAATAACAATGAACAAATTATTACTAGCGATTTTTACGTCCTAAATAAAGTATAAGTGCCGATGTACACATGCGTTTTTTTACCGCTGCTTTCACGTTGCGTGCATGCAGCGGCACCGCACGTTTAACCGGTTGTCACAGTTGTAAAATTAGTGTACATTATTTACATTAGGGTACATTTGAAATCTGCAAACAAAATTTTATTATATTTTATTTTTTACACAACTTTTAAAATAAACATTTACAATACTGTTAAGAACTAAAACTTCAATCTTCAAAATATTGTTTACAGATAGAAAAATCATACTTTTTTATAGGCAGTCTTATTTATAACTACCATTATCTTTATTTCTTTTCAAAAATGGATGCCCCACTTTTAAAATAAACGGCTCATATATATTTGCAGTTACATGGAAACATTTAATGAAATCTGCAATAAAATATTGCATACAACTAACTAATAACTACTACTCGTACTCACTGGTTTGTGTAACGAACTGATAGTCATTACGTATAAGTTTTCAAGTCTTTTAACACAAATTTAAAAATAAAATAAAATACTAAAAGCATTTGAATTGCTCTCAGCATTTTTCTGTCATCATATACATAGCAAACTCCCATATCGCACGCTTCCATTTAGCAATTTCGTAGCACACAGGATGTGTATAATGACACTCCTCCGTGTTTTAAAGCAAATATGTTTGAATGTGTTAGTGTCTAAGTAATAGTTTGTAACAGTAAATCATACAAAGATATAAATCAGAAACATTGACGCCCGTGATCTTTGACTTTCTTATTTAGCAATTTGGTTCCAGTGGATTGCGTAGTGGGAGTTTCCTATGTAATATGTATTTTTATATTTGGAGTATCATCTACTTTTATGAAATGGACATTATGAAAACGATAATTTTTGACTAATATAAAAATATAAATAAATATGTTAATACCTTCTACATATCGACATGTAATGCACTTTACTTACACCAGAAACTGTTATTGATGTCGAATTTCCACGGCTGACAAATTAATCAATTTCAAGTGCCTTGTTCGTTTTTTCTTAATACAAAAATAATACCAAAAAAATTTATGTAGGTGTATTTAATTAATAAACTTAAGAGACAGTACTTATAAACAGACAAATAATTATTTTTCTTTTAAATAAGCTAGATAAAAATGTTTAATTATAATTTTTTTTTTTTAAATTGGAGTACTGCTGCCGGTGGATGGCGTGGTCAGCAGCACCCAGCGGCATCGCCAACTAAGAGCATGCGCCGCCAAACACGATAGGAATAAAAACAATACGTAAAGACAGGAACACATAAATGCACTAGACAACGAACAAACATACACATAAAAATCCAACGATGAGCCCTGCCATCCGAGGGCTTAAAAAGAGCGGACAGTCCTTGGTGACGGTACGATAAGTACTAGACAGAGCGTCCGGTCACCAAGGTCTGGAGGCCATTGCTGAGATTTCCTACGGGGTGTAAAGGGCCTCGGAGTGGAGGAACCTGACTAGACAAACACAAAGATAACTATCACAGAATGTATCACAGACGAAACTTATTGCGTCACTGGGAGGGCACAGGCCGACCAGTGAAGTAATAAGGAGCGAAAACAATACCTCTGTAGAGCCATAACAACAGGCCTACAGCGGCATAACAAAATATCACAGATAAAGAAAAACAAGTGATGTACCACCTCCGGTGTAAAAGGCCTTCGGTGGTACATCGATAACAAACAATAACAAGAACAATAAACATGTATAAATAACAAACAGTACCACTAAGGGTGTAAAAGGCCCTTAGTGGCATAAAAACAAGACTAAAAGTACCCTACCAGACCAGCTGGAACAGGGTATGGGTAATAAGTAAGACACTCACATAATCATTTAAACATATAGATTAAAAACACAGCTGGAAAAATAAAAATTGAACTATCGGGGGAGAATCAAGAGACGACTTTCTAAAATTTAGAGATGTAATGCCCCTAAAATCTTTGAAAAAGATGCGAATTTCGGAGAAATTCAAGCATCTTTCTTTCAGAGATAGCATCAAAAGCTAAAGCTTCGGCTACATTATTGGGGAGCTGCAACCTTTGGCGCAATGTCTCAAGGGTTACACATTCCTCGACTATATGCCTCACGGTCAGCGCCGTCCCGTAGGCGGCGTACATACGGAAATTTCACCCACTTAGCGTAACAAAAAAATTCTTTTTTTTAGTATGGAAAAACCGAATGTTTTTTTTTTACTAATTATTATAAAATAACATACTTTAAATCATTATTGTGATATTTTGCCCTAACTTATTAAATTACGAAATTTCTCCTCACAATAGTCCTCGTGATTGAATTTAGATCATCGCGACTATCTGTAAATAAAAGGACATAATTTAAAAAAAGGATTATTTCGGATAGCTAAAATTTGTTTTATAGTTTATTGGAATAATAAACCAAGAACTAAAATAGCAAACAAAGCGGTACTCGATGGAACTTTTTTAAAAACTCTATGCAAAGTTGTATTATAATGGAAAAAAATTAAATACCCCTGTCGCAGCATCTGCATAACATAGCGAATTTCTAAGTATTGGGCACTGGCGGATCTCATCTAAGAGCTGTACCCATTTAAAATAGTTTAGCTTTCTAAGAGTAAAAGAATTTTCAAAATCGGCTGGGTAATTAGTTTTGGTATTTTTGGGACCCAAGAACCCGAACGGACTTTGTGCAGCATAGTTGTATCTATCTAAAATAATTTAGTTCTCTAGCAGTGAGAAAATTTTCAGAATCGGTTCGATAGCTTATTTGTGGCGTTTTCGGATCTGCAAGATCCCGGTGGACTTCATTAAAAAATCAGCTCGACATATATTCTAGGCGGATTTTATGTAATATATATATATATATATATATATATATATATATATATATATATATATATATATATATATATATATATATATATATAGGATATTTTACCTTTCTAACAGTAAAAGTATTTTCAAAATCTGTTGTGTAGCATCCTACGCCACATTTGCATTCGCAGGACAATTGTGGATCTATAAGTCTATATTTGTATTTAAATACAGTAGACTCTCGATAACTTTCCGATTACGGGGCTGCAGGGGTAGAAAATTCTTGGAAACGGAAAGTTATCGAATGCCACCACTCTTTAATCTATATACATGCGGTACATACCTATACAACACTATATGCAATGTGCCAATATTTATCAAAATGGTCGACACTGGTTTCGACTTTAACAGTTTTAACAGAAATATAATTGAAAGATATGAAATTAATTATGAAAACTGATTATAAAGATAGAAAATCCTGGTAAATTTAGAAAAATTTCATCATCTACATTCAAACAAATTCACATAATTTATCAAAACTATTACTTTCTGAAGGCATATTTTCATTTATTTTTAAACTTATTCAACACATTTTCAAAAAAATTGCACTATTATTACATTTATTAAGTCGACGTAAATAAAAAAATGTAAGTAGTTTCCTGTAGAAATCTGGGAATAGTTTTATGGAATTTAAAGTTGTGATCATTGACTTACATGGACATTGAATTACATCATTTGATTGCGTTATTGTAAATCATAACCATTATAACCACAATTATAACACTTGTACACATGTTTCGAGAAAATTCGAAATATTAATGGCACAGTAATGCACTGTTGCAATAAATTTTATTTATAAATTTATATTAAAATTTTATTTTAAATTACAATTTTATATTATTGTACACGTCAATATTATATCTTAGAGCAATTTCACTTATAAATTATAACACATTACATTTTTTTATCTAATTTTTTTAGAACATTTGATTTGTAAACCGCTTTATAATTTATAAACTTTCTTTCTGGACTTAATTTATTTATAGTAGCTAATATAATATTGCATTTTATTAAATTTTTAATACTAAAACTATTAGAATGTGATTAAAAGCTTCTTAAAATAACGTAATACATAATATCCATAATACGTAAGAAGTGTCAGAGAGATCTTAGCTGAAACTTCATACAGAGTTCTGACTTAACCACTGTGTGCCACTGTATGATGCATTGATACATACATAGTTATTTCTGAATATCACTAGGTACGCAAAATCATGAATTGAGATGACTTGATGTACATGATGTACATATAAATAACATTAGTGCGTACGTACCTAACAGTTGTGTGGAGCACAGAATAATGTGTGGAGAGGACACCATGCTAGTGTTAGTGAGTGTACGTGTGAAGGGGAAAGGATTAATGCGGAAAGTTAACGAGAGGAAAGTTATCGAGAGTCTACTGTAATTTGATTGGACTGTTTCAATAATACTATCACTAACTAGAGCTAAGTTAACGTTGCCTATTATCGTATCCTCCGATATGCTCACGTTTGACTCAACTATTGCGTTTTCTGCGCCGTTTATTTAAGGGATTCTCGATCTAGGATATGGTCTATGTGATAATTTAAACAATTTTGATTTTACAATGAAAGACATACGAAAGGAAAAAGCAAGAGCAAAAATAAGCCGCGAAAATATGCAATTTACTCTACTTACAGAGGAGTATACATTTAGCACTATTTTAATTTATTAATGCCTTAAATGAAACAGTTGTCATGAATTGACCAAGTGGGCCAAATAAAAGACGATATTCTTTATTACTTAAGTGTAAAATAATAATAAAATTAGTTTTTTATAAAATTTATCAATGGGCCATTAGAATTTAAATAGCATATATTCACCCATATACATACATTGTACATTCTTAATATTACAAAAATACTAATTAAATATATAAAAATATAACATGTGTTGATTAATTATTAGGGCGGATGTGACTATTACATGACTATATATATATATATATATATATATATATATATATATATATATATATATATATATATATCTATATATATATATATATATATATATATATATATATATATATATATATATATTTCCCATGTTAAATTTTATATGTTCTTATGTTCTTACTTGTTTGAAACGGACTATATATATATATATATATATATATATATATATATATATATATATATATATATATATATATATATATATATATATATATATAGTCCGTTTCAAACAAGTAAGAACATACAAGATTTAACATGGGAAAATTTTGTTGGGATCAGATTGTGGCTGCAAGATTTTTATAATAGTATCTATAGTTCGTAATGATATTTTTAAAAGACAAAAGAATAATAAATCTGATAATAAATGTCAAAAATTATTATTGAAATCTAAAATTGTTATCAGATTGTTAGCAAATCTTTCAAAAATGTATACTAACATTGAAAAAAGAATGAAAAAATTCAGATTGTTGAATGGGTATTTGGTGGTAACAGCTTCCGAAGAACTACAGAATTTTTTAGTGTGTATTATAATGAAAGACTTATTACCAGCATAAGTACAATAGACAGAATCTTAAAAAACTGTAGAGAAACTGGCTGTGTAAATGGATGTCGAAAGTCTTGCCACTAGACCAACGATCCTCTGCAATGCGGACAAAACTTCGTTATACGTAGTAATGTTTCACAAGCACTCGATAATATTTGAAATTGAAATATAGTAACTATTTCTCGCATTAGAGAGAGTAGCAATACACATAAGTGGTTGAATGGTTATCGGATTGGTGCGGCTGTCGAACAGAAGATCGTTGGTCTAGTGGCAAGACACCTGGCTAATTACCGGCAGATCCTGGGTTCGATTCCCAGCTGATCCAACTTGATAATTTTTTCAATCACTTTGTGATTTTTAATTTAGACTTTTTGTGAACAAAATATGTTTTGTACTTTTTTACGGAATCTTTTGAAATTAAATGTACAGTAGCGTACGAAAAATTTTTAATATATTTTGTAATAAAACAACTTTCACGTCATATTTCATAATTTTAAATTTAGCAAACATCTGTAGCCTACTTCAGTAATTTAAATATCACTGACTTACATCAACTTTAATACAGTTCGTTTACACTTTTAATACATTAAACACACTTTTAACACAAATCGGCGAAAATAATTATCATAGTCAATTAACAATAATTAACCATTTCAAATTCAATATTATACCGAACATTATATTTTTCGTTAAGTAGATAGAGTCTACTTGTTGTTAATACATACAAAAGTTCATTCTCCCAAAAATAAGTATTATTTATTCGTGTTGAAACTTTCATTTAAAATTCGTATTGCTACAGAAGTAGGGAAATGTTAGTATATTGCATATTAAAAATGTTTAATTTGAAAAGTTTCTGTAAAAAAATTGATTTTAAATAATTTATTAATAAGAATTTTTATTTTAGTACATCATTGTACATGAAACTTCTTTGATTAACTTGTGGTTGCTGATGATATGTACGAACAGGTTATTTATAATTAGGTCAGTAGTGTGGTGTGTTTAGAAAACCAGCTAATATTTCAAAACTTTTATAAAACTTTTATATCGTCTCTCCAACGCTACAGTGGGATATCTTCAAAAATGGCCATATTGAGTTTTTGACACTGTCGTATTCCATTTTTCGAGTACTTTACAATGCCGTACTGAAGAATGTTGTCCGTTTGATATTTAAAAAGTTATGCCAGAAAAACCAGTGTTCAATGAAGTACTATTGTCCATATTTCTAAGTCGAACACTAAGATATTGACCATATCTCAATGTTCCGTTGGAGAAAATGATATTACATATTTTTATTTGGTATTACGTTGAGATATTTACACGATGTTGTGTAATACAACAAAGTTTTTGGAACTTGTAGAATATATATGAAGAGTATTTCATTAAAATTAGTAAATTAACAAATTTAATTTTAGCATTAAGCAATATTTTTAAGAAACCAGTTTATAACCAAACGCTAATTTAAAAATCATGCGAAAATGGTTTCTCGCGCTAAGAAAATATTAAATTTAGCCAAATCAGACTACCAAGCGAATACCTCAATTTTTATGAAATTTCAATAACAAGTAAATCTAAGAATGAGTTGTAAGATGATAATAGTAATAGTGATTAATAATTTTTTATTACTCATGCGGGAGAAGTACTAACTTGGCGCACACATTTCTGTACGCACAATAGCTGTTTGCCCATTGTATTCTATCCACATACTTTTTTGCGTACGGAAAGTAAACTTTCCACACGCAAATTGATAATAAAACACGCAAAATTTAATCGAAACACGCAAAGCCGCGTCCTGATTTTTCATTTAATAAATATATATTTAATAAAATTAAATTAAATAAATTAAAATATATTTAATAAATATCATTTAATAATTATTTCTATAGAAACCTCCAACAAAGTAATTTAAACAATATTTAATTCAGAAAAAAAGACGAACACTCAAAAATATTATTTTAAGAAGTAATAAAAAAAACGCCATGAGGTGCGGGGCCTCATCACGGAAGTCGAATTTTTCCCTTCATCTTCGGTATTGAATATCTACAAGCGAAATGTGATTGAAAGTCTACAAGCGATTTGTCATTTTGGTGGTTTCAAAACTGATCATGAGTGTCCGGCTGATCGGGGCTTTAGAAAAAGGTTTTAAGTTTTTAAGGGCTGAATCTCAGTAAATTTCAATTTGGTGCCGATAGCAGTTAGCAGGAAAAAGCCAACACAATTCGTACGAGGGCATTCCTACCCATGCTTATCCGCCAATTGTCTTTGTGTTTTATTTTTAAATATTAAAAAGGGACCTTAAAGAATAAACTGGAAGGCCTTTATGAAGATAATTTTCCAAAAAAATCCAAAATTTCTATTTTATAAATAATAAAAATTCAAAATTCCTACTTTATAATTAAACATTAATAACATTTTAAATTACTTAATATGTATGTATTGCATTTGTTATAAAGATAAGTTCATTTTTTTAAAATTTTTAAATTTACTATTCGCCTACTTGTCTTATAGTATAAATATAGAGCATTAGACACATTTAACAATACCATTGAATTCCCATGTAAAAATGGGAGAAGTGGGGGAGGAGGAAGTAATGTGGGATCCCTAAAAGGCACTAACTGGATACTAACTCAATACATGTACAAAATTTTAGCCCTCTACGTTAACTCAGAGAGTCTCTAAGCGTGTTAGAAAAAAGGCAATATACGCAAGTCTGAACTTGTGCTAACTTCGATCTTCATAAAAACTACTTATATATTTATTTACTTAACACACACACCGAATAGATACTTTCAAACCACTGGTCCCCCAAATTTCAAAAAAGAGCTATTTAATGTAGAAGCGGAATACGCACAACAGAATATACATTCATACCAGTATGACGGACATTATCTATACAATACATACCCGACTCCTATGAACACCAATACAACCAGTACTACCAACAACTGGATGATTTTACCCCATTCAAAGACGAAATTGAAATTGATGACGAAAATTTTCTGCCAGCAGCCTCGGATGGCAAATTGGATATTTAGACGTGAACACACATAACACGAACGTTTTACCATACATTCATATTAGAGACCCGGACAGTCAGTTACTAAAATTTTTTACTGATATGGGCAGCTCTAGGTCATTTTTAGATCCAAAATTAATTCACAAAAGTATAGTTCAAACTGTTAAACCAATTGCCATAACAACTGTCTTTAACAAACATACAATAGACAAACAAGTAACATTAAACGGATTCACAGAATTTAATGCAGCAAAGCCATTTAAATTTTTGCTTTTCAAATTTCATCAGTACTTCGACGGACTAATCGGATTAGACTTACGGGCACAACTTCAAGCGAACGTAGATTTTAATAATAAAACATTAGTTACAAATAGAGTAACCATTACTATAGATACCATTACTACTGGAACAAAATTTCATGTCAAAATTGTATAAAGTTCCACCTAAAACAAAAATAATAGCATATTTATTTACCTGTAGATATTCAGTCAGGGGATATTTACAGTAAACCAATGGATATAGAGAGAGATTTAATCATACCTGAAGGAATATATCGCGCTAATGATTGGTATTCCTATGCCGAAGTAGTTAACTATTCGGAACTACAAAAACGATTTTTAATATAACAACCCCTTAAAGTACAACAATACGACAGCAAATAATTATACTCTGAATTTTGTAATTTTAATATCCAAAACGACAACGACAGAGACGATGTTCAAGTGAAAGACCTATTACGAACTAACCATCTAAACGACGAAGAAAAGCGGTATGTCTATAAACTCAGTAGGGACTATGAGGACATATTTTATCAAGAGAATATACAAAAACGAAGTACGCGAACAGATCAGTAAATTATTAAAACAGGGTATCATTCGGCCAAGTTATTCGCCGTAGTCGTCTCCTATTCGGATCGTACCAAAAAAGAGAGACGCTAGTGGTATGCAAAAATAGAGATTGGTCATCAATTATTGGAAACTTCGATGAAGACGAGAAAACGGTCGATGGTAAGTACCAGATACCGAATATTAATGATATCCTAGATAAGTTAGGTTGTAGTATTTTACAACCCTTGATCTTGCGAACGGTTTCTACTAGATAGAAATAAACATTAAAGATATTCCAAAATCCGCATTCACGGTGGAATATGGCAACTTTGATACGTCTGTATGCCCTTTGGATTGAAGAACGCACCAGCGAACTTTCAAAGGGTAATGGATAACGTCCTCGGCGACCTGAGAGGTACAATATATCTCATGTATATGGATGACATAATCACCTACTCCACCGCACTACAAGAGCATATTAAAAACTTGCAGAAAGTTTTTGATAGACTTCGGGAAGCAAATTTAAAAATCCAGCCAGACAAATATGAGTTCCTCTGTAAGGAAATAGCATTTCTCGGACACATAGTATCCACTGAGGGTGTAAAACCCAACCCAGACAAAATAAAGGCTATAGTTAACTTCCCGATCCCCAAAGTAGCGCGAGAAATTTAAAGCTTTCTTGGTCTCTTAGTATATTATAAAGCGTTTGTTAAGGACTTTCCCAAGTTGACAAAACCAATGACACAATGTTTACGCAAAGGAGAAGAAATAAAACTTACCCCCGACTATGTAAAGTCTGTCGCAACGTGCTAAAAACTACTAATAGACGAACCAGTTTTAGCATATCCCGACTTTACCTGACCGTTCAATCTGACAACAAATGCCAGCAACATCGCTATAGGGACCATACTATCCCAGGGTCCTATGGAACAAGATAGACCTGTTTATTATGCCAGTCGAACATTAACGAAAAGCGAACAGAACTACTCCACTAGTGAGAAAGAACTGTTTGCAATAGTCCGGGCGACAAAGTACTTCCGACTATATTTACTCGGAAGGGAATTTAAAATCATAAGCGACCACAAACCGCTAACGTGGTTAATGCTGCTCAAGGAGCCAAATAGAAGTTCAATGGCGCTTAAAGCTGGACGAGTTCGACTATAGTATCATCCATAAATCCGATAAAAGTAATATGAACGCGGAGGCACTTCCCCGACTAAAAATTCCCGAACTAAATAATAACGAGACTGCTAGTAATATTTCAACACACGTTACAATAGACCTATCAGACACGAATTCAACTCACAGCGCTTATGAAGACAGTACCCCCGTACATACAGCAGCCAAAAATCCTTTAAATGACTTCAGTCAACAAATTATTTTAAGAGTGTTCAACCAAAAATCTCCAAAAACAACGTTTACTAGAAACAATTTTGAGGCTTTATTTTGGTTTAAAAAATTAAAATAAAAACATAATTCGGTAGAAAAAAGACTAATTTTTCGGATGGTCATTGATTTTTAAAAGTTAAATCATTTTAATTACAAAAAATTGCTTTCAACATCACCATTTTTGAAATAGTAGAAACAAATGTACTGTAAATACTATAATACTTTTATAATATAATAATACTTTATAAAAGAAATGCAGCTCCCTGGACACGACAGTTAACGTTGAAAACGTTTTGGAGTTATTTAAAGTTTAAAGTTAACATTTTGTGTGTAGGTTTCTTTATTATTTCTTATTCTTTATTAAAATTGCATAAGAAGGACACAAGTAATGAAAATATTTTAGCAAAAGATTTTTTAAAAATCTTTCAGGTCAAGATCAAACTCAGATTAAATTTCTAGTTTCTAGCACTAACAGAAGTTCTCTAACAAAATAACCATTTATTTGGAATAATAAAACAATATTTGTTTTTAAAAAAAAATCAACAAACTTTTTTATTCATTTGTGTTACTATAGTATTAATAGAATACATACACGCATGCATATACATACAGGTTGGAAACCACTGAGCAGTGGATCGAACATATTAACATGTTTCCTAGAGATACCACAGGCGTTAAATTTTGAAGCATACCTCCATTTTAGTAAGCCCAAATTGTAACCACGAAGACTTGTTTATAAATATTAGATAAACCATTAAATTAATGGTTTTACCGCCATTAAAGTAATCCCATCAGTCAATTTTTTTGCTCACATCAGTCAATTTTTTTGCTTCAATTTCTTAATATATTTGTAATACACAGCATTCTCTTTAGTCGATTCTCTCCTCAATGCTGGAAACAGATTTATCGAACATAGGGCATGTATAGTGGGAAAATTTTCTCAGGATCAATGTGATCTCTGAATAGTATTTCATTTTTAAATTGTGTTACCATGGATCTACAATATTTTTGTGTTTGTCATATTACAAATGAAATTTATTGCGAATTTATCTCTTGCAAGAAAATGAAGAAAACTAGAATTACAAATTATGGTTCATTATGCTACCGAAGAAAAAATTCAGCTTATCTCATGATGTTTGGCGGGCAATAGTTATCGTGAAACACGTGAATTATTCAGTGTGTTTTACAAAAATAGACAAGTCCCCAGTATAAGTACTATAAAACACTTTTTTTTTAGTAGACCAATGTCGTATCACGAGTTGTGTAAATAGTGCTTTTTTAAGATCACAAAATGAGCCAAGAAACATTAATGAAGATTTGGAGGCGGATGTTTTAGCTGCTTTTCATCTAAATCCCAATACAAGTATCAGAACAGTTGCTAAAGAACAAAAATATTAGCCATACGAATGTACATAGAATCTTGAAAAATGCAAATTTACTCCATACAAGTATAAAAATTTGCATGAAATTTTCCCTGAAGATTCGGATGTGAAAAACGAATTTTGCAAAATAATGATGAACAAATCCAATGTAGATCCTGATTTTTTGAAATTTGTGTATTTTACCGATGAATGTACACTTACTTTACAACAACATCTCAATTCCCAAAACTACAGGTATTGGGAAACCGAAAACCCACATGTTTACGTAGATTGTTATACACAGTATCGATAACAGTTCAATGTATGGACGGGAATTCTGGACGGCAATATTATAGGACCATTTTTTATGGATGGAGCACTTACGGGCGATGGATACCTCCAGTTAATAAACGGCATTGGTCTAACCATCGAAGCTGTGGTAAATAGTGAAAACAATAGAGTCTGGTTTAAATTCGATAGAGCACTTGGACATTATTATGGATCAGTGCGTGATTTTTTAGATCAGCATTTTCAAAATACTTAAATTGGACGTGGAAGCGCAATTAAGTGGCTCCACATTCTTCCGATTTATCGCCAAATAATTTATTTCTTTGAGATCACTTAAAAAGCAAAATTTATACATCAAGGTCCCACCCAAATACGCAATCTCTGCAAGATATTATTGTAGCAGCTTGTTTTAATATTACTACCAAAAAAAACACTAAATATTTGCAATGAATTTTACAATAAATTGGGATATTTTTTAGCGGTTAATGGAGAAAAGTTTTAACATTTAATACAAGTAATAAAAGTCTTTATTTATAACAATTAGATTGTTCACTTTTAATTTTTAGTTTTATTTCAATAAACCATTAAAAAAAAAATATATCTGTCATTTTATTCTAACAGACGCACAGTGGTCCCAATCTCCGAAAAGCTGACAAAAATATGAAGACATTGTTTGATTGTAGCAAAATTCGGTATATGGAAGTTTTTGGGGTCGCTGATTACGAATATGAACTCCATTTTTGAAAAAAAAATAGCGGACTCAAAATGGCGGGTGACATAAAACTACATCTATTCCCACGAAAGTCGGTATATGGGGGTTTTTGAAGTTGCTGATTACAAATATGAATTTCATTTCTGGAAAAAACAAAATGGCGAACACAAAATGACAGATAACTAGGTGCAAAATTGCATCTATACTCACAAAGTCCGCACTCTAAATTTTGACAAAAATTAAGTATTCCAATTTTTTTAGTTTCATATTTCGTGTGGAAAACTTTTAAAGAGTCTTGTTATAGAGGATACGAAAAATACAAAAAAAAAAAAAAAAAACAAAACAAAAAGAAAATACACAATTTGGAATAGTATTCGGCGAATATTCGGTTCTTCGGCCAGCACCTAGGCTGAATGTTCAATACACATGTAAGTTTAAATGTTATAGCACATATTCATATTGTTTATTTTATCATATGTTACGTAATGTAATATTTAACATAATATCGTATAATCTAACCTAACTTAACCTAAAAACCGTTGAGGCAGCTAGTGGCAGCCAATTTTTTAATATGTTTTAAAAAAATATACAATTAACAACCTAAAGTTGCTTTCGGGGCAGGATGTAGCAAGATTTTTTACTATTTGCTTTTTTGCTAACAAGTTTTTAAAATCAGTCGTTAAAATTAGGCTAATAAGATCAACAATTGGCTCATTGGCATGTTGCGAATATTATTTTTGATCAACAGATTACTATTGTACTGACTTTCCGAAGAACAATCCATTTTACAGAATTGAAAAATATTAACTTATACGATTTTTATGCCTGTTTGAAAAAAGTTATTTTACACATACTTCACGAGATCAATTATGACGCTCCCGATGGTTACAAAAGAATTGATCCTACAGACAGGTATGAAAGCGAAGCCTGCTCAAATTCTAGTAACACATACTAGATATACTAGTACAACTATTCCGATAGTTAAAAGTCCCAATATAGTAACTTTTTTTTTCGACTTATTGCCAGTTTTTGGGGATTTGAAAGCACTGTGAGACGGCGTAATAGAAGAACCTCCTCAGTTACAATGCTTTTTAACACTATCATATTACCATACAAAATTTTTCCATTTTATTTGCCCTATGTTCGATAAATATGTTTCCACCTTGTATATGTATATCTGCACAAAACATATGCATTTTTATGATATTGCATAAAATGGATACAAATTATCAGACAATTTTAATCAAAAATTTTTCTAAAGTTCTTTTAGGTCAGAACCTACACTCATACCAAATTTTAAATTTTAATACTAGTAGTAGTACCCTAACAATACGATTACATTTAAAATTTGAAAGTAACGTTTTCAATGTTAAAAATAATTTTTAATAATGTGTAATTTCTGGTGTTCTTATGGTTTTTGAGAATCCTACCACACATTTATATAAAAGTTAACAATAAAAATACCTAATAAAAAGAGATGGACATATTACTAACTACTAAATTATATTATACTACCCTTATTTGAAGTGTTGTTGTTAGGTTTTTTTTGATAGATAATGGGGATATGTAAAATAATAAAAAAAGAAGTAAAATACATTTTAAATTGTAAACATATATTTCGACTCTTGTTAGCACATTTGTTTTTTAACTAAATGGTTAAATATTAACAATTTTCAAAATTTTACCTCCGCCTACTCGCCCCAAAACAAATTGCCAGCAGACAAATACGCTCGTATAGTCTTAAAGCGAAACAAAATAAGCCGAACAGAAAATACGAAATATTAATCCAAACAAAGAAAAGGCAAATATTTCAATATCCTAGCTACAACGACGAGCTAATAATTAACATAATCAAACAATATATTTCACGAAACAGACTGACAGCCATTTACTCCTTATTTAACCTCTTCGTTACTGACTTTTTAAAATCTTCTTACGTCAATGAGTACACATTTCTCCAGCATACTGGACAAAGATTTAAACAAACGTTTATTTTGATTAAAATTTTTAATTTTACGTCTTTAAATAAGTGTAATTCAGTAATTTTAAATAATATTAAGAAGTTTTTAATTATTTCTCAACTAAAAAAAAAAGGTTAACATAACCTAAATTTAATGTCCTTTATAAAGGACACCAGTACTGAAGAGGTTAAAAAATTTCAAGACATATACGTAGAATACTTTTCACAAGAAAGACAATTCCGACTAGTCCGGTCTGAAAATTCTACCCAACTGAACGATAACGAACAAGACCAAATAATCTCCAATTACCATAGGAACAGTAACTATCGGGGAATAAATGAAACAAGAGCTCAATTGAGACGGAAATACTGTTTTCCGAATCTTAAATCTAAAGTATTCTATTATATAAGTCATTGTAAAGTCTGTAACGAAAACAAATGAGGGGCTTAGAACTATAGTGATGTAAGTCAAGATTGGAGATACTGTGAAACTATTGTTATTTAACCCGATCTTTATTCAGTCATTACTTATACAATAAAGCCGGTAGAGACCATTACTTTACTTCAGCTCCGTATACTTACTATGCTTCACTCATACTTTAACGATAAATAACTTAAAACAATATAGCGTAAAACACCCTATCTTAGCTATTAAACCTAACTTTACCATACCACACTTTACGTTAAAAAAATTAAAATTTCATAGTTTATATTATTCTGTAGCACTTTTTTTTTTAATGATGGAGATATTTCTAACAAACTACTGGTGTTATATAAGTTTTTCTGGCATTGCCAGCCGCAATTTCTTCAAATCATTGGATTTTTTTAGTTCTTATGGTACATTTTGGTTTTAAGCAAGTGTGCAAACTTTAGTTGGTATTTCAAAAAATATAAAAGTGACATAGATAATTTCATCATATGAAAAGTTACATAACCTCCTAAGTATATAAAATGATTTTTACGTTTTCTTATTTATGCATTATCGAATAATTCGTTTAGGTAATATTATAGCAAATTTGGTAAAATTAGAGTCCTTTAATAAATCCCAACTTTACCAGTCAACGCTTCCAACAGCCAGGGTTGTCAAAAATATACGAATTGCGTTATATTTTTACGAATTGGATTTTTTTTTATTGTATTTAAAGTAGAAAACATTGTTATAGGTTTATACAAAATGTCTGGTAAACATCATAAGAGGAAAATTGGTGCAAGGACATACAAAAATTATTCTGGAAAAATGTTAAATCTAACAGTTGACATGGTAAAAAGTAAACAAATTACATCGTATAACGCTGAAAAACAATTTGGAATTCCAAGAAGAACAATAGAGAAGAGAGTTAAGAAAACAAATTTGTGAATGTAGTTATTACAGCCGGTAATTTTGGTATCCTCTAACAGAATTAGATTTTAGATTGGCTATATTTGACTATCTAAAAAAAAATAATAAGTCATATAAATTCGATGATAAACAACCAGGCCGACGTTGGGCGAAAAATTTTTTGGAACGACACCGAAGCCAATTAACTTTAAGATCCACTCAAAATATTAAAAAATGTCGCTCGGAGAATTTTTTAAAAGAGTTTAAGTTTTACTTCGACAATCCTCAAAAAGTCTATAGCAAGTTCCTGAATATGAAGAGGAAATAACTTATGACGTTGATCACGTATTATTGGATATTTTTCAAAGAAAATAGAAGTCCAAATCCTATAACTCGAAATAAGATTAAAAAAATTAATATTATTGCTAGCAAGTCGGTGACAAATTTGGATATATAATTTCCGCAAACACTTAATAAAACAGATAATAAACAAAAAATTTTATGTGATACACCAAATTCTCTACCTTTTAGTAATTAGAGTAACGTAGAAATTCTCGAATTCAAAATTCAGTTTGAGCAACATTGGAGAGGGGGTGAGTCACGCTTTTAAATAATATGCCAGTTTAAATATATAAATTTTTACTATTAAAACACTGACAGTGGGTAATAACGTCACAATAAGTGGTTCTGAAGTTGGACTATCGTATGTAAGATTTCTATTAGGTTAGTTATTAATGGATATTTTAGTTTTCGTTATCGAAAATTATCGACACCGACAATAACGATATTTTCAAAATGGATGGAAGCCACTGTTCGCTGAGATATCGGACTTTGAATGGAAAAGGATTATTTCGTCTTTGACCATCGATATTTCAGCAACCAATGATCGCACGGAAAATTGAAGATGGGTTTTAAAATTTTGAATATATATATATATATATATATATATATATATATATATATATATATATATATATATATATATACATATACATATATATAGATATACATATACATATGTATATATATATATATATATATATATATATATATATATATATATATATATATATATATATATATATATATATACATACATATACATATACATATACATATATATATATATATATATATATATATATATATATATATATATATATATATATATATATATATATATATATATATATATATTAGCAAAAGTTTAAATTGGCGATATTGCTCTTTTTTAAAGAGCTATCTATTGATATTAAATTTGTTCAAATTACATCAACAGGGGTGGTTGGGGGTTAAAATTTAGGGGTTAAATTTGCAATTTTGCAACAAGGGGTGAAAATTAAACAATATGAAAATTTTGTTTACAGATTTGAAATCTACGTCAAAAAATCTAATTGACCTGTTGTTGCTCAATGTCCTAATATTAAGTCTAGGGGTAGTTAACTTGGGGGTGACTGTGTCGAATAGTCGTACTACTTGGGGAGTTCAAGAAGTTCTTCATGAAAAATAGTTTAAGACAATTAGAATAACGTAAAAATTTATATATATATATATATATATATATATATATATATATATATATATATATATATATATATACATAGAAAATTGATGGGTTTTAAAAACTCGAATCTCGAATAAATTCCCTACAAGAATTAGCCATTGTTTTTTCGGAAAAAGATCTTTTTGCATACTCTACATGAATTTGAAAACAAGAAAAAAAGAGCTTTTGGCGGCTTTTTGGAAAATCAAGCGCTGAATTAAAATATCGAGCAAACCATTAATGTTAAGTGTGTCTTTTACAGTTCAATATACTCACAAAAACCCCACCGAGTTTCAATTTAATCCATCCAGCCGTTTTTTGCTTCATTCGACTGAATTTTTGAAAAAATTGAAGGATCATTTTTTTGCTCTTAAATTTCATAATCTTTTAGCAAAATGAGAACAAAAATTTTCTCAGCTTTTTTCACATTTTTATCAATAACAGTATATAAATTTATAAAAAAAGAAAATTTCTTAAATAATTTGCAAAAAAAAATTTTTTCTAAAATTTTTCAAAAAATTTTTGAAAAAGTTTAAAAAAATATTTTTGAAAAATTCTTAAAAAAATTTTTTTTTGAAAACTTAAGAAATTTTTTTTTTATAAATTTAAGTACTGTTATTGATAAAAATGTGAAAAAAACTGCGAAAATTTGTTTTTTCATTTTGTTAAAAATTATGAAAATTTAAGAGCAAAAAAATGATCCTTTAATTTTTCCAAAAATTTAATCGAATGAAACAAAAAAACGGCGGGATGGACAAAATTGAAACTCGGCAGGGTTTTTGTGGGTGTATTGAGTTGTAAAAAGCACACTTAACATTAATGGTTTGCTCGATATTTTTAATTCAGCGCTTGATTTTCCATAAAGCCACCAAAAGCTCTTATTTCCTTGATTTTTCAAATTTATGTAGAGAACGCAAAAAAATTTTTTTCCCAAAAAACAATGGCTAATTCTTGTAGAGAATTTATTCTAGTTTTTAAAACCCATCTTCAATTTTCTGTGTGATCATTGGTTGCTGAGATATCGATGGGCAAAGACGAAATGATCCTTTTCCATTCAAAGTCCGATATCTCAGCGAGAAGTGGTCGTATGAAGGTCTAAAAAAAGTAAATTAAAGCTGAATGAACAAGTTATCCTGTTCATATGGTGGTTAGGTCAGAAATTCCGTGGGCCAAAAAAAGAAACCGAAAAAATTTTGAAAATTTTTTTTTCAGTATATTTATTAGGATTGCCCAATACACGTTGCTCTGAAAATGTTTTTATCGCAAGTTCTCGAAACTAGAAACTTCCAGCTTTAAATTGCTTTGCTTACGACTCCGATACGACCACTTTTCACAACGATACAGCCATTCGAAAAGTCGCTAAAAATTTGGAATTTTTTTTTAATCCTTTAATTTTCTCCGCTAGTGTATATAGGGGAGAGGTGTGTCAGTAGTAACAAAAAAAAAAAATATACAGGCTAGTAACTTTGTATTTATTAATCATAGGGAATTAAATTTTTGGTGCAATATACGGACATTATTCAGGTTTTCAATGAGCTGCACAAAAATATTCTATGTTGGCCTATAATTAAAATAACTGCACTTTTGTAGACTAAAGTGTAATGTTACAATCGCCACCACCAGAGGATCAGTTGTTACAGTGCTTAGGTTCAATTGTAACACTTATTATTTAGTTACATTTACATGGTGGTTACTATAATTCATTTAGTTTTCAAAATTCTTCCTCAAGGTGACAAATACCACAGTCTCTGGCAACAGGTTTGATTTTTTCTCCTTCTGTTACTTTTTTAACGGTATTCAGGTATACTTTGTCGAATACAGTTCCTACCCTAGTTTTTCGTTTTGTTTTATACAGCATCTTTTCATTCTGAAAACAGCATGAATTAGATTAGGGACTGATCCAACAAGCAAAACTAATCGTAGTAGCATTGAATCGAATGACAACCGTAACCGAAAATCGATATATTAAACCAACGGATTTTACCAAAGTGTAACTATTAAATAGAAGGTATTTTTTTTTTAAATTATTTATCTAAAGCGTTTCGATTCATACCTGAAATATAAAGTTTAATTTTATTCAACTAAAATTGTCAAAACATTACAAAGCAATATTTAGAAAATTAATAAATTAAACTAAAAAAGATTTTATTAGCTATAAAATTTAAAATTAATCGTCAAAAATCAGAACTCTAAAAAACCGTAAAAATTTTTAAACTTCATTTAAAACCCTATACTGACTCTCGGCTCTATGTGCTCAGTTCCTTAAGTTTAAAATACTAAAAAGAAAAATTGTGGATATATAAAACTACTGGACTGTGTCAGTTGTAACATGTTTGTAATTTGTTACAATTGTTGCAGTGCTGTTTAATTTTATAAAAAAAGTTGTAAAATATTAGCTATGATTAAAAAAGCGATACTACCTATCTGATAATATTATCTAATTGCTTGTGTTTCCAATAAAATCACTTTACTTCCAATTGATGGGGTATTTACTGCAAAAATCAAAAAATTGTCAACAAACTCAAAATTTACGGTTAGCTTATATAAACACATTTGATATTGCTGAAAGAAAACTGCCAAATGATATGACTCACTGTCTCACTGACTCACTGTTACTACTGACACACCTCTCCCCTATATATATATATATATATATATATATATATATATATATATATATATATATATATATATATATATATATATAAACAAGTCTTACAGGTTGCATTTATGAAATTGGTATTTAAATATAAATATAACGTTTACGTGTAATTTTATTATCGATTTTTAAGTCTAATTTGTTTATTTTTCTTTGTAAATATAATGATCTACAAAAGTATAATATTATGTTATATGGTTATTCCAAACCACATCTATGATATGAAAAGAGGACGGTTTTAGAAACATTTTCGCTATTTTCTTTTCAAATAATTACCATTTAATAAAAAAGGAAAAACACCTAACTCAGTGGAAACATTTCATCAATTCCATTGTAGAAATACATACATACCTACATAGGTACAAACGTACGGCAAACAAAGGAGAGGTCCACAGATAATTGTATGTGGATATGTATATTGTGTGTTGGTAGCTACAATACATAGTTTTATAAAAGGTATAAAGTATAAATCCCTTTTGTAAAATTCATTTAATATTTATAACCCATTTATATTGTATACAGTATTCGAATAAAACCAACGTTAGAAAGATTTATAACCTAAATGTAGCAACCAAAATACACTATGACCTATGTCATAACTTCAAACACACAGCGGTGGTCACGCGGACCAACCGTTAGTGGCCACTGGAGACTAACCAACAAACTAGCAAACAACACTATACCGACTACTTGTGGTTTAACGCTACGATATGTAACTTTCTAAAATATTCTATATTATCATTGTGCTTCAGAAGAATAACATTTTAATACTTGTGAGATACCTAACGATAATAATACATGAATATATATATGGAGACTTGTTACAATAGTAAACTACACACGTAAGTACATATCTATGACGAGTTGTAGTGATCAAAATCCATTAGGTTTGATCAAAATTTACACAAAAACAATGTAGAACAAAGTACAAATCTACAGCGTTCGCGAAAAGACGTACCACTTGGGTGGATATTTATCTGTGAAGGAACAGGGCCGGCCTAAGATAAAAATTGCAAGTGTGCAAGATTTACATTTTATGCCTCTTCCGGGGGGTCTGGGGGTCCTCCCCCGGAAAATGTTTGAAATTTAAGATCTAAAAACACATTTTTTGTGCATTTTTGGGCTTTTTAGAACATTAAATTTATGCTTCTTAATTTTATTTATTATTGATTGACTTTATAGGTTCAATATTTTTTTTGTACCTTAAACCACTATTATGTTAAATAAACTAATGAAAGCTTTTGGGTCACGTTACAATGATTTTTACACTTACTCGGTACTCAACTCAGTACTCACTTGCAAGGCCTCCCATAATAAATAGCTAATGAAGGAATCACCATCTGTCGGACCTAAGATAAATGTCCAAATTTTATAGGTAAAAGAAAATAAAACAACAGAACATAGTGAACCAATAATTACAGATAAATATAAAGGTTTAGATGACTATAATATTGAAATAACGGAAACATTAGGAGTGGAAGTCATCAGGAAAAAATAAAATGAAAGATTAATTTAATTTAAAAATTGCCCAACCTTGCCACGGACTCGTCTGAACTTGACAGCCAATACAGTCACACCTTCAACAAATTCGCGCCCAATACTTTGCCGAAACATATATAAACCGCCAACATTTTTCGCACGTTGTTATTTTGTTTGCCAACACTGTAACTGAATTTTATATTTTTTTAAAAAATTAATTCACAATGTAATTATCGAACAAATAATTTTTCTTTTATACAACAATGTTTTTAAGTTTTTAATTTTAAATTTTAATTTCATAAAAAATACCTTTTTGTGATATTATTTTATAATTTTTTTCCATGTAAGTAATTGCATGTTTTTTGACAACTATTTGTTTACTATTAATTTCATAAATATGCACTGTATTTTTATATATTGTTTTTATTTTTATTAAAGGAATACGCCTGAAGACGGAAGCACTAGCTCTTCCGAACCCGGTTGCGCAATTTTTAAATTAAATTAATCTTTCATTTTATTTTTTCCTGATGACTTCCACTCCTAATGTTTCCATTATTTCAATAATTACAGAGTTTAATAATGGCGCACACACAACAAAAGTTTATTAACTATTATGATATGTACATCGTCCTTTTTATTATACATTTATGCAAGGGCTTTCATTTCAGAGAATGAATTGACTATGTCCAAATAATCAATTGACTGAGTCAGCTCGTTTTCAATTGATAAAATTGAAAGGCTGTTAAGTACTTCTTGACACAGTGTTGACCTAAGATATAAGTTTTTATCAGCTTCAGCTTTGAAAAGCTTCGTTCAGTGGAGGCGACCAACATGAACATTGTGGATACGATCCGCAACGCTATCCACAGGTTGACTTAGGCATCCGTGCTTCCGGTCAATGACAAAAAGTCTAGGATATCCATTGGTTTTACCTCGAAATTCAACTGTAATAGTTTTGAGACAAAGTTTCTTCTAGTTTAAATATTTATGCCCAACATTTAAATCAGATTCTAAAAATTTGCATAATTTATTTCTTTACCAAAATTGGCCAATTTTATGCCCCTACAAAAGGCTCGAGTGTGCGGCTGCATACGTCGCACACCCCTCAGGCCGGCCCTGTGAAGGAATTTACTGTTTAATAAACAGTACCCCGACAAAACATACATAAGAGATAAAGGCAAGAAAACGGAAATTCTTTAAATTCATAAGTGATGAATCATAGTCAAATTTAAGTGAAATGGATTATAGATATCTAACTACGAAAAATATCTTCATAGAAGATAGTTATCATCTGATCATGTATATGACATGAAATCGCTTTCGTCAGTATAAAATTATATATTCAAACTTCCGGGGACATAGGTCTACCACGTATTCTAGAGATAACAAAATGACGATTGGACCCAATATACCTATATACTTGTATACATATATATATATATATATATATATATATATATATATATATATATATATATATATATATATATATATATATATATATATATATATATATATATATATATATATATATATATATATATATGTAGGTATATATATATATATATATATATATATATATGTGTGTGTGTGTGTGTGTGTGTGTACGTATATATATTTATATATATGTATATATATATATATATATATATATATATATATATATATATATATATATATACATGTTTTCCTAGAATTTTAGGACACCTGTATATAGTTTTTGAGTTGCCATTTTTGTTACAGCCAAACGATTGATTGAATCGAAAAATTGTTCAGAGTTGTAGATATCGATGCGGGCAACCGATTGCCATAGTTAGAAGCTTTATAGCTCTTATGGTTTTCGAACTATGATGCAAACTTTCTAATGCGTCAATTAAAAACATTAATGAGGAAAAAATTTTTTTTATCTAAGTTTTGTAATGGTAAAATTGGGGAAATGGATGTTAAAATTGGTATTATTTGAAAATTTTAATATTGTCGTAAAGGGAGGTTAAATAAATGTAATAATTAATTGTTACTGCAAATTTTAATATTGGGTAGGTAGAAATCCATTACATTGAAATTAAGATAAAAAAAAATTTTTTGGTAACAATTCTCAGTGATTATATAATCCAGATAATTTTATGCTAAAATTGGTTTATTATGGCTCTGTAAAGCTCGGAGAGCACAATTAAGCAGAGTTGAATGGTTTGGATCGCCTGGGGCCCATGACAAGCGGAATAACCAGCGGAATATTAATATTAAGTGTATTTTTTGAATTATTTATGTTAAAATTAATTTTGATAAATTTTTAATGTAGCTATGTCTGTATGAATGGGTATTTTATAGAATAAAATAAGTATTTAAAAATATAACAACATTTATTTAGTTTTAAGTTATTTTGAATGTTAATGCGAGGTTTACTCGAGAGCCCTTAAAATTTATGTATTTTTCTAGAATTTTTTTCTCAAGAACGGAAGTAAATATCAATTTCAAATTTTGTATACATATTGATTAAGTATTAAACTACACAAAAAAAAAAATTTTTCAAGGAAAAATATAAAAAAGTGTCCATTTTATAGATAGTGCAGTGTGACGATCCGAAAATCCAATGCCTTGTTGGTGGACATCCTAGCGCCGGTAATAAACCACCGAAATCCAAAAACAAAAAATATTTATAAAATATATGAAGAGTACCGGCACCTCTACCTATAATATCAATAAATTGCTGAAAGAAAAAAAAATGGCGGATGTTTGAACTTTTGCTTACGGATTTTGTCTTATTTTTCGCTCTTTAAATTTAAAAATAAAAAAAATTTTGAAAGTGTATCGACTTAGGTAGAGGTGCCGAAGAATTGAATTATCTTTAAAATAAAAAATTTAAAAAAAGGAACCATCGAATAGTTTTTGAGTTATCGTGTCCACCAGCTCCAAAAATGTAGTTTCGAGATATTATAATATATATATATATATATATATATATATATATATATATATATATATATATATATATATATATATATATATATATATATATAAAGAAACGTATTTTCAAAATTTTATATTTAATACTCATTATTGCGTGAACTACGTTTTTGAATTTTTTTTTTTATAGAAAGCTGGTTTCGGTTAATGTGCAAGAATCTTGTTTTTAAATTATTTTCAGTAAAATCACTTTGGGAACATATTCTACACATAATTAGCTACCAATTTCTGCCAAAAAATCGATTTTTTTTCTCAAGTAAACCTCCCCTTAAGTCGTTACCTATTTTTAGTAATACAGCAGAAGAAAACGTAATTATAATGAATTGTCTGCCAAAAGTCACTTTTAATAAGATTTTCAAATATTTTATATATTGGTACAGTTAGGCTCAACGTAATGGTAAACGTTTAATTAGATTTTGCCGTGCAAATGGTTCAAATAATCATAAATCATAGCTATTTAATCACAAACAAATCAACCAAACTTTTCAATTTTGCCTAAACTTTTTTCTATCAATAGCAACTCACATATAAGTATTTTATTTTAAAACTGCTTATTTTTTTAGCTTATTCTACTTTTTCACTTGGCCTAGTACTGTACTTCTGATCAATTTTAGAATTGTTTTATTTACTAGAATTCAACTATTTTAATTAATTTTCGAAAGGAAAATTCAGCTATTACAACAACTATCATGAGAAAACTTGAGTTCAGGATTATAATCGAAATTAATTTTGAGGTCACTAGAAACCGAAAACTTTATATATAGGTATATATATTCGGTTTCTGGGGGAGGGGTAGCGGCTTGTTCTGCCTTCCTTTAGGTGTCGTCTATTTCGTCTTTATTTTGGTGTGCTATATAATTTCCTACCACGCGACGGAGGAACACATTTTAATATTTTATAGTTTTTAAAATTATATAAAATATTTTTTTAAAATTATGGCCCCAAATATTAGTCAGATATTTCGAAATTCGCTCCCCAAACGAGTATAGACTTCGCTAGGAGATTTCTTTTTCCCGTTTCCACTTCCATTTAGGAGTCGGAACGGGATAAATAAATTTGCCGTTCCCACCCGTTCTGAATGCCCAGAAAAATTGTCAAATTCCGCCCAGTACCACACCCATCCGATTTTATTCCAGCACATTTTGAATAGTCAACACATTCCATTCAAAGAGGACCCTCAGAGCAGCGACCTGACCCATGGATCTCCCGCCCTAATGATATTATTCCTACTCCGATTGCTTTCATATTTCAATAGCACGGTATAGCTATATCTTGAGACCTCTTTACAAATATCGTTACAATTTTTCCCTTCGTTCATTAAACGTTTCTAAAGTAGCCATCTTCGTATTTCCACAGCACGTTTAATTTGTAGACCTTGAGATTCTTTCGCATATTGACCCATATTGACACTTTTAGAAGCATTCCAATTAAGGATTCTATTCAAGGTCATAAGGCCCTGGAGAATAATTTTAAACTCACGTTCACTTTTTTGGATCTCAATAATATTTGAGCAAAACTTGGACCTCACCTATACTTCTTGTAGATCTCAACAGTATTTGAGAAAAAGTTTAATTAAGACTGTTCCAGCCATTTATTTGAGACGCTTTTTGGATCTCCAGGACCCTGGTAACCTAACATATACTATGTCAGTCTTTAATAATTTAACTTCCTAACAGTGAAGAAATTCCTAACTCTATTTTATAGTTTATTTTGGCACTTTTTGGATACTCGGGAGCCTAAAAGAACTCATATAATATAGCCTAGGTCAATTTAGAATACTTTAGCTTTGTAACAGTGAAAACATTTTTAAAATCGGTTGGATAGTTTACTTTGAGCGTTTTTTGATATTCAGGACCCCAAGGGACCTCATAATCTCATTTAACATAATCTATGCCAATTTGCAGGAGCGGATGTGGCTAACAGTGAAAAAATTTAAAAAAACGGTTAGGTAATTTACTTTGTTCAAGGAACCTTATAACCTCATATAACATAGCCTATGTCAATCTAGAAAAGTCTAGATTTACAACAGTGAAAAAACTTCAAAATACGTCGACTAGTCTACTTTAGGCACTGTCCTGGTCCTCAAGGTCCAGGGGCCTTTACATAATATAGTCTATATTAATAATTTTTCCTATTATATTAGAATAGCTATATATACCTATATATTGGATTCTAGAGACCTCAAAGCAAATTTCTATTATAGTCTTGGGCTTAAGTCGCAATATGACAGTGGCTATAGTAGCTGAATTTTCATTAAAACAATTAACTTTTCCTACAATAAATAATTATTTAAATTTTTTTAAAGTACACCATTAGCTCAAGTGAAAACGTACAATAAGCATAAAAAATAAGCATTTTTAAAATAAAATATATGTGACTTGCTATTGATAGAAAAAAGTTTAGGTAAAATTGAAAAGTTTGGTTGATTTGTATGTGATTAAATAGCTATGATTTATGACTAATTGAACAATTTGCACGGCAAAATTTAATTAAACGTTTACCGTTACTTTGAATCTTACTGTACCAATATATAAAATATTTGAAAATCTTATTAAAAGTGACTTTTGGCAGACAACTCATTATAATTACCTTTTCTTCTGCAGTGTTACCAAAAATAGGTAACGACGTAGGTCGCATCTTAATAAATTATTTATTTTGTTATCATTCGTATTTCAATTGTTTCTGTTAAAGAGGTTGGATTAGATTATCATATTATCTTTTTTCTAACACATAATTTGGAATCGAGAAAGAATTTTTTAAGGAGAATTAAAAATTTTGTATTCGGTTATTTGTTTAAAATCAATATGACGTCATTTTGAAGGGTTGAACTAATTTGTGACGTAATCGTCTAAAAATAAAAATTCAAGTATACCTATACAAATTCAAAAAATAATCAAAAGAAAAGTATAAGATAATAAAGTTTAATAAGAATTTTGAAGATAAAATAAACGATTTAACCGTTACAAAAGCTACAACCATTGAGAATTTCAGTTTTATTTTTCTAATATTATACTTTTATGAAATAAAAATAAATTTCAAAAAGAAAAAAAATACTTTATCAGTCCAAAATTTGGATAAAGTGTGAGGGGAATTAGAAATAAATATGTGTTCAAAATAATTATATTGAAAAACTTTACTTTCTGATTAACCCTAGAATCATACGTTGGTCTACGACTCAAGTTAATCATACATCGGCGTCGTTTCGACGAATGGACTTTTTACGGGGAGTTTTAGAGTTTATTTGCAAAAAACATTTTTTTTACATAACAATACTATAAAAGCGAACAAAATATTTAAAAAAATTGGATTTGGAAAAATTTCTTAATGTAAATATTTATTAATTTTTTTAATCTTTTTATCAAAGCATATTTTCATTATAAAAATTAAAAAATAGATAAATACATCAATTGTAATAATTAATTTATGAACTATTATGAGTCAGTGGATATGTGTGACTTTACAGAATGTGAAATTTCTCAGTCATAAATATTCCTATAAATATGTAGTTATTTCCCCATTAGGCACATTTATAAATTTTCTAAAATTTGTTAGTAATTTTTCGAATAAGATCTCAAAAAATAATAAAAATTAAAATATTTTCCACAAAATAAATTGTTAATTTTTTATTAAGTCATTCGAAACGCATTCCTTAGTTTTCGATTCAGTATATTCAAACTTCAGTATTATGTCGTCTCTATAAGTCAAAGAGCTGTAATCATCTTTCACATTATCATAATCATTGAATAAATTAATTATAACACCCATATCTTTAATAAATTTTAGAAAAATTAGGAAAACTTTTATATGTGGAGTACAAAATCTTTAAAAAAAATATAGGTTAATCATACATCGTCGTCCTTTTGACGCACACTATTTCAGTATTAAAAAAAACGACAATAGCTATAAACAAAATTTATATGTCTTATGTGATACAATAACAAATAAATTAGATAACAGAAGTTTCACAGCGAGCAGGTACCGACAAGTCACAATATTGGAGCAGGTAGAGAAGTTCGTTCGTCGTTTTGACGAGTACGTATGATTCTAGGGTTAAAAAGACTAGTAGTAATTAAAACATGTATTGGGAAAACCTTTCCACAATATCAAATGGTACGTTTTATCGCGTCTATGAGGACAGATCGTGGCGGACGCCCGTTTCGTTGCCCGTGCATCCTACCACACGAACAATTCAATACATGTATTTAAATGTACCTACTCAGACAAATACGGTCTGGTTTTTGCGGGCAAATTGACGGGCAATCAGTGTACGGGCACTTTACAAACTGTGAAGTGGGTAATAAAATACTTAGAAAAAAAATTTCAAGTGGTCAAACTCAAGAAATTTTTTTTCTACTTTTTAACAAACTATTAGGTAAAAAATCTAAACATAGGTAAATGTTTTTACTGGTGCAATTAAAATAATATACAATTTTAAATCCATTGTATAGGTCACGTATTCATAAATTTTTTATAATTTTTTATTTCATCTTTCGGGTATGACATTAGGTAAATACAAAATATTTAAATACAGTAAAACCTCGCTATTTCGACCTAATAAGGACCACGGTCGGTACGAATTAACGAAAATTCCGAATTATGAAATACTTTTAAAATCACGTGTAATCTTGACTTTTACGCACATTGTGTACTTAATTTAGATAAATTTCAAAGCGTAAGCCCTCGTTCGCACGAGAGTTAAAAAAACGCGGCGTTAAAACACGACGTTGGCGCTTTTAAAACGTTATCAATATGTTTGTTCATACGAACGCTTTAAAATCACTTTTATCTCGTTTCTCGTTGCAGTAGGACGTGAAATGAATTCAACTAAATTACTTGCAATAGCGATTTGTGTTGCTAGAAAGCAAAAAAAGAAACAAAAGGCATTCTGAGTGCATCCCCTGAACGACAAACGATATTTAAAAGGACAATTTGTAACGGGCACATACACTTTCGTCAGCGGAACCGTAATAAAATTTCTTGCACCCGAAAATTTTACCTGATAAAGTTGCAGTTTCGTCAGAGAAATTTTTTTTATGATATACACTTTCGTCAAAACAGATGTTTAGATATAATTAAATAAAAATCAAGTACCTATGTTTTGGTATTATATGTATATAGATATATATTTAATTGATTTAATACACTTAGGTAATATTAGTTTTATATTTTTTGCATTGAAATTAACAATATTGATATATATATATATATATATATATATATATATATATATATATATATATATATATATATATATATCTATAAAATTCTTGTGTCACAGTGTTCGTTACCATACTCCTCCGAAACGGCTCGACCGATTTTGATGAAATTTTATATATCTATTCAGTAGGTACGAGAATAGGTTGTTATCTACTTTTTATAGCCGTAAGTGATAAGGGTGGTCCACCCCTCCACCCCAAATTTTATTTTTAAAACGACTCGACCGATTTTGATGAAATTTTATATATATATATTCAGTGGGTCTGAAAATAGGTTGTTATCTATTTTTTATACCCCTAAGTGAAAAGGGTGGTCCACCCCTCCACCCCAAATTTTATTTTTAAAACGGCTCGACCGATTTTGATGAAATTTTATATATATATATATATATATATATATATATATATATATATATATATATATATATATATATATATATATTCAGTAGGTCTAAGAATAGGCTGTTATCTATTTTTTATGCCCCTAAGTGATAAGGGTGGTCCACCCCAAATTTTTGCATTACATGGAATTAACCTTTTATAAAATTTTGAACAGTTTAACGAGCGAAGCGAAGCACTTTATTCTCGCACTAGTTCTCAATCTCATATGATTTAAAACTGGCTAAACTATTTTCAGCTTATTTAGTAAATCGTATGGCGAGCGGAGTGAAGCATTACATGGAATTAACATTTTATAGAATTTTGAACTGTTTAGCGAGCGAAGCGAAGCACTTTATTCTCGCGCCTATTCACAATCCCATATGATTTAAAATTGGCTAAATTATTTTTAGCTTATTTAGAAAATCGTATGGCGAGCGGAGCGAAGCATTTACATGGAATTAACCTTTTATAGAATTTTCAACTGTTAAAACAGGGGAAATTTTTCTCGGAATTTAAATGCTCTCACTACCGCACACCAAATTTTGTTGCTCGACTACTCCTTATAAGACTATTTCATTTCCGCAGTGCATTCCTATACTTAGTTTATAATTTTAACAGTTCCAGCATAATCTTATAAGGAGTGGTCTGGCACAAAACTCGAAAAAGCGATTAAGTGGGGAAAGTTGCAACTGCTGATTGAGGAGAATAAATTAGAAGCGACAGTCTGATAAAGAGTATTCGATTGTAATATATCTTTTCATACATTTTTTGAAAACATTTTTAATGCAGTAAATACGTTTAAAAATTTAATTTTTATATTAAATTTTCGACATCAGAAATAAAATTATCCATTAGGAATAAAACTTTGTCCACCGTGATTGTTACATCAATTCTTATGTTTAATAACATCTTATTGTACGAAACACTATTTGTGGAAGTACGACTTGCACTTGACTAATTTGCTTTCTGTACCAATTTTGCTACAAATATAAATGATCTTCATCCCTCTTAAGTAAATAATTATTGTTTTATTACTGGAAATACTCAATTTTTTTCAAATTATTTCAATGTAGAAAATTAATAATAGTAACCAATAGCAAAAATATATACAATACAGTACATATAACAAACAATCTTTGATATTTGAAATATATATATAATGTATCTCTCTTATATTATAGATATTTATTTCCTATTTTGAAATAATTTGAATAAAACTGGGTATTTCCAGTAATAAATCATTTATTGATCTGACGAAAGTGTATCCATAAAATGTAACCCAATGAACGAAAAAAGGTTTATTACTTTGTTGAGGAGATTAAAATTGACGAAAGTGTAATCGCCCTTTGTAACACTCTATGAAGATTTAAGACAGTGTCCTGATAAATCTTTTAATTATTTTCGAATATCGATAAGCACATTCGATGAACTATTGGAAATAGTGGGGCCACGAATAACTCTTCAAGATACTAACATGCGATTGGCATACCACCTGTACAACGATTAATTGTGACACTGGGTAAGTAGGTTAAATAAATAAAGAATAGTATTAAATCAATTAATTTTTATTAATCATAACATACAGAATTCAATAGCTATCTAGACTATATAATTCTTCCGGTGAGCTTACATTTGTTAAGGAGCTTTGAATCGTTTTGAACTTGATGGATCGGTACCCGATGGAGATGGACTAGCAGCAGGGACGAAAGTGCTAAAATAACTTTGTGCGGAATGTGGTCTAAAACTGTGTGTAGTTGAAGTAGAGGGACGATATTGATGATTCTCCAAAATCTGTATGGATGTTGGCTGTGAGTGCTGCTGATGTGTGGTCTGAGTGTGGACGACTGTTGGTTGCAGCCCGGTATTTAGCTGACTGGAATATAGCTGACTGCTTTGTGATCTACTTGAAAATGTGCGAATTACATTTAATATTTCAATTTTTGCTAACATTTTGGTGTCATCGTTCATTTTTTTCAGCGACTGGACCAAAGATAGACAGAATGTTTAGTCTTCATCAGCCTCCATCATGTCGTTTCTTATAACTTTTAAAATCTCGTCTTCAAAAGGTGTCATCGTTTTCTTTTTCTTTTTCATTGGAATTTGGCGCACTTTAGGAGAGGCAGTTAATATTTCAGCGTGAGAATTTTCAATGTTTGGTGATGCTGGCTGGCTTTCAATATTTTGCTTTGATTCGTTTCTCGAAATGTTGTAGTTTCCAGAAGTTTTGGCATCTTTAACGTGTGGAACTAGAAATAGCAATTCGTCGTAATATCTGTATTTTTTTCTCTTCTTTGCACCTTGTCCTGATACAGTATCTTTCTGAGCTTGATACTCACGCCGAAAATTGTCTCTTATATGTTTCCACTTTGCTTGAATGTCCTTGCCTGGAATTAAAAAAGTACATAGAATTATTTGTTTATCTACTTATATCTGAATTTCATTTGTTACAGATTTCTAGCGCCCGGCAACAGTTTTCATGATTTGCATTATCAGTTTCTACTTGGAGTGTCAACCATACATTACATTATTAAGCAAGTTTGTGACGCAATATGGGATTGTTTAATGCCTATGTTTATGCCAGAAAAGAACAGAGATGACTTTGAAAAGATTTTTCCGAAGAATTTTATCGCCTTACGAATTTTCCTAATGTGATCGGGGCTGTCGATGGTAAACATATTGAAATGGCAAAGCCCGATCAAAGTGGTTCATTATACTATAATTATAAGAATTACTTTTCTATTATTTTAATGGCAATTTGTGATGCAAACTTTTGCTTTACTTGTATTGAAGTTGGAGCATATGGTGGCTCCACTGATTCCAACATATTTAAAAATACATCTTTGAACAGAAAATTAGAATCGGGCCAAATTGATTTACCAGAACCTAGAACACTACCGAATGATTCGAATGGAAAACTAATGCCGTTTGTATTAATCGGTGATGAAGCCTTTGCATTATCTGGACACGTTTTAAGACCATATCCGAATCGTAACTTAACTGTACAACAACGTATTTATAATTATCGACTTACGCGAGCACGAAGAATGATTGAATGCAGTTCTGGTATACTTTCAAGCAAGTGGAGAGTTTTAAATAAAGCTATAGATCTTCAACCTGATCGCACGATATCAGTAGTTAAAGCATTCTACACAATTTTGTAAGAGTTAAAGATGGATTCCAATTTGGTGATACATTATTTGATAGCACATTGTAAAATTTACAATCGACAGGCCTAAGAAGTAGTCATAAAGGTCTGGAAGTACGAGATTATTTTTCTAAATACTTTACATCGCCACAAGGCTCGATTCCATGGCAATACCAAGCTATCAATAGACATAATTAATTACGATCGATCGAAACTACCAATACTCAAGGTTTTGTAATAATTTATTTATATTTTTTTAATTAAAATAAAGATACTTGTATACTTACATCGACTTTTTTTTTTTTTCGTTGGTAAGCGTTTTCCAGTTTTCTGATAATTTTTTAGTTATTTCCTCCCAGGCATCATTTTTAATAGATTTATTGGCATACTCTGGCAATGATTTTGCATATAACAAAGGCCGAGATTCCACTTCTATAATCAGCTCTGCACAACGCACAACGCGCAACTCAGAATGCACAACGCGTTTTAATGTACTGTTAGATCATTGTTGCTTGAACTGCACGCTGCTCTGTCCGACAGTACGTGTTTTGTAGTTGTGTGTGTGACGACTGAGACTGACACAGTTGCAAACATCAAACCAACACCACTACAAACAGTGTGTACCTACACAACATATTGGTGGGAAGTAGAGGGTTTTTTTTGTCTACACTGGTATCACTAGTGCAGAGATAGCAACTTGTTTTCTGTGCTGATGTACCTCTGTATTTTGTGTTCAAATAAATGTCAGTCAAATGTGTAATGGCTGCCATTTTATAACAATTTTGAGGTTTTAAAACTTATACTTCCCTCAAATATTTAAAACTTATACTTCCCTCAAAAATACTATTTAAACTAGGTCAACGAATCACTGGTTTCATACATGTTTTTGGAAATGAAAACTGAACCTTGTATACTCGAGTGCGTACTACGGAAAAAAATATTATTTTTGAATTGCTTTATGTATGCTACTGTGTATTACGTGAATACTATTAAATGCAATTAATTTTCATTTATATATTTTTGATTTTATTAGTGAACGTTTATATAGTTTATAATTTATAAATTATAAATTAATATTAATACTAAAATTTAAAAATGATTAATAAAAAATATAAAATTTAAAAATTTAAAATCAAAGAGAATCATATTCATAAATGCTTTTTCGGTTCTTTTCATATATGGAGAAAGCATAGACTTTTGCATAAAATGAGACTAAAATCACTTAAATACGTTAAGGCGCTTTTGGTCCTGGGCTGTCCAAAGTTGGACTATTTTGAGGGGGTGGGAGGGTGAAAGTGTACAATAAAAAAAGTTTCTTCGGTTTCAACCTATACTACGATATTTATCCATTTTGCGTACCAATTTTCATGAAATTTGAGCTAGCCGTTTTAAAGTTATAACAATTTTTTCAAAAAAGTTACAAAAAACTATGCTATTTGCTTCAATTTTGTGACCCAAATATCCCGGGAGCGAATGGTAATTTGGGACAACTGAGGTCATATTCTGACTCAAGGCTCCTGGTAGATAAAATAACGTGGATATGAAACAAATCTGAAACTTTAACTTTTCCATGTTTGCTGCTTTTAAATGAAAAAGCCCGAATATTAAAATATGTACAGAAATTAAAAATTATATACAAAAGATAAGAAATAACATTAATACTAAAATTTAAAAATGATTAATAAAAAATGTAAAATTTAAAAATTTAAAACTAAAAAAAATTATAAATAATATTAGAACTGAAAAAAATTATTAAAAATCACACAGAAAAAATATATCAGAATTTGATAGTAAAACTTACGTCTCAGAAAACAAATTTTAAATTTATTGAATATTTTGTATACCTTTTCTAACAATTTTTGGGATGACTTTTCGAGAGGGTGTTATTAGTGACCATAAACTTTCAAGATGTTAAATTATTTTATTGCTTACAACAAATACCACCCTATGTTCACTCCAATTGTATTTAAATTTGTTACCTGTTTTACAAGCGACGGTTTCTTTTTGCATTCATATAGATAAGTAGGTAACATGCTGCGAACAATACTGCTGATTATTGCCGTACTTGAAAAGTCATCTCATTTAAATATTGAAAAACTATACCTAATATCGCACCCCGGTGGGCTAGGTCATAAAATTTATTGCCACACGTTTTCATAAGAAATATACATTAATAACTTAAAAAAGGAGATGAAGTATGCATTATTAGTTCAGGTACTGTTTTCAAGAAACGTGCTTTCTTTTTTTATTATATTTTATTTTAAAGGGTTGTTCACGTGATTTTTTTTCAGTAAGACGTTGACCTAGTTTAGTTAGTATTTTTGAGGAATGTATAGTTCATTAAATGAAAGATTATGGTATTGATTTTTGTATTTGAAATATTTAAAATTTTTTATGAAAAGTATACTCCTGTACTATTTCTATATACCTACATATATTTTAATAAAATCAAAAATCTTGCATTTAACTATATAGTGCAGTAAAAGCGTACTTTGACCGTGCATTTCGGGTAGGCAGCAATTTTTTTTTTGGAAGTTGTAGGGGGGTCAGTGTTGAATGTAAAACCGAGTTTTCGGGATCCGAGGTGGTGTCGTTTAGCCGCCATCTTCGAAAAAAGGTCGAATTTTATTTTTTCGAATATCTCCAAAACCGTAAGTCTGACAAAAAATTTGTAAAGACCTTATTTACAGATAACTTCATTTTCTACAAAATTTGTTATAAACTTTTTTACATAACTTTAAAAACAAAAAAGTTATCAGCAAAAAACCATGAAAAATTTAGGAACGAAAACTTTTGAAGCCAGATAACTTTTCTATTTTTGACCCGACAAAAAATATGCTTCTTATCTTTTTTATAGAGTACTTTTCGACGAAAAATTTGGGGTATTAAATTTTATCATCCGACTTCTAGTTAGGAAGTTATAGCTCTCCAAAAGTAGGTAGGTAAAAATTGTAACTAAAAAATCGTCGACTCTTAAGTGACATATTAATTTTAAAATACAATAATTTTATATTGTTTTACCTTTTTTGGCTAGTATGATTTTATGAAAAAATAGATATTACATATTAACCTGAAATTTAACACCTTTCCGCACCACCCGTGGCGCTTAAAGCCCCTCTCTTGTAATATTTCTTTTAACAGCTTAAATCCTCATTCATAACAAATCTCATCCATTTTTATTTATTTAATAAAAACGCCCCTTTTTTTATTTAAAAGAACAATGTTTTACAAAATTAAATTATAGTAACTCGGGAGGTGCGGGTTCATTGGTGCACTGTATAGGGATGAACATTCGTAAGGTTCTCCTCCAGCCCCAGTATTCTGGATTTTTGTATCTTGCCAACCACGACTGTACTTGCTGATACACTCTGAATGTGTGCATACGAGCTGCATCTTGTGTGGGCGGGAGCGAGGCAAGTTTAAATTTACTTTTAATTGTTGATTTCTCGAATCGTTTGTACCGCAATATATTGATCGATTCTTCATGCTTATCACCGCCATACAAAGCAATAAAAAACCGCTCTCTAGCAGCACTCAATAAAATGAGGTCTACTTCTTCGTTCTGAAATAATTCTACTCCTGAAGCCAGCTCTGAATTTTTTTCAAGAGTATATATAAATTTCATTTTGCCCATATTGTAGGTTGTCGATGTTGTATCGCACCCAGAAAAAGCATGAATAAACAAAATGTTATTACTTACTACATCCCCATGCTTCAAGCTCGATGTAGAGTAAATTTTATCAGGCGTGTTGCCTTTTTTGGTTTAAAGAAAAAAACATTTGATTTGTTACGCCCAAAATCAACCAGCAGTATATCTATATCTTCAGCAACGATTGTTACGGAGCCGTACAAATCACACTTCTCCAGAGCAGAATTTACAATTAGTGAATCCGCGTCTGCTTCTGCTTGCTCGATATTATAGTCCCATTCCAGCAGTTCTTTCTTTAGAAGAGTAATTAAATTTTTCTTGTTATTTTAATTTGAAAGAAATTTTTCTTGTGGGATTGTCGGAATACTATTGCTACTGCAAATTATATCTGCACAGTGTTGCTTTATCGACCACCGAAGACGTTCCCACGATTTGGTGCCAGCTATGTTTGGATCGTCAGAGTAACCATCAAAAACTATACCTACCGATGTACCAAAATGGTTTTTAATATATTTGGCATAATTTTGACAAATTACTTTAAATGATACGTTCCGCTCCCACACAACTGTATGGAGAAGTTATCCACCGTCAATAATGAAGAATTTATTTTCTCCAAGCTGCACGGGTGCACTAAGTGGTAAAAATGCTTTGAATAAAGAGGATTTCATGCTTTTCCGCATACCGTCCTCTGTAAACAACGATAATGGGAAAGGTGAAAATTCGTATTTAAAGCATTCTTTTATATCACCGATTGACTGCTTGGATATACATATTCTTTGGAAAATAAGCAAAGGATTAAATACTATTGGAGATTTATCCACTTCAATAGATCTTGAGACTGCGCTCAAAGGAAGCACTTTATTTTTTCTTTTGAAAGATAAATTACTGAAATTCTTGTCAATATTTTGAGAGATCATGGCTTTTCCAATTTCAATTGCACGGTCACAATTAATATAATCTGGGGCAATAATGCCAGTAAAAACTGATATTAATTCCGATCTTTCCAAAAATGGGTCATAAGATGCCAACCAGTGATCCAATTTTTCAACATCTTCGTTATCTCTGATGACTCGTGTATCTCTGTGATCGACGTGTTGTTCCGAATATTCCAAGGAAACATTACAGAAATTTTCTATTTGCTCGCAGATGTCTTGCAATGATATCATTCCCAGTATCCAGGAAGCAAGCGTACTTTCAGATATTCCACGATGAGTTAACCCACCAGACGTTTTCATCATTCTCATAAGTGTCTGTTCAATGGTTTGGTCGGACATTATTCCACTCCAGAATTTGTTTGTCCGTCTGATAGTGAATCGGCCACCAGAAGTATAGTCCTCAAATTCTTGTGGAGGCATACGTTTGTCTAGTTCTTGCATATCTTGTAGGTAGAGTTGAGCTGATTTTGCGTACAAGAAATGCCCACTAGAGTGAAATACAGGGAGCATTTTTTGAACTGAATCTAAATGAAGGGTCCAGTTACCAGATCTTTCAGCTTCAATGAATTGTTTTAAAAGCGTGATCATTTTGAAATACTGTATCCAGAGCCTGGCTGTTGGTCCTTTATGTTCTAACATTGTAACAGCATCTTCGAATTTAGTAGCTATTTCCTTAAATGCCATGATTTCAGCTGCTTGTAAAATCTGTGTTTTATTACTTACAATACTGTCCATCAAGTCTCGTTCTTCATCAGTGAAATCAATAAATTCCATAATTTTTTTTGCCAAAGACAAGTGCACCAAAATGTGACCTTGTACTGCTCTTGTGTATGCGTGGCCAGACATAATATTATTAACACAATTATCAGCATAAATTAGTTTTAGCAACTCTTCTAATCCACTACCAGACATAATGTACCCAACTGAACCAATAATAATAGTTTTATTTATTTACATACCTCACTTACCTTTCTTTACAGCGCGCAAACTCGATAACTGTATGTTTAATAATAAAAATAAGTACGTCAAATTGTTCGTCAAGAAATTTCCTATGAAAAATATAAGAAGCATTAATCTTGTCGGGTTGAAAATAGAAAAGTTATATGGCCTCAAAGTTTTCCACTCCTTAATTTTCCACAATTTTTTGTGAATAACCTTTTTAATATCGATTTTCTGACAAAATATTTCAAATAAAAATTGTAGAAAATAAAATTTTCTATAAAAATGGTCTTTACAAAATTTTTGTGTGCCTCACGGTTACAGAGATAATCGAAAAATTAATTTTGACCTTTTTTCCAAGATGGCGGCTAAACGGCAACACCCCCAGTCCCGAAAACTCAGTTTTATATTCACCACAGGCCCTTCTATGAATTTCAGAAAAAAAATTGCTGCCTACCCGAAATGCACGGTTCGATCGTTTTGAGCGACGCTTTTACTGTAGTAATAAATAGACAAAAAGTATGTTTACTTAAAATATACATAATTAAGTATTTTATGACCCTTATATACAATTTCAAAGCCTTTTATATTGGACACGTCTATCCACTTCAGTATCATCATTGTCCGGTTCTATTGTATTTTTATGTAAATAGATTTTATGAGTTGCCCGCATTGGTGTGAACGTCCAATTTGACCGCATTGTGCCACCTGCCATGTTGCGCCCCCGTGGTCATGTTACGGTCTGTCGGACCGCTCTGACGGACCCTTTATATTGAAGCAATTAGCCGACCTTTCGAAGGTAGTCGATTTGTTCTGTGGTACGTTTTGTCGCATGGTACCTTTTGTCATTTATTCCAAATTTACAATCAAAACTGATGGTGGGTTGTAAGTTGACTTTTTCATTTTATACTTCTTTTTAACGGATAAGTGATATCTACAGCTTTCCTAACTGATAAATGGTAAATTAGCTACAAATAAATCATAGTAGCATATCTATAATACAGTATCTCAGTATGCTAAAATACGTTAGCATATTTTTAACAAACTGTGCCAGGCTTTTTAAGGTGGTAATCCTATGTGACGCGTAAAATTTTAAGCCTATTTCAGGATTTTTTTTTCTGTATCAAAATAAAATACAATCTTTTCAATTTTTTTATATGTTTCTATTTGCATCTTAAATTGTACGAAAATAAAAATTTTTTTGTCAATTTTACAATGCTCTGTTTATGTTTTTTGGGATCAACGTGGATTCCTAAAAAAAAACATGAGTGGATGGTGGACCGTAGATCTTCATTTATAATGAACTAAAATAAAATATCAACCATATTCTTGTTCTAGGGGAAAGTTTCCTAATTTGAAACCACTTTGTACATTTTCTGTTTTTCTGAAAGTATTTTTGACAATTTGTTAAAAATTTTAGGTCAGAACGAAATTTTGAAACTTTTTCTATCCATTCTGACATGTTTTAATAAGAAAACTAAATCGAAAATGCTTAAAAAAAACAAAAATTAAGATTGCTGCAATTGGTATCAATTTAGGAAACCAGGTTCATAATTCGTACCACGAGATTCTTAAGTCGTACCACCTAATATTACATAAATAAACGCTGTTAAATTGAAATTGAAAAATTGTATTTTTGTTATTATATTTATTTTCGAAGTAATGTGACAAAGCAAAGATCCTTTTTTTAAATAATTGTTTTATTGCAAAAGAAAAAAAAATCAACAAATTCGTACAAAAACTTTAACTGTATAATAATAATAACAAGTAATTAAAGAAGTTTATTTGCAAGTACTACAAATAAATTTTTTCATTCCCTTTTTCCCAGTTGAAACGCAATTTTCGTGATACCATGTTTTACAAGAAAAACATTTGACCATATCTTCTACTCGCGCTTCTTCACAAACAAGACAATATCACTCACTTTCATTTACTTCTATTTCAACTGGTACTGAAGTTGAACTAAGCTGGTTATTGTACTGACTTTCTAAATCTTTTAGTTGTGGACGATGTTTCTTTTCTTTTTTTGTTTTTAAATCATTTTTATATGGACTAAGGTAAAAGACCCGGTAATTGACCCTGGCCCAGTTTCTGAACTTTTCAACTTTGTTATAAATTAATAAAAAAACTATATTTTAAATAAGAAAAAAAATAAATTCTTAATTTAAAGTAATCTATTCTGTGTCTAATGAACAGCAATTTAAAAAGTTTAGAATATATTAACTAAATAAAAAAAAAATTTTAAGTTTAAAATGTGTGTAAACACTATTTTTTTGGTAGTTTCTTAACAGTTTATGTTACAAAGTACTCATTTTGATTTGTGCAATATTCATCATGTAAGTATGAAAACTTAATTAAAAATATATGAGCAGGTTAATATTTGTTTAAAATTTATTTTAAAATATTTATAAAATACCTTAGAATGATTTTTATTATTGAAATATGAGGGTCAATTACTAGGCTCACTTCTAAAGTGGTATGGCCCAGTTAAATTCTAACCAGTTTTTGTTAGTTATTTTGTTATTTATAGTTATCTTCGATTAGTTTTTGTTATTTTTCATAACGTATTACATTAAACATTCATTTTTATCAATAAAAAATTATTTATAAATTAAATTTTAAAAAACTGTATTTTTAAATTTAAGAATCAGAAACTAGGCCACTGTCAGGGTCAGAAACTGTCACATGAGAAATTTTGAAGGTCAGAAACTGGGTCCTTTTTGTCAATTTTTAAAACATTAATTTAAATTATTAATTCAATTCAAATAATTATTTTACTTGTATGACTTTATTTTGAAAGCCATAAACTAGTTGATAAAATTATTAATTGTCTCTTAAGTTGAAACTTATATTTATTACTGTCATTTAACCTCAGCCATCACTCTTAAAAGGTCAGAAACTAGGCCCGTTACCTTACTAGTGAGTACTGCGGCTTTTCCTGAACTGTCACTTTTTTGTTTTCTTTGTCTATTTTCTTTTTGATTTAGTTTTGGACTAGGTAGTATTTTTTCCACGTCGATTACTGCTTGTGTCTTATTTTTTTCTTCTTTATCAATACTTTCTTCAGCAGTATTTTCTAAATTAAAGCTGTCGTGACTATTATTTAAGATTCTTGCAGCAGCAAAACTTGATTTTGAAAATATATTTTTATCTATCGGCCACACACCGCTGGCTTTGAAGCCACTAACAGCGTTTTCTACTGATGCTGCTCGAGAATATGCTTCATTTAACAACCCTGCAACATCATATTGAGTGATGCAGGATCCAACGTTTGTACGTAACCACTTTATTTGTGCCTCAGTGTAAAATGTTGCAAGCGGCTTAAAAAATGAGACATCTAAAGGTTGAAGCCTGTGGGTAGTATGGCTGGGTAGTTGGAGCATAATAATTCCGTTATCTCTAGCCAATTCAATAGTCTCTAAATTTTTGGAATGTCTCGTATGCCCGTCCAGTAATAATAATACTTTTTTTTTCCACAGTTGGCTTAACTATTGATATAAAATGTCTCAGCCATTTTAAAAACAATTCAGACGTAATGTAACCTGATTCAGATACCTCAATTAAAGATCCTGGTGGTGCTCCGTTCGCTAAAATATTCGACATCCGCATACGTTTAAAAATAATCATTGGTGGAACAAATGCCCCTGCAGCATTTGCGCAACAAACAATTGTTGTATTAACGCCGCGTTCGCCACTTGCAATAAATCCTACTTGATGCTTACCCTTCATGGCTACTATTTTTGGATTTCTTTTTTGAACAGTAGATTGTCCCGATTCATCTACATTATAAACTCTCATCGCATCAAGACCATTTTCATCAGAAATTTTTTCGAGTATTTTAAAAAATTCATTTACTTTTTCCTCGTTAAATCCTCTTGCTCGAGCCATTGAAGTTGACTCTGGTGTCCGTATTGACAAATTGGGATGTCGGCGCATAAAGGAATAGAACCATTTCTTCCCAGCCATTTCGTCATTTCTGTTAAAATTATGAGGAATATTGTTTCGCTCTGCAATTTGATATGCTAATTTTCGTACGTCAGATATGGTAAGACCAAATAAGCATTCTTCAAGTTTTAGTATGTGGGCCACCAACTGGCTTTCTATTTGCTCATTGAAAATTGTCGGGCGTCCTGATAACTTTTTATGATCATTAGCCCTCAAATTTAAACATTTTAAATGCCTTCTAAATGTAGGTTTTGGAATTTTGTATAAACGACAACATTCATTAAAGCCGTACACCTTATCTCGGTATAATTTTAAAGTAATCTCCATATCTGCTTCTGACCAGTTGTAATATTTTCTTTTTTCACTCATATTTTATCCTAAAAACAAAAATTTACCATATAATATATTTTGAAAACTATATATATAGACAAATACAATTTCTGTTATTTTCCATTCACAAATCTGTGTTAATATTTTTAAAATAATTGTTAAAATTACTCTTTAAACAGAATAGGTACGATTTAGGTAACTGTGTATTATCAGTTTCCTATATCGTACCTGTACTAGTACGATATAGGAAACTATGTTACTTTAAAAAAAAAAAAAAAAAAACAGTATATTACATTAAAAAGTGAGGTTAGGAGAACAAAAATTATGTCAAAATAAAACCAATGTATTACTTTATTGAGTAAATTTTTAAAAAGTTATTAACACTTACCTTATTCTTCAGTAAAGTCTTATAAAAATGATCCAAAATTTACATGAAACACAAGTCAAAACTTAAAATTGTTATAAATTTGTTTTTTTGTGATTACACTGCGAGCTGTTAATTTTCATAACAATTATTTTTAAAAATAACTCAAATGACAACCGATAGAGGTCAAAAAAATACATTTAAATGCGGAATTTTATCGTGGTACGATTAAAGCAACGGTACGATTTATGATACTTTCCCCTATATATTTGTCTCTATCGTCCGAACTAGGATTAAGCATTTATATGAATAAATAACAATAAACATGGCGGACTTTTAAAAAAAAAATTCAAAAATTGTGATTTTTTTCATTGACAGTCGAGAAAAAAATAAGAAAAAAATTATTATTAAAAATAAATGACTAGTAAAAATAAATACTAGTTCGGACGATAGCCACTAGTATGTAGAACAACCTGTTAAAATTGACAGAAAAAACTGGTCTCTACTGCCCACCAGTCGAAAAAATGTAGTTTTTGGGAAAACGTGTTTAAACTTTTAGTAACAAATTTTCGATAAAATATAATTATGAAAAAATATTTTCAGATATATACTCAAGGTCCAACGAGAGGGTGGGGTAGCCGAGATTGCTGCTAGGAAACCGGGATTGAGGAGGGAGCCCGTAGCTGTCGATAGAGAGTTTGGGGAAAAAGTCAAAAGTTTCTTTTTTGCTCACCAGTTACTCTTTGGGAGGGAATTTTTAAAAAATGCGGTTTATTCCCGTAGTCCGCTATTTCTCTCCACGGCCCTGTATATACTTACTATACCTCAAACAAAATGATCACTGCCAGAGTCGGAGTGCACAATATTTTGAAATGGGGGGCTAAAATTTTTTTACTTTGGTCATAAACGAAAAAAATATTTTAATTTTGTTTTAAAAGTAAATTTTATTGCTATGCACATTTTATTTTATAACTATTATAAGTATATGTATATCTAGGTCAGAGCAGATGTATGTATTTTCCACAAAACAGTAAAATGTTTGGACCCCCTCAAAAATATTTTGTACTCTAGCACCAATGTACTCCGTTCCTTTATACTTACAGACATCAATTACACCTAATTCATAGAATAACCCTTCCACTTCCTCGTAAGTATAACTTTCTTGGAGCGCTAACACTGTATGCTCTTCGATATACGCTCTTGTATATGCTATAACTTCGTAAGTAATTTGAATTTCAGTCTACAATTCTGACAGACATTCGATAGCCCAAATACCATATACATAAGACAATAATAATGATAAACAGCTTTCTCCATCTAAAACACAAACTCGCTATCAATATTAACCGCTTTATCAATATCTGTTTTTAATATGTAAATATATATAAATTTGTAATTATCCCTGAAAAAATTGTCAAAATCGATAAAAAGAATTGGTATCAAATTGGAGAAATTTAATCAAAACCGTGTAAATATGTCAATATTAGGAAACATGTCAAATTTGATAAGTAAGCCACGATTGCGTGTTTTTTAAATTTATAGAAATAATACTTCCACCTGTACATTCTCAATATATTTTAATTTTAAAATATATACATATTTAAAAATAATTTGAAAATTTTGAATATTCACACGGAATTACTGCCTTATAGTACGGTGCAATTAGACCCAAACCTCAACATCCAAAGTAACAGTTTCACTCCAACTCCAAATTGTTCTATACAGTCCACATATTGTTTGGTAAAAAGTTACACCATTTTGAGCGTCGGGTTTTGGGGTGAGGAAGGTAGAAGTAGACAAATTAACGATTTTCGTCAGTTTTTTTTTAAATATTTCGAAAACCATGCAGTTTAACGCAAAAACTGTCGATACAAAAATAATCTACATTAAATTGCCAACAAAAATAGTCCTATGCATAATCTTGCTGAAGTAAAGAGTTCCAGAGTTATAGAGGGTGTAAAAGTAGCAATTTTTAGTATTTTTAAATTTTTTGGAAAAAATATGACACATTATCACTAAGGAAACTAATTTTTCTTATACAAGATTATGTTTTGTAAAAGGAAATTGCGATTAGTCCTCTTCAAGCATAGCACCCTCCTCTTCTAAATCTTCGTCTGTGATGGTCGTATCCCTGTTATCACATCCTAGCCCTGAGCAATTACCGCATATGCTTGAGCAGTTTAGACCACTCTTTCTACATTCGCAGTTACCGACGCATTCGTCTTTGCAAGCGTACACTATAAGGGAAAGTAATTCCCCGGGAGCTGCAGGACGTGCTGTTGTAATTGGTCTCAGGTGATCGTCAGTCTCCTTTCACCCCCACTCGAGCGGATTCTTCTTCTTATTCAGCCACTGCTGCACCTAGTGATAGGTGCAGCAGTGGCTAAAAATACTAAAAATTGCTACTTTTACATCCTCCGTAACTCTGGAACTGTTCACTTTAGCAAGATTATGCACAGGACCATTTTTGTTCGCAATTGAATATAGATTATTTTTGTACATGACACTTTTTACGCTAAATCCTATAGTTTCCCAAATATTTAAGAAAAAAACCGTTAATTTGGATACTTCTACCCGCCTCCCCCCAAAACCCGACGCTCAAAATGGTGTAACTTTTTGTCAAACAATATGTGGACTGTATAGAACAATTTGGAGTTGGAGTGAAACTGTTACTTTGGATGTTGAGGTTAGGCCGTTTTTTTGAATAACTGCACCGTCCTATTAATTAATAACATGTATCTCACAAACATCACTGCCAATTTAACTCAGGTGTATTAAATCTCATAAGAATATTGCAATCTTTTCACCGTAAAAGAAAAGTTAACGCAGATTTTTATCGCAAAAAAAAAAGAAAATAGATACCCCTGTCGCAACATTCTGCATAACATAGTGAATTTCCTACGATCAGGCTACTACTGTTTAAAGTACTCTTACAATTAGTCAGTAAAGAAAAAAAGAAAATTCTTTTTAATTTTTTTTTTTTTTAAGGTACCATCACAGTGTGATTTGCCGAAAAATAGACAAATTTTCGCGATTTTTTTCGGATGGATGGGATGGGCGAATGGGGATGAATTTTTTTATCATTAGTACGACTATTTAACAATACAAATTTTTTTTTTATTCATTTTTATTTATTTTTTATAATTATTATATTTTTTTGAAAAAAGTGTCTTTAAAAAAGGACGGAAACGGGTACACACGATTGCGGCCGCAGTTTTCATCCGAAAAAAAATCAAATAGATTGTCAATTTGTAGGTAAGCCGCTATGTACTGTGATGGTACCTTAAGTGAAAAATCTATTTTTAGGAGTAAACTTTTTTAACAGGTCTATATTTAATAAAAATATTTTTTTCCTTCATTTATAATTTTTTTTCTCTAATACAGCGGGCGTTGAAATTGACGTAAAAAAAAAACAGCTCAAATATGCGCAAATGATAGAGCCTCTCTAGTACATCCAAAAATAATTATATGACATTAGCATAGACATACGTAATTGTGCATCCCCCGCTAACATCGAAAGTAAAGCGTTTTTTCGAAAAATGGCGCGTAACTGAAAAAAAAGTTTTAATAACAGCTTCATTTTTCCGCATTTTTAACTGTCTAAACGGAAAAAAACATCACCGAGTTGGTGGGGGGGGATTGAGACAATAGGCATAATACTAAACAAATTGAACCATGTTAGTAGAAGAGCTATGAGAGAGCCACCATGCACTTTAAAATTATGAACACCACCCTGACCCACGGTATCCAATAAATTTTGAAACGCACTGTATGTGGATTGACCTTTGACCCGGCACGTGCAACGTACATGTATTAAAAATTTGTTTATTGACATTTGACCCCACACGTGCTCATACCGTTGCCCTTGGAATTCCTAAGAGATGAGACATGATCAGCAACCAAATTAATTCAAGTTAACCCATTATGTGTCATCACAATTTGGATTTTAGTGTTAACCCATTATCCACCAATACTAACGTAGTTTTTTAATCCAAACCTAACGCATGCGTAGACTGCATTTTAGGCCACAAATTGGTTTTTTAAGAGCTGGGTTACACTACAGCGTCAAAAATGTGGGATCACTCTGACCCAGGGGTGTGCCCAAACTTTCGACACCGTACTGTACTTAAAGTTTTGGTACACTACCGTGTCAAAAGTGTGCCCCCTGACCAAAAGGTGTCAGATCACTTTTTAAGCGTACTGTACCTATTTTGTGTACGTGCAAACCTTGGCTTTTGACTCCAGCACGCGCTTGCATCATTTTAGAGAAAAATTGGCTCGACCACTAACGATAAATTTTGTTGGGGCACTGTGCCAAGCGCTAGATTTTAAGCCCCAATCATCATTTTAAAACTAACTTCAGACTCCGGGGTCAAGATTTCTGACTGCTACGGTACTACCGAAAATCGGTTTTCGACTGTACTACAAGATATTTTTTGTATGTATTTAAAAACACGTTAGTACTTCTTAGTTCCAGGAATTTTATTGCTTTAAAAATGAATATTTTAGCAGACCTTGAAATTGATTTACTTTAGCATATTTTAACCCTAGAATCATACGTACTCGTCAAAACTGCCTTTAGAACTTTTCTACCTGCTCCAATACTACAACTTGTCGGTGCTCGTTTGCTGTGAAACTTCTGTTATCTAATTTATTTGTTATTATAACACATAAGACGTATAAATTTTGTTTATAGCTATTGTTGTTTTTTTATACTGAAATAGTGTGCGTCAAAAGGACGACGATGTATGATTAACCTATATTTTTTTTAAAGATTTTGTACTCCACATATAAAAGTTTTCCTAATTTTTCTAAAATTTATTAAAGATATGCATGTTATAATTAATTTATTCAATGATTATGATAATGTGAAAGATGATTACAGCTGTTTGACTTATAAAGACGACATAATACTGAAGTTTTAATATATTGAATCGAAAACTAAAGAATGCGTTTCAAGTGACTTAATAAAAGATTAACAATTTATTTTGTGGAAAATATTTTAATTTTTATTATTTTTTGAGATCTTATTCGAAAAATTACTAACAAATTTTGGAAAATTTACAAATGTGCCTAATGGGGAAATAACTACCTATCTATAGGAATATTTATGACTGAGAAATTTCATATTCTGTAAAGTCACACATGTCCACTGACTCATAATAGTTCATAAATTAATGATTTGAAAGACATGTTTTATAATACAATTCATGTATTTATCTATTTTTTAATTTTTATAGTGAAAATATGCTTTGATAAAAAGATTAAAAAAATTAATAAATATTTATATTAAGAAATTTTTCCAAATCCAATTTTTTTAAATATTTTGTTCGCTTTTGTAGTATTGTTATGTAAAAAAAATGTTTTTTGCAAATAAACTCTAAAACTCCCCGTAAAAAGTCCATTCGTCGAAACGACGCCGATGTATGATTAACTTGACTCGTAGGCCAACGTATGATTCTAGGGTTAAAGACATACTTATTTCGAATCTAAAGAAGTGTAAATTAATTTAATACCTCATGAATTTTAACATTTAACGTACAGCGAATAATTTTTTAGTTAGCTAACAAAAGTTCTTGTAATTTTAACAGGTTGCAAAAATATTGCTTCTTATGGTGCACAATATTTTTGAATTTGAGTGTAATACAAAACTATTCTAGCATAATTTATAAATCAAACGAAAATTATCTGAAATTTAATTCACACCTGTATATCATTTACTTTTTTTTCGAAAATTTTTCATCATACTTTAGCATTCACAATTGCCCTTTGTTTAATGCAAGTTACCCATATCTCAAATTAAGGTTAGGTAATAGAAAAAATCAAGGTTTAATAAAAATAACAAAAATTGTAGGAAAAAATTTATTGTAAGCTAAAAATGATATTCTGATTATATTTTGTCATTTTATCATATAAAAAATCAAAAAATTATATGGTTTTCACACAAAAACAAGGTAAATGAGACTTTTTGAAGGAAATACATTTAGCTTGCATGAATAAAAAACAAAAATCTATTAAGCCTAATACTTTAAATAAAAAAAAAAAACAATGGTTTTGTGTTAATCCTACTGCGCTTTGACACCCATAGAGCCATTAAAAACAAGTAATTTTTTTGTTTTTGTAAGTTGTTATTGGGTAAGTGAGCACAGCAATGATTTCGTACATTGATACACAAAACATAAATTAAGGGAATTATCTGTTTCGTTTTTCAAATGTAATATTTTAAATAACTGAACGATGGCCACTCAGGTACCGAAAATACTTTTTGTTTATTTAATAAGAGAAAACTCCAAAAAATAATTAAGAATATAGTCAAATTATGTCAACTAGTCAAATAATAATTTCGCCTAAAATATTACTTGATACACGCCCATCAAGTCTATTGATCTATTTCAGTTTACAATTTGGAATTTCGCGTTGCATTATATCCCATTTTGCCCAAAATAAATTAATCTTTTATGGAACGTTACCAGATTATTGATATGCAGCTTGCTTAAATTACGTCAACAGGGGTGGTTGGGGGTTAAAATTTAGGGGTTAACTTTACGAAAAGAGGGTAAAAAATATATTAAAATTTTGTGTACAGATTTCAAATCTACGTGAAAAAATCTAATTGACCTGCTTTTGCTCAATTTCATAATATTTAGTTTAGGGGTAAGTAATTAGAGGGTGACTGTGTTGACATAATCATACTATTTGAGCAATTCAGGAACTTCATGTAAAATAGCTTAAAACAATCGTAACAACGTAAAAATGATATTCTCGAATTCAAAATTCACTTTGATCAACATTTAGGGGGGGGGGGGGGTGAGTCACTCTCTTAAATTACATACAATCATTTTTAGTATTAGTGTATATATATTACTTAAGGGTAGCAAGTTATGGGCGTCCCAAACGTATTACGACTATCAAAATATAGTTTTCGTAATCGAAAATTATCGATATCAAAAATAACGATATATTTGAAGATGGATAATAGGTACATACGATAGTGTAACTTTCGAAACACTTATTTTGACATTATTATCCTCTGCCAGTATGTTAATAATATAAATGAGTGTATGAAAACGTAATGTAATTTAAGAGGGTGACTCACCCCCCGCCCCTCTCCAATGTTGATTAAACTGAATTTTGAATTCGAGAATATCATTTTTACGTTGTTATAATTATTTTAAGCTACTTTCCATGAAGAAGTTCCTAAATTACTCAAATTATATGATTATATCAACACAGGCACCCTTTAGTTACTCACCCCTAAACTTAATATTATGAAATTGAGCAAAAGGTCAATTAGATTTTTCCACGTAGATTTGAAATCTGTAAACAAAATTTAAATATATTGTATTTTTAACCCTCTTTTCGTAAAGTTAACCTCTAAATTTTAACCCCCAACCTCCTGTATTGATGTAATTTAAACAAATTGAATATCAATAGATAGCTCTTTAAAAAAGAGCAATATCGCCAATTTAAACTTTTGCTCTATCTCTTACCGTTTTCGAGACATTTAACAAATTAAATTTTTAACCCAATTTTTGAAGGGTGATTTCACCCCTTCAAATCGTTTTACAGCCGCTAAAAAAAATACGTGGCTCTTATTTTTCGATGTTCTACAACATATCAAAGAATAAACAAAATCGGAGGGGTACACCCCCGTGATGCTCCTTGTAAGTAAGCTACGTTTTACCTATAGCCATATATCCAGCTGTACAAAAAATAGCTCGTTACACTTATGTACAATGTAATATACGTAAAATACCAAAGCTTACTACACTTTTATTAATTCTTATATTATATGTTATATATATATATATATATATATATATATATATATATATATATATATATATATATATATATATATATATATATATATGTCGTGCCGACAGAATTGCTGATGAATTTCCTTTAATATTTTCAATCTATAGAATTATTATTTAAAATAATTCAAAATTATTTATTCAAAATTTAATATTTCCTTTGATTGTATTTTGTGTATTTCCTTTTTACAAAATCTAGTTGAAACTAGTAAAAATGCAAAATTCGCAATTTACAATTAACTAACAATAAATCAATGTTCTAGAACCTTCGCTCCAAAAAAAACGTGTATCATGCATTTTTGCTAGTTAAGCAATAATATCTCTATAAATTTGTAATTTCAAAAAAACAAAAATTCAGTTCTGGAAAATTTTTTATCAATTTTAACTCGTTACTCTGTCCGTCGGTATTTTGAAATTTTCAAAGAAAATTTGTAAAAATAATAATGTTCCGATTGTTGTACATAATTTTGATCATTTTTGTAATTGTTGTACTTTTGTAAATTCAAAGACTTTTCTCCAAATTTATTTTAAACTTTTGTAAACTTATAAAATTCTTTTCAAATTTAATTATCAACTTTATAAATGGAAATTTGATTTTAAATAAATTTTGTTAAATTTAAATTGGGACTTATTCGTTATAAAAAAAACCTTAAAACAAACTCGAACGAAACAAACTTCTTAAAAATAAAATTAAAACAAATCAAAAGAAAATAAAATTAAAACTAAAAATTTAAAATAAAATAATAATTAAAATCTAAAAGTAAATAAAACGAGTAACAAAATAATTAAATAAAAAAGAAGTCAAAATAAATCTAAAACATTTTTAAACAACGAAATTATTAATTATTTAAAATAAAATAAGAAGTATTTAAAAAAAGATCATCAAGTAAAAGTTTAAGCAACGCAAATAAGTCCGAAAGCATCAACCTAATCCAGAACTCGGTTTCTCCTGTTTTTCCAAAAAACTTGAGTGGCGATCACCCTTAACTGCGGATCCCAATAAATCGTCGTAGAAGAAGGATACTGGGTATAGAGATCGTAAGACGACCGTGAGTCAAGTATACTTTCTCGTCGACCCGCTTCAGCTTCTTCTGGACTAGTGATGCGACTCGAGTAGGATTTTGTGACTCGAGTCACTCGAGTAATTTTGCTACGTCACTCGAATTGAACTCGAGTTTTCGAGTCACTCGAGTCAACCGAGTTAACTATTTCACTCCCTCCAACTCGAGTAAGATTTTTGATTGTGACAGCATCCCTAGAGCCTAGAACCTGTGGTCATGATACCTAAAGAGAGAGCGCACTATAGATGTTTGTGTACCATATAGTGAACGTTTGGTCGTTTGGTGTACTTATTGCTAACTGAAATTTGTTTGTTAAAATTCGGTAACGGTAAAAATTTGAATTTCACTTGTTAAGTTTTGTATTTTTATTACAGAATTACTGGAAGTCTGCTTGAAAATAAAACATTTAATAATGTTTATTTACGTTAAATTTAGTTGTAAATTATTTAAGGAAAATTTTTTTTCATAAATTAAAAATACTTTTTTTTTTTTTGATTAAATATTTTGGTTGTATTTTTCTTATTTAAATATTTCAATTTTATTGACTAAAAAGTGGATAAAGTCAGGTTATTATATTTAAGTCAATTATCGGTATAATCGATTATACCTCGATTAATATACCGATTATAAATCGATTACGATTATTAGTATATAATCGATTAATCGATTGGTAAAATAATCGAATCGGAACATCATTATTATACACCTATACTTTAGTCTTTACTAGTAATATTAACGAAAGCTAAATTCAAAATCACACGTATGTCCCACTTTCATAAAATAATTATTCAATAGTTCAATCAAATCAACCTAATACCTATTAGTTTATTGTTATCGTATCAAGTGCAAGTTTCAACCCGTCTCTTTGCAACTAGTGAAGTAACATTTGGCCCTAACCGAGTCTACTCGGTGTGCCGAGTTGACTCGGAAACTCGAGTGCAATTGGACTCGAGTAAAAAATTTTTTTTCACTCGAATACGAGTTTGACAAATTCACTCGAGTTATTCGAGTAAACATCACTCGAGTCGCATCACTATTCTGGACACAACATATATATATATATATATATATATATATATATATATATATATATATATATATATATATATATATATATATATATATGTATTATACAGTTATATACATATTATACATACAGCTGAACTCTTCTTTTTTATGCGGTTTTTTTTTGTGCGATTTGTAAAAAATGGCCATTAAAATGCATAATGTGAAACAAAATCACGAGATAGTAAGAAACTTAAACAATTACTATAATAACTTTCTTTGATAAAAATACTTTCTAACGAATTTTAAGCATTTAATCAATACATTGCATAAGGACACAAATTATTGCTTCATTTAATTTTTTTTACACATGTATTTTTCAAAATTTTTAATGTTGAGAATTAAATAAACCACGTTTATTTGGTTAAAAACGAATTTGTAAGAAGATAAAGGCAGTTGTTGAACGGAAGATTATTGCTTCTTGTTGAACATTCATTAACACTTGCAGACCAGAGAACTTTGGTAGAAATAGGTATAAAAAAATATCAAATATGAGTAACCAAATATACACGTGGCTGAATTTCCAATTAAGTAAGTACTGAAAAATACATGAATCATTATCGGAAAGTAAAAATTTACATTTTCATGATGAAAATAAACATAAAAATAAAAAAATATAGAACGTATTTGCAATCAATAATAATGCAATATAATCTACCCTATTTTTTTCTTCCTTATATGGCTTGGATAACACACATATTTCGAAAAAACGCAAAAACCGTATCCCCTAATTTTTGGAGCTTTTTCTATTTATGATAGCAAAAATTTGATGCATTGAACCATTCAGGCTATACAAAAAAATTTACCCCCATTTTCACCCCTTTAGCCCCTCTTATGAACCCGCCCTGGTTTAACCTATACAGGTGAATAGGTCTTTTAAAGAGCAAAATTTCGTTAATTTAAAGTTTTTCTCTATCTCTTGTAGTTTTCGAGATATTTTAAGAAATACGATTTGAACCCCAAACTTTAGGGGTTGGTTTCACTCCATAAACGTGGAAGATGGCCGATAAAAAAAATACGGATCCCTTATTTTTGTCTATTCTACATACCAGCGAAGTTTCGTCAAAATCCCGAATTTCACTCTGGGTGCATCTCCTTGTGAATGCTTACGTTTGTTTTTAATAAATTTCAAATACTACATAATTTTAATGTATTGTATTTGTAGATTTGTACCAAATTTTTATCGTTTATTGTGAATTTCATATTAGTCGTAGATAAAGTATAGTCCGTAACTCGGTTGTAAGGAATATTACACAAGGAATATTACAATTTTGTAATATGCAACTTACAACCTCAATCACGTAATATGTTATTATAAAATACCTATTTCGAATTCTTATTCTTATAGCGATATATTATACATGAGAAAATATAAACTGAAAATTTACTTACCGTAAAATGGAATGAATTGGAACGATTTCAAACTTCATATCATAATTTTTTGTTTTTTAACCAGTACATATTTCTTAATATATTTATTTATGTCTGTATGGTTAGTTACATTATTGTAATAACTCATAACCAAAATAGTTTTAATATTTTTCTTGTTTTTGAAGAAATGATTAAGTTATGTTATTTCTATTCTATTACAGTACGGGAGGTAGCGTTGGGTTTTTATTAGTGATTTTATTCCAAGTGAATTCTACATTTAGTATAGGTTAAATTAATTAAAATTGGTTAACGTCAAAACAATGCAACAAATGAAGCAAAATTAGATATACCCAGTTTTCTGTCTCCTTTACTTTTTGTTACTTTTATATTAGAGTAACTAAAATAACTCAGATTTGCATGTCTAATTTCGCTTCATTTCTTAACGACCTCCGATCAAGTTTAATTAATTTGACCTATATTAGGTTAGTACTGAATAATCAGCAAAACAGGAGTCAGTTGTCCGATCCACGAAGGAGCTAAAGAGGCAGCAGGCAAAAGTTGTTAACAAAATACTCTTCTACTCTTGGAGCCATTTTAAACTTTTTCAAAATTTATGAGATAATTTCTGAGATTTTGAATTCGAAATTAAAAGAAGTGGTCCTATATACGAAAATAAACAAAACTGTATTACATATTGATTATAATGTACGCAAATAAATTTTTATTAAATAAATAAAAATAATTGATCTAGCAAATTAAAGTATAATTATTTATTACAGAATATAAATCTAGAGTACTGACAGTGTAATTAAAGACTGAAAATAACAGGGAGACATTCCTGTAGTATTTCTCATTCCGTTGTAATATAATAGGACACCTGAAAGACATATTGCTTCTTAAGGCTATGAACACAATATTACCATTCTCTCTGTATACATGTACATTCATTAAACTGTTCTTAAAGTGGATTAGACGAAAATGTTGGTATATGAATAAGCTTTATTCTACTGTATTTTCATCTCTATCCAATAGAACGTTTCAAATATACATACACTAGCGTATATCGTAATGTTTTAAGACAATACATGAGTTACGTTAATTAGCAATATTTTACAGATGGTATCCTTGTAAATTAGATTTAAAATGTAATTAATTAGGCATTAACGACTTTCTGAAATGTATTTATAAATTCATATGTTGTATACGTAGATGTAAGCACTCGAAAGTGAAAGAAAATTAAAATTGGTCGTTTGTATGTGTATCACATTTCTTTTGATTTTGGGGTATAAAAATAATGAAAAGTAAAGCAGTGTGTTGAAATTACAATTAATTATAATTTAATCTGAATTTATAGTCTCAAAAATAAAATACATAATAATCCATTTATTTATTCGTTTTTCAAAATAATAAAATAATTACAGTAGTTACATACACATACACTTTATGTCATAAACAATAATAATTCATAATATCATAATCATGAAAAGCACTAATATAGGTTTAGGTATACCGGGTGATTCATTTAACATGGAATTTTGTATATCAATACGCATTATTTCATAATATTCATAATATTTCTACAAAGGGCATCTTTCTGTCCTAAAATCAGTCTCTTCAGAAATATTAACTTTTTTGTCAGACAAACTTTTCCAACAAAGCTTATTTTTCGAGATATACTAAATTCCAAATTAAATGAATCACCCGGTATATACAGTATCTTGCATCTTGCATAATATAGCAAATTTCTATTTACCAAAATTTGGGGAAATTTCGGCAAAAAACAGATTTCTCTCACAAAAAAATGCCCAAAAAACCACATTTCAAGCACCATACGTGTCTGGCCGAAGAATTCAAAGATTTTCCATTTTTATCAAAATAGGATGAAAATATGTCAGTTATGTCATGATAAATATGTAACTAATATTATTTCGCTGTGTTTTTGTAATGTTGTTTGATTTTTCACTTTAAATAAATATAATTGGGAACATTTATGAACTTTAACTCACAAACGAAGTTCTAAAATTCAACAGAGGAAAGTTTAAATTTGAATACTCTTATGACATTCAAACCAATTTCTTTAAATTATACTATACCTATGTAATGATTTTTTTTTTTTTTTTTTTTTATTACTACGCATACTAATAGTTTTTATAAAATTGATAATATATTTATCTTAAAAATGTATAATATAATGAAATTTGAAAACCCAACTGCAAGTTAGATATAGAAAGTTCCAATGAACAGATTAAAACGACATGCTGCAATAGCATCAAGTAAAATTAGCAAAGAAACAGAAAAAGTCAAGCTAACATGTATGACTAGAAATGGTGATCGTATAAAAGGGAATTCGTGTGCCTTGGATACCAAATCGGTAGTTTGAATATTACTTGAAACAGTTTTATTGTTAGGTAACGTAAAAGCCGCCATTACGTAACACTATTTTTAGGTATTTCATTAAACTGGCTTGTAAAAATTAATAAATAAATGAAACACCCATTTTTTTTTCTTAATAAGCATGAAACCAAGTATTTCTAATCCAATGACTATGTTTTTAAAAAAATATAATCCAAAAATTTTGATTTATTAATGTTTTCTTTTGTAAAATGTTGACACGTATAAAAAAACGGGCAAAATATATTAACACCTTTAAAAAATCAGCACATTGACACCTAAAAAGAACACGTATGTAACCTACATGAGATACATCACATACATCTTCTGCTATCGAATATTTAAACCATTCTGTATTTCCTACTTTGACATTCTATGTATTACTAGATGTCACTCTGTGTCATAGAGTATCATAGAGGGACATCTAGTAATGAATGTCAAAGTAGGAAATACAGAATGGATTAATTAATCGATAAAATAAACCACCAAAATACTGTATTTTCTTTCGCCATCTATGTATTTTGTAAAGTTCGAATTATGGAGGGTGGATATCAGGAGGACTATCTTGGCCGGAAAACAATAGAAAAATAGTTCAAAAAGTGTCCCGTTTTAAGTACTAAGTAACAGTTCAAAAACTCGCCAGAATAGAGCTAGAGTAGTAAAAGAGTATAGAGATTTTTTGTGTTGAGTTTTATAAAAATTTTTAAAATAATAAAACTATTATATGTAACAATTTTAATAAAAAAACAATAATTACATAACAACGTGGATGTTTTTCTTTCCTTGTTTACTTCTCTAAATTTACCGTTTTGCTACAGTTGCGCCGCCACTAGCTACGCCTTTCTATGGACCCTTTTTGATACAGAGATGGTGCTCCTGATATCTACCCTCCATGGTTCGAATCAATTTTAAACTAACTTATCAAAATGGCAACAATTTTTCATTACTAATAAAATTTTGCAACTTCAAATCAATAGTTTTTTATTTACCAATTGATGATACGCTCCGAAATAAAAGAAATATTAAAAATTTTACGATTTTAAAGCCTTAAGTAAATATTTTAGACTCAAAAAAAATTAAAACTATTTGCAATATAAATTAGTTATTTTACGTACATGATTTAAGTTATAAACAAAGGTTATATCTATACTGAATAGAAATACACATACATATAAATAATATTTAAACCAAATATAAAGGTGGTTTAGCTCTTATAATCTCTTAACTGGACTAATAAAAATTATTTGTATAGTTTTATTGCGCTAACTTCGAAAATTAACTGGAAAATGTTGAAACTGATAAGGCATGTGTTTCTATGAATAAGCATTAATCAAACGCAAAAGAGACACATTCAGCAAAAACTGTTTAATACATATATATATATATATATATATATATATATATATATATATATATATATATATACACACACATATATATATATATAACTATAATACATACATACATATATATCTATATATATATATATATATATATATATATATATATATATATATATATATATATATATATATATATATATATATATAGGGGATTTTGGATTATATCATAAATAACAAATTGCAATATTAATAATATTTATTTAGTTTACTTGATTTTCCGTTAAATATATTAACTTACTTGAGATATTTTGAAAAATAAAAGATTTTTCAAATTTAATTCTTTGCGTCGCTTTTTATCAGTCGCACTGCCACTAGAATAATTTTAACACACAGACCTTTGATATTATTGATAAAATTAAGCTGAGTAAATTCTTCGTATTTATTTAAAACACAATTTTATAAGATTTTGAAATCATTTCTGTATTGTCAAAAATTGGGGTTAAGATTTTAAGGTGAGTACAGACCCAGTAACAAAATGTTGGCAAAATGTTGATATTCGTGTTGCCAACATGTATCCCATCAACAAGCAAAATGTTGACGGTTATACGTCAACATTGAGCGGCATGATATCAAAGGAATTTGTTGAATGTTGCCTGTATCCCTGTTTTCCATTTCAAATGGAAAACATCGATCAGTCTGGACGATGTTGCCAACAAGTTGCCTTGATTACATTCAATAGGTACATTATTATTTGTACCTACATATTTTAGTATATTCATATTACTTTTTTTTTATTTTTTTTTTTAAATTTTGTAGTAAATGTTTCTAAACAATTTAAACTAGTAATAAAAATTTGGAGACGCTTCTAGTTTTTAAAAAAAAATCATTTTGATACAAAATAATACAATTTTAATTTTAATATAATATAAATACAGAAGAATTGCAATAGAAGAGAATGTTGGGACCAGTTTAAGGGAAAGTTTATTTTATTGGAATTTCAATGAAATTCGTTTCTTGAGCCTCTGGCAGCAGCAATCGTTTATCCCATTTTTACGTACTGTGAAACTGGCTTTAGTTTGGATGCACTACTGGTTTTGGTTTAGACGCGCAACATTGTTGAAAACATGTATCTAGATGCTTGTTGTTTCCGACAAATATGTTGCCTGCACCGTCAACATGTCGCCAACATTTTGTTACCCGGTCTATACATAACTTTACGCTCACTTGAAACTTCATGTCTATTTACATTCTGTTTTATCTTACTATATTCACATCAGTATCTGAGGAATATTAACGCCACGAGTGGTGAAAAATGAAAGCCTAATATATGCCATTTTCGTGGCCAATTTTGGAAATTCTTCGGTATGAGTTAGATGTCCATATGTATGGTCCATGCTAACATGTTTCAACCATTTAAATGGTCATCATCGGAGTAAAGAATCGTAAGGATCAATGATTTTTTTATATTGTTTTAAATATATTTTCCAATGGGAATAAGACATCCCACAGGATTTAGATATTTTTTCGGCCAAGAATATTAAGGATCAACTTAATCGTAAGTTGATCCTTACGATTCTTTGCCGAAAAAATACCTAAATTCTGTGGGATGTCTTATTCCCATTGGAAAATAGATATATTTAAAACAATATAAAAAAATCATTGACTTTATTCGAACTATGCATGTTGTTAAAAGACAAAAGAAGTCAAGCCAACATGTTTCAACCATTTAAATGGTCATCATCGGAGCAAAGAATCGTAAGGATCAACTTACGATTAAGTTGATCCTTACGATTCCTTGCCGGGAAAATATCTAAATCCCCGGGAAAATATCTAAATCCTGTGGGATGTCTTATTCCAGTTGGTTTAAAACAATCAATTTTAAGTCATGTTTAAAACAATATAAAAAATCATTGACTTGATTCGAACTATGCATGTTGTTAAAAGGATGAACAGTTCTCAATAGCGACACGATGAAGGTACACTTTGTACATTTTAACTAGATGTAATAATTTAAAAATCCACGCGGGCGAAGCCGCGGCTAAATGATAGTCTATACATATAATAAAACTGTAACGAGACCGTTTCTGTACATGGAATTGTTTTTGAAAATTGTACTGGTACTGTAAATAATTATCGATGTAGATATTAAAACAATGATTTTTAAAAATTTTGTCTTTCTGTCTGTCTGTCTGTTCACGCATCACGTAAAAACTACTGGATGTATTTTGATGAAATTTGGTGTGATGATAATTTATTACCTGGGTCAACATCTAAGATAATTTTTATTCCGGGAAAATGTCTCATTCCCACGGGAGAATGGAAAAACTATTTTGAGCATGTACACACATTACGTAAATTTACATTTACATATTTCATAATTTCATAACTATAATAATAAAATGTAAATAAATTGAATATTTTATTATCGGTTTGAAAATTTTTCTTAATCTGAAATCAAAGAAAATTTTGCTAATTGTGTATCGAAAAATACAATAAATACACAGTTGTCAATTTGGAGACAATTTAATGCATTTTGTGTTGCAAGAAACTATGTACAAAGTGGAAAAAGAAACTACTCAAGGTTTCGCGTGAACAACGTCACGGGTACGGCTAGTACTTAATAAAATTTAGGCAATGTGTTCCGTACTATAAAGTTTGTGCTATAAGAAATAATGCGATGCAAAGAATTTGTTTGGTACTATATTAATACCACTTTATAGGATAACTTATACAGGGACGATCCTAAGAAAATATTTCAGTGAGGGATTTTGTTGGACGGAATCTTGCAGGCACAATTTTTTTCGATGGAAATTTTAATTGATCAAACTCACTCAACAATCAATTTTAAATTAGCTAATAAGAACGAAATGTATCCTTTTGTTACTAACGATACGTACGTATACGTATTTACTTACCAAATTAGTTTATTATACGTCATTTAAGGGGTTAGGCCACTCTAGAATTTTCAGAAAATCGATTTCTAATGGTCTTCTGGGACCTCAAAAATGATGCCTCAAAAGATTATGGCCGGGAAAAATCTCTAAGTACTCGGTGTTCGAATTTTAGTACAAAGCCGCCTGGTCGGCAGAGAGCTCCTTTTGTGAGATCGAAGTGAATCCAGCGTTTGGTTATCATATCATAAACTTTATTGCAGTATTTTTGGCTATTTCGGCTCAATGCATCGACGGTTACACACAAAACAGTAGTGAAAATTATTATTGACTTTCTACTATTTAAAACTTCAAACGCTTTTATTTCAAAATTGCATTTTTCAAATTTACTGTAACCATAACTCATACAATTTTCAACCGATTCACTTGAAATGTTGAATATATCTTTAAAAGTACATACATTGTCTATAGAAGTACCTAGGATTTTTTTTTTATATTGCATAGTTCACTTGTTATTAACAATTATGTGAGAATTTTTAGGTACCTAAGTTTTTCACTTTTCACTTTAGAAGTGCGCCATTTGGCCAAAAAACAATATATCGAAAAAAAATCCTACGTATGCTTCTATAGCTGTTATTATATACATATAATCAAAAAAAAAATCATTGGCTTATTATAACTCAAAAATTACAGGAGCCATTTGTCCGGCCGTGGACCCTGAAAAAACGGAGGCATCCTCACAAAAACGCTGTACAGTCGCCATTTTCAAATTAATCGCTTCAAAAAAATTGTTGTGTACAGTCACTGACATATACAATAAGCACCCTTCTTTATAATATCAATTTATAATATTTTGTAGTTTTTCTGAAAAAAATCCCCAAAAAGTGTGGCTTAATCCCTTAAAGGCGGCAATCTCTGTAATCAGTATTGCATACCTTTATGTTTTAAAAAATACAGCAAACATTTTCTTGAAAATAATATGAAAATAATATTTTTTTATTTAGTTTTATTGAAGTAAAAATCAAATAACTTTTATTTTAAAAGCTCCGATTTTTAGTTTTTTTTTTTTTTTTGTCTAAATTTTCCTTTCCTTTTTTTATGCTCATAAATTGTATTATTTTTGAAGACAGTTATTTTTCAAAAAGTTTACTGCCTTAGGCCATTTATATAAGTTAAACAATATGTTTCATTTTTGGAGGCCTTTTCTTTCTAAAATGCATTTTCGGAGGGATTTAGACTAATGTCAGGAGTATTTTAATGAGCCAATCTGGTAACGCTGTCCACCATCACAATATACAGTTACTGCCAAGGCAATTTAATAGTACCTAATAACAATATTCATTGACTCATATGTTTTTAGGTGCACAAATTTAATTTACAGTGATTTTCATGAATTTTAAAACGTACTGTTCTAAACTTATTATTTAGAAGAATACATACATTTAATTATTTTTGGATATTTCGGGGAGAGATTTATCCCCCTGCCACTGTAACCGACTCCTACTGTATTTTATGGAACTCCTACTACTAGAAACGTAAATAAAAATCAACTGATAATTTATTTAGATACATATATGAAAACCATGATAGGAGAGTTGAGTCCTTACTAATAGTGATTTGAATAACCTCAATTTTTAACTAAGAGTAACCGATCGAGTTGTAAAGTAACACAGATACACTAGCACATATGACTCTACTTACAAGTAAAGGGCCCGAGGCCGGACCTATCGATTTTGATGAAACTTAGATATGTTGTAGAACACTAATTATGCAGAAGCACGGCTCCACCTATTTTTGGCTCTAAAAGAAAAACTAATGATCCGATTTTAATGATTTTTTTTTTTTAAATGTTCGTCACTACGGCGGATTAATTCAAAAAATACTACAAATCGATACCGATAATGGAAAGGCTGGGAAACTGTTTTAAAACTTAACAAAATTCAATTTTTCCAAATTTTCTTTTGTCATTTAGTGTGTGTGCGTTTGTATGTGTGTCTGAGTGCATAGTCTAGTAAAACTGACCAAAATAAATACTTTTTCAAGAATAAAAAAAATCAATATCTCGTTGCATTTTCGAAATATTAAGCGTGGAAGTTCAAAAAATTGACTTAATTTTGTAAACTACGATTATTTCAACGCCATGATTTGAGTGCATATTCTGGTAAAATTGATCAAAATAAATAAGAGTAGATGATATAAAAACTAGGTGGTGAAGTTAGTTAAGGTTAGGTTAGTTTAGTTAGTTTTGACAATATATTTCGACTTTGGTATAAAAACTAGGTGGTGAGGTTAGTTAAGGTTAGGTTAGTTTAGTTAGTTTTTACAATATATTTCGACTTTGATATAAAAACTAGGTGGTGAGGTTAGTTAAGGTTAGGTTAGTTTAGTTAGTTTTTACAATATATTTCGACTTTGATATAAAAACTAGGTGGTGAGGTTAGTTAAGGTTAGGTTAGTTTAGTTAGTTTTTACAATATATTTCGACTTTGATATAAAAACTAGGTGGTGAGGTTAGGTTAGTTTAGTTAGTTTTGACAATATACTTCGACTTTGACACACATGCATACAAAATAAAAAAAGAAAATCTAGAAAAAATTGAATTTTTTCAAATTTAACTACAGTTTCCCAGCATTTCCATTATCGGTACCGATTTGTAGTATTTTTTTTAACTAATCCGCCGTGGCAACGAACATTTAAAAAAAAAATCAATAAAATCGGATCAATAGTTTTCCTTTTAGAGCCAAAAATAGGTGGAGCCGTGCTTCTGCATAACTACCCTAAAAGCTGGAAAGCAAAATATCGTACCAAGTTTCTATTATAGTTTTAAGTGAAAATTTTATATGTACAAGTTTCTGTTATATGTAGTTTTGAGTGAAAATTTTATATGTACATTTTCGCTGATGAGATCTTAGATTGTCACATTATTTATAAACGAATCTACATTCTTTGGAACTTTGGATGAGCACAGATCTTCATAAATAATAGGTACATATAGAAATGTGTATCTTCTCACATTAATTACTTAAAAGAAGCAAATGCAAAGTTATCCAAAACTAGCTATGAGCCTGAAATAGTAACAATCAACATCCACCTTTTGTATCTACTTTTAAACTTTGCCTCCACTGAATGGATAACCAAAAAAAAAAAAATTGAATGAAAACTCAGTTCGTCTGTTTCCGCGATAATAAGTATCCTCCAAGGACCCTTGGCGTGAAAGTTCAAAATTTCTTTAGAAACGGGCATCCCAGAAGATCCAGGTCACATGGAAACTTTACGTGTGTTACTTCTTAAAATCATTTTTAAATCAAACTGAATTATATTTTCCCCTCCATATAAGCTATATAGTGAAGCTCTAACTTTAAGCACAGAAAGTATGGTAAATAATCAGACCAATTTGAGCACATGCGGTTTTCACCGGATCTTACCGTTCTGGGACCAAGGAACCCCAGAAATCAAAAATCCAGATGAAGATATTCCGAACCTAGACTTGTTATCTGAACATTTTGTACATATGTACGTATGTACATATAATACGTATATTGGCGTCTAAATTATTCTAAATCTTCAGATTTACTGAGGCAAGGGAAATGAAGCCACACTGAAAATAATTCTATTATAATATGGGCCATTAAAAGAAGAACATCTTGATACATTTTGGTCAGTAGTTCCGGAGTTGCCGCCATTTTTAACTTTTTTAAATACATATTACGATTTTTTCCGAGCCTTGTTTATGAAAATCGATTAAATTTAATCGAAAGATATAACAAAAGATTCCAATTATTTCAAAAGTATATTTTTTCCACAGACCACATGATTTAGGAGAATTTTCATTTCTTGTATTCTTATCTTCTTTACTAGAACCAAAAAGATTTTGAAATTTTGCAGTAAGATCGGAATCGTAGTATACTTACTTCCAATCGACATTTCCAATTGACATTTCTTAAAATGGCGTCAAAATATCGTCAGCTGAGTATTGGTTTGTACCAAGCCCATTTTTAAAAATTTTCTTCTGGTAGTGGTTTCGACTTCCTTAACGCCCAAAAGTAGCAAAACAACCATCTAGAAAAAATTTTTAAAAAGTGGACTTGGGACAAACCAATACTTAGCTAACGATATGTTGGAGTGATTTTAAATATGAAAAATATAAAGTAATTTGTAGAAATTCCAATTTCCAACAACTTTCTTTTTGACGGCTTTTTTTTTACAAATGCACCCATCTACCTCTAAAATAGCAAAATAAATTTCAATTCTTTATAACCTTTGAGTGGAATGATCTTTTTCATTGGAGTTTCTTTGGCTATCAATACCTATAAATAAAACAGAAGGGTCTGTCTGTGATTTTCGAATTTTTAGATATTAATATATTTTTCAGTTAACAAATTCGACATATATACCAAATTCAACTTTAAAAAATATTTGTTTGTTTGCCTGTCTATCTATTTTTTTGTACGAACCAGTTTAACTCAAAAGCTGTTAAGGCTGGTGAGTTGAAATTCACAGGGAATATTGATATTAACCTCCCAATCAATCTTAACCACATTTTAATGTGATCTCTCAAATGATTATGTACAGGATGATCCAAATAAAATCTTCATTAAAAGTTTATGGTCTTCTAAATAGAGAATGTAGATTTTTGAAAATCTGGTTGTAGAAGTTTTCAATTATAAAGATTTTAACTAAAATATTTCTAACTTGTTGCCATTTCCGCTTATACCGGAAGTTGACACCAACTTTGTTATTTTAAGTGTTCTTGAGAGCAAATTTGAATTCGCTGGAAATTATTACTAATATTCTATGTAACAATAACATTTCAGTTTCTTGACTTGATATAGGCTGGTCACATAAAGCATTTTTTTTAAATATTTTTTGTTTATTGTGCAAATCTTTTTTTTAGCTAGTTGAACAAACTATATTTTTTATTATTATTATTATTATTATTATTATTATTATTATTATTATTATTATGTAGAGAAATATATGCTCTATCTATTGATATAAGATATACATAAAACTGATATTTTGGAAGTTATATAAAATTTATATAATAAAATGTTAAGTTAGGTTTTCTAGGGGCACGACTGACAAAACAACCACGGGACAGATTCCAGTGAAGCTTCGTAATTTTATTCCTTAAACACTTTGTCATCTCAACATCTCCAGTCAAAATTATCACGATATTCTTTATGGGGGTTGATATATTCAAGAAAAAAGTTGATATATCAAAAATACTCATTTAACAATAAACGGAAACAAAAGATTACCTAGGTTACGATAAAAATAATATTCAAAAATTTAAATGTAAACTTCAGAACATTTTTACTAAAATTTCCTCAGAGTACATAATATAATATACATATTATATAGTATAACCAGAGGTATAGGCTATTGACTATGCACAAAAAAAAAAAAAAAAAAAAAAGAGTGCAGGGGGAAAAGGAACTAATTTGTAACAGGTGTTTTATTGTTTCGTGTGTTCAGTTGTACCTCAAAGACGATAAATTCACAAAGTGCTATTAAATTTAGGTGTGGGTTTTTACGAACGGCGTAAACTTATCGACGCTTACGTTTTTTAACTATAACTCAAAAACTATGCATTTTTCGTAAATACACATGATATGATTTTTTACAGAGAATTAAATTTCCTATCGAAATGGCACTTTATGAACTCAAAAAACAGTCGTTCAAAGTTACCTACTTTTTTACAATTTTATTACTTTTGACTTTTATACCATGTTATTTGTAATTTTTACACGCAAAAATTATTTCTATTCAGTAAAAAAATTATTTCTGCTTTATCAGAGGTAACGATAAAAGTATTTGCTAAAAATTTTGATATTCATATGATCTTAGGTATAAAAAAAAACAAAACTTTAATATTGTACTAATTTATAGTTCTAATTTTTTTTTAAAATTACATGTACCTATTGTATTTCTCCCATAATGTTTTCAAATTCAATATCAATATCTTCAACAACATCCTTTTGGACATCTTCTTCTGTAATTTCTGGAACATCCGTATTTTCATAATTTAGGCCCATACATTCTTTGCAGAACATGGAGCAGCTAATTCCTAATTTTCTACAGCCGCAATTTACGTAATAGAATTAAATCGTAATTTCTCTTTATGGCATTAAGCCCAACAGTTTAAGTAGTTCTCGGTTACAATTTTTTTCAAAAATTATCAAAAAGCACAAAATTTCCTCTAGTCAATTTGCCACCAACTTCTGATGCCAGTAAATATCACGGTTTAAGGACGTACCACCAAATTCAACAGTGGAAAGGAAATATTTTAAATCCATTTGAGTGGGGTTGGAAAAACTCTAAAAAGGGATTAGTGCCAATTAAAACAACAAAACCTCCTGCACTGCAGAATGAACTGGAACAAATAGCTTGCGGTTGTATAAAATGTCACGGAAATTGCGGCTGTAGAAAATTATAGGATTTAGCTGCTCCATGTTCTGCAAAGAATGTATTGGCCTAAATTGTGAAAACGCGAATGTTCCAGCAGTTACGGAAGAAGATGTCCAAAACGATGTTGATGAAGATATTGATATTGAATTCGAAAACATTATGGGAAAAATATAATAGATATGTAATTTCAAAAAAAAATTAGAACAATTATAAATTAGTATAATAAATATTAAAGCTTTTTTTTTGTACCTAAGATCATATGAGTATCAAAATTTTTAACAAATACTTTTATCGTTACCTCTGATAAAGCAGAAATAATTTTTGTATTGAATAAAAATAATTTTTGCCTGTAAAAATTACAAATAACATGGTATAAAAGTCAAAAGTAATAAAATTGTAAAAAAGTAGGTAACTTTGAACGACTATATCTCAGCCGGTTTTTATCGGAGATATTTTTATCGGTCACCATTCTGACAGAATTACATCAGCTTTCTTTTTTGTGAACCAATCCCTATACCTAAATTCACTCAGAAAAAATAACTACTCAAATATCTAAAAAAAAAAAAAGAAAAATTGAAAAATTTGAGCCTTTTTAAAGAGTTTTTTTGACTTATTTTGTTGAGAAAAAAGTTTTTTTAGTTCATAAAGTGCCATTTCGATAGGAAATTTAATTCTCTGTAAAAAATCATATCATGTGTATTTACGAAAAATGCATAGTTTTTAAGTTATAGTTAAAAAACGTAACCATCGATAAATTTACGCCGTTTGTAAAAACCCACGCCTAAATTTAATAGCACTTTGTGAATTTATCATCTTTGGGGTACAACTGAACACATGAAACAATAAAACACCTGTTACGAATTAGTTCCCTATTCAACTACATAGTCAATAGTCTAGTAGCTATTAGCTCATTTTTGGTTGGCTTAGTTATGGTCAAAAAATTGTGGTCAACACTTTCAAATCTATCTTCATTTAGTATCATTTTAGATGTATAATATTTGAGTATTTGAAATAAACATACTTTTAGCGAATTTCCAAAACTGGAAATTCAGTTAGTACGGCCGCTCTCATGACGCAATCCGAGGCCGACACTATAACAGAAATATGTTTTGAGGTCCCTAGAATACGAAAATGATACTAAAATTTATATATATATATATATATATATATATATATATATATATATATATATATATATATATGTATATATATATATATATATATATATATATATATATATATGTATCCGCGCGATAACTCTCGAACGAAACGTTTAATGCACATGAAATTTGGTGTGTGAATTGGAATCTGGTTTGGCTCGGCTAAGTTCGTTAACCAGACATGTCGGATGCCCAGAAGTAGGCTTTTCGGGCATTTTTTGTCAACAAAATGAGTTTTTTGCCAGAATTAATTAAAATTTTTCGAAATTTTCTTTACACTAATCGAAAGTAAAAGGAAATATGCGTAAAAAATGTTTTTACACCGTTGCTCTAAGTTTATTACTTTTTGAGAAAAGTTAGAAAATATGTTGGAAGAAATTATTTTCCGTTGCACTCACACTCACAGTCTTTTTTTTCTGTCTCATTTTTTGCGATGCTACATTCGAAAAAAGGGCTTTATAAGTGGCGTGTCATGATATCTTTAATCCAAGGTAGTGATTTAGCTATATTTGATTTCTCTCATTGAATAAGATTTTGTATATATCTGTTCCATTTTTTTTTTTTTTTTTTAGAAAAATTATCACGACAATTTGCTTTATGTCGGAGGCGATAGATTATGTTACCACGGAATTAAAACTATTAACATTTGGGTACAATTGTATAAGACTTACGTTAAACCACATTGAAACAATAACACTTTTAACGTAAATTTATCCGCGTTTAGATATTCTCTTAATAATTGTGTACAATGTATGCACAATATAATCAATTTCAATACTATTTATTGCACAGTTTTTTTTTTATTGACAGGTAAAATTAATAAAATGGATGATACATACACAGTTATACATAAAAATTTTAACACATTTTTTTTCGTAATATATTTCTTTTGAAATTACTTAAAACTTTACAGAAATAAAAATAATGAAATACAAAGAGCAAATTTAGTAAGTTAGTTGGTAAAATTTCGTACATTTCAGAATATGGTGGTGAAAATTTCACAATTTTTTGGAAAAAATGTAACGTTTCATGACATGGTGTTATTTTGTGATTGTAATTATAAATATAAAAATATTAAAAAAAAGATAAATCTACTTTATTGATGGTGTTAATGTGACAAGAACAGTATTCTTAGTAAAATTATTTTATTTTGAAAATTTTAAAGTTATTTTGTCATTTGAAAATCATAATTTTGTTGATTTGATTTCAAATAATATGACGCATAATTATGAGTTCCAAAGTATTTATGGTAATTTTTCAGAAAAATATTGTTTTTCAAATAATTTTGCATTATTTTCAAACATCGTTAAAAATATTTTTAAGTAGCCTTGAAATGGATTACATTCATTCCACAGATTACAGTGTCAAAGTACGTTATGTCCACCCGCAAAAATAGGAATAACAACCGTCAAGTCCAATAAGATTTTAGTCCAAATTTCATAGTAGAGTTTCAAATTACGGTATGTTCAAAACTTATTGTTAATGTTTTACATTGTAAAAATTAAGCGTAATTCCAGAATATGATGCTGTTTTTTCTAGTAAATCTATCGTATAATAATGAATATCAATAGTTATTTAGATAAGTTTTAGTTATTCCAATCAGCTGTTCAAAAATCATCTTGTTAAGAAAGTAAATAGCTTAATTACGCTTATTTCATCATTTTGGCTTGTTCTAAGAATCCGAGATTCTTTTGATAATAAAAGTTTTAATACCAAGCAAGAGGATGTAACTAGTATTTAGATGGAAAGTGACGAGATAATAAATCCATCTTCGCCTGGAAAATGCAGAAAAACGAAAAAGAATCCGGAGGAAAATATTTCATATATTCTCAGCGAAGAAGAGGTCTTAGGCATTTAATTTTTTGACTTATGCTTGTGGAGGACGAAATTAAGGACATTTCTAATAAATAAAACACTAAGCATTTGGGTTAATTTGATTTGTGCTTTTAATAATGAAAGTAAAAAGTTCTCTTTGAAACACTGTTAGTGTATCTCTTTGTTGTCTGACTGCCATTTTGACGAGAAAACATTTCCAAAAGTCGTTATGTCCTAATTACAGATCCAAAACACGTTATATCCAACAATTTTTATTTTTTTTCCAAATAACTATTGCTGTATGATTTCATAGATTAACATACAATAAAAGTAATTAATGTACCGCATAAATAACAATTTTTTCAACTTAATATAATTACTGGGAGAGAAATAATATGTTTTTTCAGCTTACTGTAAAATTTGAGATTATGTACTTACCGAGTTTTGGAATTGGACGACACATATGGAAATAAAAAAAAAAAATATTACATATTAGGGTTACAGATTTTATTACAAAAACTCATTATTTTATATAAATTTTGACTGTCAAATATCACTTTTCACAACACATTAATGTCACTGAACTTTTTTCAATTAAAAATTACAAAACTTGAATATATTTCTTCACGAAAAATATGATTAATAATCAAAATATAATCCAATGTTGATACAATTCGTAATTCGTTCACAAATCGTTTTCAATTTAAACCTAAAACAAAATTTTAAAAAAATTAATTATTTATTCAATTTTCTTAATTTTTGTACATTAAACCTCGTTTTTTGAAGTTCAGAGCCACAAAAATTACCAAAAAAATTGTTAACTTTTATTAAATTTTGTTGACAAATATAAGATTTTAAATTCTGACATATTTAACAATGAAAATTCAAATATTATTTGAATTACCTAATCAAAATTGCCAACATTGTACTATGGAACAGTACCTACTATTTTATACGCTATATATCTATGATAAATGTATGTACAGTATCTCACAAAAGTGTTTCGACAAAAGTTTCTTTAAAGGAACTTAAAAAATTTATTTAATTTTTTACGAGATCTTTTGTACAAAAGAAAATAGAAATAAGGAAAATAAATTCTTCAAAATCTGTGCTACAAAATTATACTAATTAAAATCACAGCAAATATTATATTATGAAAATGAACTACCCAATTGATTTTGAAAATTTTGTCACCATCACAAAGCTAAATTATTTTAAATGGATACATGCGCTCAGCGCCTTAAGCGAAAAAGCGCATAAAATTAACTACTCAACTGATTTTAAAAATCCTGTCGCTCTTAGAAAGCTGAATTATTTTAAATGGGAACAGGTCTTAGATGAGATCCGCCGGTGTCCAATATTTTGAAATTCACTATGTTATGCAGATGCTGCGACAGGGGTATTTTTACTTCTATACCAAATTTGTTGACACTTTCTTAATAGACTTACTTTAGATTTTTAGTCTATGTTATAATTGTTTATATTTGAAGAAATGACCAATTAATTTTTGGAAATTTTCCAGCTGATAACTAGCCAAAGGAAAGAATTAACGATAAAGAGTGTTAGGGCGTAAGCTTATCAATAAATAAAGCCTACCATTTTAGCTTATGATAAGAAAACAGGAGCAAAATATTTTAGCAAATTACCTAGGAGAAATTATCTTTATTAAATTAGAAATTCACGCCCAGCGAAGCTGCGGGTTACAGAAAGTTATTTATAAATATAATATTTATATCTCAAGCCCTTTTTAGTCACTAGCCCCAACCTCTCTCCCTGTGCTGTCAGCTTTTTTATGATATTAGGTAGCCACACTCTCTTTATGTACTGGTGAAGTTTTAGATTAAATTTTCAAGTTCGTGGACTTCTTTGTAATATATGATGTACATATGTATAATACCTACATAAAAATAATAATATACATTTAACAAAAATATAACGACCTAAAATGATTTATTTTTAAAATAAATTAGAAAGATGGTTTTGAACGTCATGTAATATCATCTGGACGTGACGCTTGCACGTCGTGGATGGTCTTCATAGAAATCTGTTTAATGTCATCTTCAAAGATATGTCTGAGTGTCTTTGCTATCAAAGATGATTCAATTTAATAATAATAAACGTTCGTCATTTTAAAGACATGTACTATGTATTTATGATATATCATACATAGTTAAATATACCTATGTACCACGATTGGATATTTCTATACATACACTCGGTGCGTTATAAATAAATATAAAAACTTAGAGGAACACGCAGTAATATCAATATCAATATGCTAAGTGTTGCATATCATATTGTGTAAGGTATGTTCAATATGATTGATATGTACAAATTTTGTACTAAGATATTTTTGTAAGTAAATATAAAAATAAGCCTACCATACAATTATCATTTTAAGTGTTTATTAACAGCGTCTATACGATGTTATCAATTAATTATTACTAAAGACTATTAATGTTAAGTTTTTGTACTTTTTATATACATACATTGAATTTGTTTAGGTATTTGGCGAATTACTAAAGCTACTATTACGTCCTAGTGAGTAGGAAAGGCATCGAAGGAAATCCATGAAGAGTAGTGCAGTAAGGAAAGATTTTGTCTTATTAAAGAAAGCTAGTTTAAAGTGGCCAACTTTTTCACTAATCAATATCGGATAATATAACAATCTTGGACCTTATTTTTATTCGTGTAATATTTTGACAAATTCCCAAAAATTTCTTTTCGAAAATACAATTGATGAGCAAAAAAAAAAGAATACATACTAACAGGTAAAGGTCCCGAGCCCGGACAACAATATGACACAACTTTTTTTGCCTGAAAAAAAGAAAATAACGGAGGTAACTTATTGTTAGTGAGGTTATATGGTCAATCAAATGGTCAGAAAACGACAAATCATATAACACGATGTAATGTTAAACCAACTAATGGCGGAAATAATTTCAAGCTATAAGATTCCGGTCTAAAATTGAAGAATTGGTTTTAAATAGTTGAAAAATACTTAAGAAAGCATCGATAGGTTTCTGAATTACATGGTAGACGAAGTGATCGGAAAAATGCATTTCATCTTAAGTATAAATTACCCCAATCAAAATAAACATTTAATTTCGGAAAAATTCGAATAGAGCTGAAAATTGATACAAACCTTATACAGATCATTATAAATAATATGTCAAAAGTGCCCATCGATCCCACAAGTGCTAAAAATTTTATTCAAGGTCGAAAGTCAAGGAAATTGGATTTATGGTAAAAACAATTTAGATAAATCTTGTAGACTATGCAAATCTCTACAAACAATGTTTCAATTCTTTTTTCGACGAGCTATCCTTCATGAGACATTGCGATTTCTAAATTATGAAAATCAATATTCTACATAATATAGATGCTCTTTTTCACGTCACCGTCGACTTAAGGTACTTGGCTCATTTTTTTACACAGTTTTTCCTTCACGGTTATATCCATTGATTTTTTGAGAAACTAATTTACTATATCCTATACTGTCGTATCGGCACATGAACTTTTGCTGAAAAATTTTTTCCTAAAAGGACTTGTTTCAATCGTTGCTCTTTTCCTAAAATTGAACTTTTTGGAAGAGTATTTTAAATGATAATACATTACGTAGAGAGTGTCATGACCGTTTAAAACTTCAAAGCACGGGTTCCCAAATTTTGCGTCGGCGGCTCCCACTGCAAATAATTAAGTATTCGGCGGATTAAAAAAAATTAAAAAGAGAAAGAATACGGAAAATGAATCAGTTTACTTAAGTTTCGGCGTTTCGGTGAACAAATTATAAAAACTAGAAATTAAATCACATTTCTTGAATAAATTAGCTTATTTTGGCCTAAGAATCTAATTTGTATAAAAGTAGATCACTGAATAAATAATAATCAGAAAAGTAACTCGCATGGAAACAAAGGCTGAACACCAATTATATAATATTTAAAACCTATGTTATAACGAGATATACAGGGTGTAGGAGAAATAACTCTTATCCTTTCGAGGGGTAACTCATAGAACCCTGTAGACACTAAAATCATAGGAATTTTTTTGAAATTAACAGTTTGAGAAAATCGCAAATTAACTGGCTCCATAATGTTCCCAACTTTTTCTAAGTATGGCTCTGACCAAATTATACATAAATACCTTCTCACTATCAACACCAATCAAATTTATAAAAAAAAAAGAAATTTCTTAAAAAATTTTCAAAAATAAAAAGTTTTTTTAAGAATTTTTCGAAGAAATTTTTGAAAAAAAATTTTATTTTAATTTTTTTTTTTTATTTTATTAATTTAAATACTGTTATTGATAAAAATGTGAAAAAAACTGAAAAAAATTTTTTTTCATTTTGTTTAAGATTATGAGAGTTTAAGAGCAAAAAAAATGATCCTTTAATTTTTTCAAAAATTCAATCGAATAAAACAAAAAAACGGCTGGATGGATTAAACTGAAACTCTGTGGATTTTTTTTGGGTATATTGGACTGTTAAAGGCACACTTAACATTAATGGTTTACTCGATATTTTTAATTCAGCGCTTGATTTTCCAAAAAACCACCAAAAGCTCTTTTTTCCTTGATTTTTAAAAAAAATGTAGAGTATGCAAAAAAATTTTTTCGAAAAAAGAATGGCTAATCCTTGTAGAGAATTTATTCAAGTTTTTAAAATCCATCTTCAATTTGCTTTGCGATCATTGATTGCTGAGATACATATGGTCAAAGGCGAAATGACCCTGTTCCATTCAAAGTCCGATATCTCAGCGAGAAGTGGTCGTATAAAGGTCTAAAAAAAGTAAATAAAGCTGAATGAACAAGTTATCCGGTCCATATGGTGGTTAAGTCTGAAAAATTTTTTCCAAGTCCGTGGACCAAAAAAAGAAACCGAAAAAATTTCGAAAATTTTTTTGTCAGTGTATGATCTATTAGGATTAAACGATACCCGTTGCTTTGAAAAGCTTTTCATCGCAAGATCTTAAAACTGGAAACTTCCAGCTTTAAATTGCTTTGTTTGCGACTCCGATACGACCATTTTTAACGAAGATACAGCCATTCGAAAAATCGTTAAAAATTTGGAATTTTTTTTGATCCTTTAATTTTTTCCGCTAGTGTACATAATTTATATATAATTTATATAAAGTTATTCGAATTATGGGTCAAATTACTTTTAGATTATCTGAAATTCTGTACAAAATCAATTATTTATAGTGCTTCCCTTCGTTCACCAAACGATTCTAAAGTAACAATTTTTATATTTCAATTTCCACACACTCGAACTTCTGTATAGATACCGGTAACAATAGTCTAAGGAGCATTGTTATTCCAGGGCGCCACTTTTAAAGTCGGTATTCTAGAATTTTGTACAAAATCACTTTCTTATAGTGTTTCGCTCTACTCGCTCAACAACTTTAAAGTAATTAATTATATTTATATTTAAATAGCATATCTAATTTTTAAAAAAAAATTATTGGAACCCGTCTAGCTGTTTAAATCCCAAGACAGGTATTTTAACGTTCTTTAGAAAATTAGTTCCTTATAGTAAATACTTCAGTTCTAATCTAGTCATATTCATTTTTCAAAACCGTATTTGATTTTTATATCTTGAGATCTCTTCATAGATATCCATATTGATAGTTTTAGGAGCGCTTCAAATATGGACGCTCTTTGAGGTCCCGGGACTCTAGAAATCAATTTTAAACTCACACTAATTTTTTCCGAATTTCAGTAACTTTTCAGTCAAATCTGGTTCAGATCCATCTAGTAGTTTATTTTTGGCCCTTTTTGGGGTCCAAGGGTGCTGGGGTCCATTTTGACCTCATATTCATTTCTCCCAGAACTAAGCAATATTTGAGCAAAAATTTGACAAAACCCATTCAAATGATTATTTGGGGCACTTTTCGGGATTCTCGAACCCTGAGAGTCAATTTTAGCACCACATTAAGGCTCGACTTACATTAACGCTCTGCTCTCACTCCGATATCACTACGCTCCCGATTCGATATAATCGTGTTGTGTTCACATTACAGTGCTGATATCACGCTGGTACCTATTCGTTCTCTATTCACATTATAATGCTGCTCTGGGTACACTCCCAGTTCGGTCTCAGTTCGATACAAATATCTATTCATAACAACTGAATGCAAGCGGAGTGAAGTGGAATCAAAAAAGTGTTTACACTATAGGTACAAAGCATAACAAGTCTGATATCGCTCCGATAAAATATTACCTGAGTGGTATTGATATTGGAGTGACATTGGAGCGAGAGCCAACCGTGACTGATATCGGACCGATATCAGAGCGATGATGTGAATACACTCATTGTTTATTGTGTAAGAATATTTTATCGAACCTGGAGCGGAGTGATATCGGAGTGAGAGCAGAGCGTTAATGTAAATCGGGCCTAATTTTTTTCAGTATCTCAATATTATTTAAGCAAAAGACCCCACCGAATAAGATAGCTGAGTCTGTCTAAGGTCCATCCTGGGTCAAGGGTGCCATGGTAGGTTTCGCCCTTGCACATGTATACCATAGCTGCAATATTAGGTCAAGATTGCTTTGCGTTTTCGAGTTGTACCAAAATGTTCAATTTTGGACTTTTCCCGAATTTCCACTTTCCTTCCCCCCAAGTGCATAAGTATTATATATATGCATGTAGGGTTCTGAGAGCTCCATAAGACATTGCACGCAGCACTCCAGAACACGGTGTTTAGAAGAAGATATTTGCAAAAATTTCTAAATGACCTATAAAAGCACAAGAAACGCGACCTTGGACTAAAATGAGACCTAGATTTTTGAAAACTAGGCCTTTGGATTAGTAAATATATGTCTAAAAATATTTCGCAAAATTGGGCCAAGTAAGACTAATTTAAGGATTTAAATACAAGGGGCTCTAGTGACACTCGGTGTTACAGCCACCTTAGTGGACTTGTTTAGCCATAAAATATGGCGACGCCTTCCTCTCACCCTTAATTAAAGCAAGCGTGTACGATTAAGACTTATTACTAGTCTTTTCATCAGTATGGAAAGGTCTCACAAAATATCATAATTCAAAAAACATGACCGTTGTCACAAAAAGATAAACTGATAAGTTATCCTTGAATTTTTATCGCAAATGGGGAACAGTTTCGTTAAGGACAGATGCCTCTAAAGGTTCCTTACCCCCAACTTATCTTTACACTGATATGATGAGGGCAAGGGCGAACCCTACCGTGGTACCCCTGGCCCAGGTTGGACCTTAGGCAGATTCACCTGTCTTATTCGGAGGCGTTTTTTGATGCAGATTAGTTAAGTGGTATATTTTAGGTCTTTTTTGGGACCCTAGGACTCTAGGGATTGATTTGACCATAACATCCATTTTTTGAGGATCTGAATAATATTTGAGCAACAATCCGTCCAGCCGTTTGCTTTGAAACCTTTTTTGGGCCCTAGAACCTTGCGGAGCAAAAGCGAGAAAAATTAACTTATAAACATTTTAGTATATAGTAACAAAAATTGACTTAAAAAGAAAAAAGAAAAAATAATCACTGTCAATGTGTTCCGAGATATAAAGCTAACAACACTCCACTAAAATTCCGCTGCTGGTCACGGCCAAGCAAGCTCTAAGCGGATGAACTTCAAAAACAAAGGAACTCAACCGAACATGCAATTTTACGTCGTGTGCTCCTAATTGGGGATTTTTATGCCAAGCAAGGCATTGTTAAAACACGGTTATTTATGTCGGTGAGTTTCCGTCATTTGGTGTATGGTAATAAATTTTGGCTTACCACGTGGATGTGTTCCGGAATAAATTTTCTAATGGCTGGTTGCCGCATCATGTTGGAAAATTGGTTCCATTTTGGGATATATTTGGTTGGCGCCCTTTAAATTGTCGGAGTCGACATGTGGAATTCTGTGGCTGGTGCTGTTTTGGATTTCCACCAAAGTTTTTGTTGCACATTTTCCAGTGAAATGTGAATCATGTGAGACTGTGGTAACTATGTATATAAAGACTTAAAAGACTAGTCAATTTTAATGTACCTTCATTAATGTTGTAAATTTCATGTAGTTGTTAAAATTTTTCGTAATGAAATCAGAATGAAGGTTACCTGCCATACACGTTGTTAGTAGAAATTTTCGTTAAATCATGTATGTATCTTGTGACACTTATCTTTTACATTTTTAGAACCCTTCATTCATGTTTCATGTATTGTTATACCTATAGGTTAAATTGTTTTTATTATGATTAAGTTTTGGAACTTGGTAGACTGACTGAAATAAAAAAAAAAATGGGGATCAGATGTACAATAAATTCAGTACTATTAAATTTAAAAAGAAATAACTAAACAAAATCGGTGAGATAGACAGAGATAAAAGTTATTCAGATATTGTTATTTACTGTTGCAATTTCTAGCTTGTTATTGTTATGAATTTCCAAAAATTTTTTGTGTGTGTAATTGATAACTTGAAATACAAACTAAGCCAATAATACTTCAATTGTCATATTATGTATTTAAAAATCATTGTCACTTTCTTGTGCAATTAGAGTTGAAGATTATATTTTAACGTTAATAAAAATATTTCTCTAAAATTAAAAGATAACCATTTATGATTATTTTCTTCACTGTTAACTTATTTCTAAATTTCAGTTTGTAAACAAATAGTACGTTCTGGAGTGAAACAAGCCACGATTGTACCGTTGTCACGAGTATCTGATTTAACCCTTTGTGGACAAGTGAATCACATTTTTTCAACCCGTTAATGGCAGTAAATCGTGTCTACCGATAAAATGAAGTGTCGTTTTCCTATTTTTTTTTTTTTTCAGATATTAGTCTACTACTGTTCGGCATTTTAGTTAACTGTCTTCACCATTAACCGACAAAAAAAGATAGGTGGCGCCCTAAATTAGTTAAGTTTAGGATTAAGGTTCAATTTTTACTAATTGTAAAATTTGTCTAATTACTTTAATTAGGATTTACTTTTAATCCCCCCTGCCCTACATGCTAGTCAGAGCATCAGCAGGCGGTGTGGCCTTTGCCTACAAAAGGCGTAACAACACATAAAACTACACGATTTACAAACAACTTATTTATTGAAGCTAAATTTAATTTACAAAATTTTATAATACAATACAACAATGAATATGTATGTGCTGTTTAATCCCAGTGTATGAAAGTAATATCTTTTACACGTGGTACGTAGTAGCATCCACTACCACTGAACGAGTGAATACTAAGTAGCCTAACTTGCTCAGAACTGCCCACTCCGATTACTCGATGGAGATAGTAGTGCAGATTCTGTATTCTGTACGTGCGCCATACAAAAATAATTTCAAGGACATTTAGGTACTTGTACTTCTTTGAATACAAACACTTGGGTATAGCAATCGTAGTGGACATAATGTTATACAGAGCATGTTGTTAGCAGAGTTGTGCAGTTGTTTACTTCGGGTAAATTACAGTTTTTCACATGTAAAAACCTTTGTAATTTACACACAACGTAAAAGCCCCTATACTGCAACACTATTTTTAGGTGTGTAATAAAACTGGCTTATAAAAATTGACAAATAAATTAAACATCATTTTTTTATTAATAAGCATGAAAGAAAGTTTTTTTAATCCAATGAACATGTTTTTAAACAAATACAACTCAAAAACTTTTATTTATTAATGTTTTTCTTTTACAAAATGTCGACATCTATATCCAAACAAAGAAATATTAATGACACTAGGAGTTGGGAACCGACATACAAACAGACGTATAATATGAGTAATATGACACATAGAGTGACATCTAGACGTCAAAGTAGGAAACATAGAATGGTTTAAGTATCAGACGTAAATAAAGGATCAAAATACTGTTTTCAACAAAAATTGTTTAATATATATATATGTATTTCTTTAATTAAGTAAGGAAACATTAAATGCGAGGTAAATTTAAATTGAAAAATAATCATTCTATTAATAATCATTTTTGTTATCAGAGGTTTTTTTCAGAAATAATTAATATATAAATATCAAAACTAATCGGACATATGATCGCGTTCCGGTATAGGGGCTTTTACGTTACTTGTTTTGATAAGAAAAACTGTAAAAAATGTAAAATATGTAAAAAGCAAAATTTTTTAAATTTAATAGATGTAAGCGTTATTGATGGTATTCCATATTTGCTATTGAAGTATTTGCTATATTTGCAAAATAAAACTTAATAATTAAGTAATTTGAAAATTAAAAATATAAATGGGTACAAACAGGGAAAAGAAAGGATAATTTTGATAGACTAGTTTATTTAAAAATTCAATATTAAAAAGATTTTTATTTATTCAGTTAAATTTTATTAAAGGCATCAATTCTTCGTCATCACTATCATCAGTGATTTTACTATTATTTAAATTTAAAGAGACATAAACATGTAGTAGTTTTTTTGATCTGTCAAAACCCAGTTTGTTAATTCGGAAATTTAAAGCTTTGCAGTCAGTTGTGGATGGCCTTCCAACAGCTGAAAATCATTTTTGTGTGGACATGTTGTTTATGTTTTTTCATGTGAACTTATAAACGATCAAAATAAATTGTTTGTCAGTGAAATGACAAACTATTTAAGTATTTTACATTTTTTACAATTTTCTACAATTTTTTACGTTTCTTTACAGTTTTTTTACATATTTTACAATTTTTTACATAAAAATGTAAAAAAACTGGTTTTTTACATCATATGGCACAACTCTGATTGTTAGTCACGTAATGAGTAATGACTTTACAATGTCTTACAATAGTATATTATTCAACGAGCTAGTAATGATTATGAAATAATATGAAATATGAAATAAAATTGAATATAAATTTTAAATCAAATTTTTAATCTATTTCTAATTTCATTAAAAGTTTGTATAATATTATGTATAAAACGATCAAAACAAAACATAAACTACTTTATTTACTTGAACGTTACTAGGCAATATTTATTAAATTAAAACTTGATACATACATATATACACAAAACAAAAGCAAACCCATGGAATAATGATTAATACTGTGATTTCATTGGTCAAGAGGGTATTGAGTAATGAACATTCCTCCACACCTTTGAATAATGCCTAACTTTCTCAACAATTAACGGATATATAATGAGTGTGTTCTTCAACAGGAGTAGAAAAAATATATTATTTTGATAAATAATTATTTCAAGTAAGTTATTTAACTTCGTTAAAATTTTTTTAAATTTTAATCCGATTAACGTTAGATAAATAAAATAAAAAACCTAGTTATCATCGTCACTGGTCGATTTTAACACTATGAGGCCCGAGCACTTTCACAGTGAACTTCCCCGGAAGCCGACAATATTTTTAAACAAATTTTATGTAAACAAGTACATAAAATGATTCCACAGAACACTAAATGATTCAATATGTATGTGTTAGGCAGGTCAAAAAATGAGTACATAGTTATTATTATTTTGATAAAATACACATATACATACAAACATACAATACACACATATAGTATATTTTTTTAGTTTAGAAATGACGTCATTATCATCTCTTTTCAATTTATGATGCTAGCTGTCCTTTAAAAAAATTATACGATACTGATCCTTAAAATAGTACATAAATTAAGTTGATTTTCATTTTTTCTATTTCTCTCTTATTCCAGTTGTCAAATTATATAAGATTTCACTTACGGATTTGTGTATACCGACTGAAAGTAAGAAAGAAATAACATACCATTTAGTTAGGTACCATTCAATGATTTTTAACAAGAAAACCAAAAAAAGGATGTATTATTTTTTATTTGATCCACCTATTTCAATTCATATTTTTATGATACCTCGGTAGTAAGGTACCACAGTAAGGTATCATAAAAATATGAATTGAAATGGGTGGGTCAAATAAAAAATAATACATTCTTTTTTTTGTTTTCTTGTTAAAAATTATTTAATAGTACCTAACTAAATGGTATGTTATTTCTTTCTTACTTTCAATCGGTATACACAAAACCGTAAGTGAAATCTTATATAATTTGACAACTGGAATAAGAGAGAAATAGAAAAAATGAAAATCAACTTAATTTATGTACTATTTTAAGGATCAGTATCGTATAATTTTTTTAAAGGACAGCTAGCATAATAGATTGAAAAGAGATGATAATGACGTCATTTCTAAACTAAAAAAATATACTATACATACATATGTGGATACAAATATTATTTGTAAATAAAAGATGCAGCCTAGATATTTTGATAATAAAACATGTTATGTAATTTTTTATGTACAAAAAATGAAGTGTCCGGTACATAGTAATAAATTATTTTTATTAGAATAACCTAAAATCTTTTTTATAAATATTTTTAAGTGTTTTGTTTATTATTCTAAATATTGATCGCGGTCGGCCTCTGAGGATGTTTTGTTTGATTTCGGATGCCGAAGCCATGGGACTGAAAGTGTTAATATGAAATAATTGCAGAGATTTTGAACAAAGGCTATTTTTTTATACATTTCTAGTTATTAATGATTTTAATGTATTGTATTCGTACCAATACCAAATGCATGTTATTTGTTGTAAATTTCGTATTCCTCATAGATAAAGTGCAGGACGTAACAACATACGCCACGACTCTCTATGTGATGCGGAATTTACAACGCTTCCTACAAAATATACTATTTTAATGTAGGTACATATTACTGAAAATATGAGTTGTTAGTTAAAAATTTCTTTTTCGCATTAAATTAAATTTATTCATAACTAATATTGTATGTATATAAACAATATTTCAATTTTTAGTTGAACTTTTTGAGCCACATTGTACACAGTATTTACAATTTATACAAAATGAACACAATATTACTGTTTTCAAAAAAAATGGTTCCTAGATGTTTTTTTTCTTTAAAACAGAATATTATTTTACAAAGATGAGATGGTCAGAGCTGGATTAAAAAAAATTTAAGGGCCCCTTTTTTAGTATCATTTAGTGTTTTTTTTCTGTTAAAAAACACTTTTGGATTAAATTTGTTGGCAAATATTAATTACATAAGTGAGATATACCTACTGTTTTTGTACGAAGACTTATATACCGTCAGTTTGGGCGAATCTGGAGGATGTTTTCAGTTTTTGGCAATAAATTGTTTAGAGTTTATCTAAAAAATTCTAAAAAAATAATTTAGATGCTTTAATATCACGAGCATATAGGGTAGTAATAAAAATATCAAAACTGGTACTGCAAAATATTTTTTTTTTTTTTTTTTTTTTTTTGGTTATATAGTGTCTAGATTCACCCCTATGTGTGGGGCGAATCTGGACAGTGCTTTATTTGCAATATGAATCACATTCAGTCATGCATATAGGTAACATCGGACATAAAAAGACAAAAATAGCTGAATTTCCAATCTGGCAATTCGCTAAGATAAATAACTGCATCAGCGAATGACTTTTGATGGGTGGAGTAAAACATTTTGGATTTAAATGAATTTTATTTCGATTTGCCTTTGAGTCTATCATACAAGATCGGTTTGGGAACATGGAAATATTTAGCAGCTTGTCTGAGCGATTTTCTTTTATTTTTAATATCGGAAAGCAGGGGCGCAACAACTACATATCTACAGGAGGTCCAACAAAAATTTAAATTATCAATTTTTTTAATAACGCAGTTCTCTGATAACAATGGAAAATGTTGTAATAAAATGTCGTCTCCGAAAATTTGATTTTCAAAGAAAAAAAATTAGTAAACCACTAAAAATTTTACTTTTTAATATAAATAAAATAAATTGAAGGGAAAATTTCCAGGTAATTTTAGGGGGTCCGGACCCCTTGTACCTCCCCGGTTATTGCGCCTCTGTTGAAAAGAGCCCATTTTATGTTATCTAGACTACAGTTTATGTAGTTTATACCCACTATCTTTTTATATTGACGCATCATGGTGTATGAATTCGTCTCACCTATAGACAATTTTTGGTAATCAATTTATAAAAAAAAATTGAGCACAATACAGCTTTCATTTTTGGCACATATATTGTCAAAAAAACGCCAAACATTTTGTTGCCAGTCCCTACTTTATATATATATATATATATATATATATATATATATATATATATATATATATATATATATGTTTTTTTTTGTACAGCAGTTTCTTTATGTTTTCAAAACGCGTGTTATTTTTAAAAATTATGAACAATGTGCTTGTAAAATAACAATACCCCTGTCGCAGCATCTGCATAACATAGCGAATTTCCAAATCTTGGGCACTGGCGGATCTCATCTAAGACCTGTACCTATTTAAAATAGTTTAGCTTTCTAAGAGTAAAAGAATTTTTAAAATCGGTTGGGTAATTAGTTTTGGTATTTTTGGGGACCCAAGAACCCGAACGAATTTTGTGCAGCATAGTTGTATCCATCTAAAATAATTTAGTTCTCTAGCAGTGAGAAATTTTTTAGCATCTTTTCGATAGCTTATTACTGGCGTTTTCGGATCTGCAAGATCCCGGTGGACCTCATTAAAAAATCAGCTCGACCGTATATTCTAGGCGGACTTTATGTAAAATATATATATATATATATATATATATATATATATATATATATATATATATATATATATATATATATACATATATATATATATGTATATATATATATATATATATATATATATATATATATATATATATATATATATATATATATATATATATATATATTCAAAACCCGTTGTGTAGCATTCTACGCCGCATTTGCATCCGCAGGACAGTTGTGGATCTCAGATAACACAACCTGTACCTATCTAAAATAGTTTACCTCCGTAATAGTAAAAAGGTTTCAAAATCGGTCAGTTATTTTATTTTTGACACTTTTAGGTCCTACTGACACTTCAGACCTTACATAACGTAATCTATATGTATCTAAAATAGCTTAGCTCCCCAACAGTGAAAAAATTTTCAAAATCGGTAGGCTAGTTTATTTTTGACGCTTTTGGATCCGATGGACCCTGGCAGACTTTACATAACGTAATCTATATTTATCTAAAATAGTTTAGCTCTGTAACAGTGAAAAAATTTTCAAAATCGGTCGGTTAGTTTATTTTTACCACTTTTGGGCCCCATGGACCCTGGCGGACCCTAAATAACGTAATGTATGTCTATCTAAAATAGTTAGTTCCCCAACTGTGAAAAAATTTTCAAAATCGTTCGGTTAGTTTATTTTTGACACTTTTGGATCCCATGGACCCTGGCAGACCTTACATAACGTAATCTATATTTATCTAAAATAGTTTAGCTCTGTAACAGTGAAAAAATTTTCAAAATCGGTCAGTTAGTTTATTTTTGACACTTCTGGATCCTATGGACCCTGGCAGACCTTACATAACGTAATCTATACTTATCTAAAATAGTTTAGCTCTGTAACAGTGAAAAAATTTTCAAAATCGGTCAGTTAGTTTATTTTTGACACTTTTGGGTTCTATGGACCTTGGTGGACCTTACATAACGTAATTTATATTTATCTAAAATAGTTTAGCTCTGTAACAGTGAAAAAATTTTCAAAATCGGTCAGTTAGTTTATTTTTGACACTTCTGGATCCTATGGACCCTGGCAGACCTTACATAACGGAATCTATATTTATCTAAAACAGTTTAGCTCTGTAACAGCGAAAAAATTTTCAAAATCGATCAGGCAGTTTATTTTTGACACTTTTGGGTCCTATGGACCCAGGCGGACCTTACATAACGTAATCGATATTTATCTAAAATAGTTTAGCTCTGTAACAGTGAAAAAATTTTCAAAATCGGTCAGTTAGTTTATTTTTGACACTTTTGGGTCCTGTGGACCCTGACGGACCTTACATAATGTATTCTAAATCTATCTAAAATAGTTTAGCTCTGTAACAGCGAAGAAATTTTTAAAATTGGTCGTTTAGTTTATTTTTTACAATTATGGGATCAGTAAATCCTGGCGAAACTCATACAAGTCTAGTACTCTAACAGTAAGAAAAGGGTTCTAAGGATCTCATATAACTTATGGCAGTCCGTAAGCTTCTTGCGGACATCATTTAATTAATTAATTCAAATACTTTAACTTACTAACTGTGAAAAATTTTTTAAAATCGATTGGTTAATTAATTTCTGGCCTTTTTAGGTCCCGAAAACCTTGACCTCACATAAAATACCTTAAATCCATTTGAAATGGTTTAATTTTTTAACATTATTAATTATTAGTGGAAAAATTTTCAAAATCGATTCAAAATATTTTTCCGTACATACATATGTACATTGTACAGATTTTGTTTTGTTTTATATTTAATAATATTTATATCATAACATAATCTTCAATTTCTTGTTTACTTAAAAATTCAATAAAAAAAAAAAAAAATTCTTCATTACATTAGCTTAGTAAATCTGTTTAATTTACATTTTTTAACATGGAATAGAACCATGCTAATTATAATGCAATAAATGAGAAACAAAACTCTATACATGTATGTGTGTTATATCTCATATATGTGAATAGTTTTCACTTGTTCTCACAAAATTTTTTAATAAAAAAGTGAAATATTTTTATACTTATTAAAAACTGAGATATAAATATAAATTACTTATTAGACTAACAAAGAAAGAATAAAAGTGAAAATTTACATTTTCTCGAAAAATACTTAAAATAGAAAGAAAATTATAAGAATATTTTCTTCATAATTTTTTTTTTCCTTTTCAACGATGTAAAAATCGAACTGCCTTATGATAGGATCGAATGATAAAAAATGGCCAGAAAACCTACTTCTGGGCATCCGACGTGTCTGGCTAACGAACTTAGCCAAGCCAATTCAGAATCCAGTCCGCACACAAAATTTCATAAGCGTTAGACGTTTCGTTCGAGAGTTATCGCGCGGATACATATATATATATATATATATATATATATATATATATATATATATATATATATATATATATATATATATATAAATTTTAGTGAATATCATTTTCGTATTCTAGGGACCTCAAAACATATTTCTGATATGGTCCCGGGCTTAGGTCGCACCATGACACCTGGCGTAAAAGCTGAATTTCCAGTTTTGGAAATTCGCTAAAATACAAATATGTCACGTTCACCGCTTTTCTTTGATGACTAACTCATAACTGACAAAATTCAGTAACATAAATTGATCTGTGACCTTGTACGGTCATGACACTGACGAAGAAATATCAAGAGGCAGCTCTGTGTAGATTCGACTTTACTGTATAGGTTCACCCCAACTGATGGTACCTTGCACCCTGTATTTGACATAAAACTTGATATTTTCCAACATAAAAATGTTTAAAATTTAGTCAGATTTATAGGTTCTGTATAAAAATAATGTAGGTCAGTAATCTATAGAAAATGGAGATTATAGATGATATAGCATCGCGGGCCGCCTTTGGGGAACCCTTACTCTAAAGTATGTATACATTTATCGGCATTTTCTTTAGCATATTGAAAAAATGTCCCAGTTTTTCGTAGTAAAACATAAGACTAGCGATGAAGGACTGCTGCCTTTTTATAAATCACTATAACTGCTCCTCCTGAAGATAATACTGTTACATCTTACATTGACAGTGGTGAAATACTTTGGCTTATTGAAAATAATGATGCCTGTTAGATTTTATGGCAAGAATTAAAAGATATTTGAAAAAAATTAAATTCCAGATGATAAAAAATTAAAAGGAGATTGAAATTAAATAAAATATGATAATAGCATTATTATAATTGAAAAATAAGGAAGCTTAACAGTGACCTGTTTTATGGACACTTAGTATTATGTATTGAAAAAAGGTTGCATAACATGACATATATCCACCTGAAATAGTTTGGCTTTCTAACAGTGTAAAAATTTTCAAAATCCATTGGATAGTTCATTTTTGGCGTTTTAGGGTCTTCAGGACCCTGGCAGACTTCATATAACACAACCTATATAAATCTAAAATATTTTAGCTTCATAACAGTCAGATATTTTTAAAATTGGTTGGGCAGTTTATTTTTAGCGTTTTTGGGTAGACAACATATTATGACCTAGTCTATATCCATCTAAAATAACTTAGCTTTCAGTAACAAAATTTTCAAAATCGGTTTGGTAGTATTTTTTAACGTCGCCGCCGCTTTAACGGCAGATCTTATATAATATAGCGAATATAGCCTATTTACGTTTAAAATAGTTTAGCTTGCTGGCAGTAAAAAAATTTTCGAAATCGACTTTGGTAAAGAATTGGAAAATTTAGGTAGACAATACTGTCACTGTAATGATAAAGAAAAAATACATTTTAGCTATGACTGAGTGTGTGTGTGAGACAGATTATGATTATAAACAACACTTTTCGTTGCTCTTTTGGCTTCTTTTAAAATTGCCTGAATTGCCGTACGAGCAATATGTATAATTGTATATTAAGTAAACAAATCATTCAAAAGAAAACGAAACAAAAAAAAAAAATGAATTGCCGACACACACGTTTGTACTATGTACGATGTAGATATCACTACATATATAGAATACGTAGACAACATAAATTTGGACAACAAGGCAGTTAGAATTCATGTCGATGTCCTATACGTGGTAATAGTGTAGTGATCGTTAAATTTCCCTTGATACCATTATATATTTCAAACGCGGTGACATTTGCTAACACCCAGGTATTTAGTAACCGTTTGTATTAATGTTTTCTACTTAGATGCTAAACACGCCGCTACCGATGTCGTGCTGTTTGTTCTTAACGTAGGGGTTGAGAATTTTCTGTTATTTTTATGATTACACTTACAACAACGACAATTTATTTTTATACGTCCAACATGTAAATCAAGTACAACACGAAACGTTAATATAAAAACATTTCTTATCCCATTGCATTGTCAGTGTAAGTTTTATGTAAATATTTTAAAATGTACAATGGTAAATGGCAAATGGCTAACGACAAAAATTACTAAACTAGGTAACGGATGTTATCCTAAATGCTAATAATTTAACTCTTACGTACACTTTTACAATTTAAATTTCAAATTGTGTCGTTCTAATTTTATAATCGCATCATAACAGTAATCAGGACACAAGTTTTAATAGTTGGATATTGTGGTTCAGTGAACCATCATCTCAAGTAACGCTGACATTTATTAATAATAGAAAAAAATTATTTAAAAAAAAAAAATTACATATTTTGACTCACGTTTGGAGTAGCTTTTTGTTACCTAGTTGAACTCACAAGGAAAGATTTTGAACTGTCAATTCGCAATTTTGAAGAAATTCCGTATATGTGTAGTACAAGCAAAAATAACAGACCCGTATTTTTTTTTATTTGCCACAGTCGCCATTTAAGGGGTGAAATCACCCTTCAAAATTAGGGTAAAATTTCAATTTTGCTTGATTACTTGAAAACTACGGTATATAGAGAAGAACTTTGAATTGACACAACACTATTTTTCCTTCTAGAGCTTTCTACTGATATATATATATATATATATATATATATATATATATATATATATATATATATATATATATATATATATATATATATATATATAGTGAGAAACCTCTATAAGAGAAAAATAGATCGCGGTCCCTTCAACTCAACAATATATATATATATATATATATATATATATATATATATATATATATATATATATATAGTCGAACCTGGATAAGCGAGAGTTGAAGGGACCGCAATCTATTTTTCTCTTATAGAGGTTTCTCACTAACCCGGGTTTCTAGCTTACAGAGGTACGGAAGTGGTTTATCTCACTTATAGAGGTCTAGCAAAAATAAAATCAATATGTATTGAGAAACATGCATGAATTGTATGGACACAACTTATTAGAATAATATACATATTTATACATATTTGGACATAGATAAGCTTACAAAAAATTGAATTATAAGAAAACAAGAACATAAGCACATTCAGACATTCTAATAAAATATGCATAAGTTCTTTGAAATTTAAGAATGAGTCATAAATAGTAAATGTTAAATACGTTTAACTTTCGCTTATAGAGGTATAGAGGTCCATTAGCGAAAAACGACTCTCACTTATACAGGTTTTTGTTTCTCACTCATAGAGGTTTTAGAGTGGTAAAGTTACGGGACCTGGCAATTACTCTCACTTACAGAGTATATATATATATATATATATATATATATATATATATATATATATATATATATATATATATATATATATACCGTGTGAGTTTCTTGAGAGTTTTAAACTAACTTAACCGAAACCAATCTCACCACCTGATTTTTCAATTCGATTTTTTAAATATGATTCTAAATTACTTTCATTTATTTAAGAACTAATAACATTATTAAAAATCAATACTTACGCGAAAAGTCAATACTTTACGGACGACTAAGTTATTTTATTCATCCGTTTAGCGGACGATTAAGTTATTTTATTCGTCCATTTAGCGGACGACTAGCAACAGCCTAAAATTTTACATCAGTTTTAAATATTTTTCTAAAACAAGGTAAAATACTTATTGATACGAGGCAGTTTCTACAATCAAAACTTTATAGGCGATTTGCTTGAAATTAGTTTCTTTCAACCAAGGTAACATGAAATTTAGAGTTCTACCTAACCGGTTATCTTCAAATTTGATATGAACTTCAACAACTGTGTTTCGTCATGGCCCGAACCGTAGAAAATTCTATTTTTTTTACTATTCTAAGAAAAGCAAGGTTCACCATATTCACAAAATTTTTGCTCTAATAGCCAGTATTTCTCCGTTTTATTTATCTGAAAGTTAAAAAGTAATAAATATTACCATAAAAATTAAACTCAAGAAATCCGTATCGCTGTGAAAATAGCCTTAGCCTAATCGTACTTATGTGTACGTATGTACACATAAGGATTTAGTAAATGATACAGTGTCTCAGTGGACCTTAGTCAGAAAATCAAATAAATTTATTACTTGAAAAAAATGAAATAAAAATTTATATCTTAAAGATGCTTACCAGAAAGTGGACTTGAATTCAGTTCCATTCCTATATATAAAAATTCTTCGGTCTAGATAAATCCATAGGACTGATATTGAACCAACCTACTAGAAAAAAATGTTTTTTATTACTCATGCGGGAGAAGTACTAACCTGATGCACACATTTCTGTACGCAAAATAGCTGTTTGCCCACTGTACTCTTCCCGCATACTTTTTTGCGTGTGGAAAGTAACTTTCCACACGCAAATTGACAATAAAACACGCAAAATTTAATCAAAACACGCGGAGCTGCCTCTTGATTTTTCATTTAATAAATATTTCATATTTATTTCTATAGAAACCACCAACAAAGTAATTTAAACAATAATTAATTCAGAAAAAATTACCCCTGTCGCAGCATCCTGCATAACATAGAGAATTTCCATTTACAAAAGTACGTTTTTCTCGGAAATTAGTTGATATAGAGTAATTGTTAATAAAAAAACCTTCTTTATGTAATTTTTCCGCCTCTTTCCGCCAAATTTTTTTCACGAAAAATGTCTAAAACATCGTAAACGTTTTCATGAAATTTCTTAAAAATAAGATGTTTCGTTCTTGAGTTATCGTGCGGACACACACACATATATTTATATATATATATATATATATATATATATATATATATATATATATATATATATATATATATATATATAACGAAAACTCTTTATGACGTAATAAAATACCCGGTCCCTTCAATTTCGTTATATGGAGTTTAAACTGAATCCGCGAAATAAAAAGTAGGTCGTTCCATTTGAAAAATACGACTTGACCTCAAAATGACCTTGAAAATGAAATTCAAGGTCAAATTTAAGGTCACCATTTAATGTCCCCCTTCGTACCTAACAACTTTTGTAAAGGTCATTTTTTGATATATATATATATATATATATATATATATATATATATATATATATATATATATATATATATGTATGTATAAATTTTAGCGAATATTATTTTCGGTTTCTAGGGATCTCAAAACAAATCAGTGGCTGTAAGAGCTGAATTCCATTCCGGAAATTCGCTAAAAGACGAACACTTAAAAATATTATTTTAAAAAGTAATAAAAATGTCAAAAATAGTAATAGTAATAAAAAAAAGTATGTCAAATTCGTAATAAAAATAGTATGTGCACCTCGTGCGGGATTGTCGATTGCCCACTCAAGCGAATGAGCGCACGAACGTAGTGAGTGCGCTCAACTTCGTTTTCGTGGGCAATCGACAATTTCCCGCACTTATTGCACAATATACTATTTCCCTGTTGTGTAGATAAACGTAGACACATCAAGGAGAGGAACAAAAGACAGTGATTATAAGCCTGATGGTTGAAAGACTACTTTACATAAAAAATATATATTAACATAACACTGCAGAACGTACTGTACACACTACTAATACTTAACTAATTACTCAATTGACTCATCAATGGTATAATTTGATAAATTATTGCTGAAAACAGTAATTGGGGGGTAAATGGAAGTACATATTTGCAAAAAGTCATATAAAATTTGGAAAGATTCTACGCTGAAGTATCGTATATTAAAATTCCGTTTCATTGCATGTAATAGTTTCGTAGAAATTCAATAACAAACGTGTTATGCTACTGCTTAGGAAATATATGCGTAAATAAAAACTTTCAAATGCTGGGCTGTAAGGTTAATGCAAAAGTAACTGAAGACGTGTAATACGTGTTTTCTCACCATAACTATAAGCAGACGTATTAAAAACTGAACAGCAGAAGATATCAGCAGTAAGTGAAATAATAGATACTTTAGAATATAAAATGGTCACAAGCCAGCATTATAATATTTCTAACGACATTTGTACCACAATATGAGCATTTTAATGACATGCTGGGTTAAGTTAAATGATGTATAGAAAAAAATGGGTTTTCACAGTCAACTATAACTTATCTATACATATAATAAAACTGTAACGAGACCGTGTCTGTAGATGGAATACTTTTTGAAAATTATACTTATATTGTAGATATTTATCGATATAGATGTCAAAACAGCGACTTTTAAATTTTATGTCTGTCAGTCTGTCTGTTTGTGTACGCATCCATCACACAAAAACTAGGATACTTTTTATTCCGGAAAAATGTCTCATTTCCTCGGGGAAATTTAAAAACCATTTTAAGCTAGGGTGTTTCATTTTGTAACGAAAAAAAATAAAATGTAAAATTTTTGCAGACTTTGCTTATGCCCCGAGTCTCAGTGATATAAAAAAAGATATATGCCAAATTTCAAGAAGATTGGCTAATATTTAGAGGTTGCACACTTTGATCGGTTTTGTAAAAGTATTCTAAAGAATTGTTTCTGTTGTTCGTCCCTGACCGATTAGATCCTCACATGACTCTAATCGTTTTATTTCCTTTTTCTTTGTAGGTTTGGTTTCTAAATTTTTAGTCATATTTTACTTATCAGTCTGAGTAAAACGTCCGTCCAAAAAATCCAAAAGACAAGTCCAAAAGCTAGTTTCTGAGTAAGTGCTCACAAACTAGCGTATCCAAATCATTATTTGGAGCCCATCGACTCACAATTGCCTCGTGCACAAATTGAACCTATATGAAGCTGACAGAATGTCGAACACGTTTCATTCCTTTAACCTTTTCGCGCCGAAGACCGTATATTCCCGTGATAAAAAAATGTGACAAATAGTCGAAGACCGTATTTATCCGACTTATAATAAAGAAGGTTTATTTTCAAAAAGTATTTTTTACAAGTATATAATTACCAAATTTATATTGTACTTTAGAAGACCGTACGATTCCGCAAACCTCGAAAACTATCCGTCTTATGGACATAGGTAATAGGAAAATAGCACGTCGCGAAAAGGTTAATTATCATGAAAGGATTTATGAAAAATTTGTGAAAATGATTTTAATTTATGAAAAATATATTTAGAAAATTTTTGTTCAATTGGAAGTATATTTATTTACATCTACTATACTACTTCTTGCTATTTTAGACCCTTAAAAGTACAACTTCCGGTTCACGTCATCAGGAATCCGCTTAGGAAGAAAATTAAAGATGTTTATTTTGTTGTTCGGTTATTTTGTTCAGGGTTATTTTGTCGTTCGGTTATTTTGTTCAAAGTTATTTTTGTCGCGGTTATTTTGTTCACAGTTATTTAATCGCGGCACCTTACGGGTCAACCAGCATTTGTACAAAGTCGTTATTCTTTGAAGTTTTAAATTTTACACATCAAAGACTAACTTAAAATACTTAAAATCACTAATTTGAATAAATTTTACAGTTGTAAGGAAAAAGTAGGAACTGTGAAATTTTGGTGTACAGGAACGACCTTCTCTCTTAATACATTCACTTTCCTATTCGTAAGGGAACAGACCTAAAATACGTTTTTCTGTTCAGTTCGCTACTGCGTCACAATGACATCAAATATTTGAATTTAAGAAAAATATGCAACTTTTAATTGTTGACTATTTTATATGACAGTTCATGAATTGTATAATTTTCATTCAAAAGTGATATGTAAAATTTATTTTCATTTTATAATTAACAAATACTTGAAAAACATTGTATGTGTGTGTAAAAAATATTTTCTTCGTTTACTAAATTTATCATTTACCCTTCTCAATTATAATATACATTGTCATGATGTGACAGCTCATTAGCGTGTAAGGTAATTTGCGTGTCCTGTTGGCAGTTTTGGTGTTGTATTGCATTGATTTTATAATAGATTTTAGATCCATAGATCCCTTCTCTATGATATGTAACGCGCAAACTCGAGAAAGGGACATATCGTTGTTTTAATTTTAAATAGTTAGTTAATGGACAAATAATATTCTCATACGTTTAAGTATTAATTCAGTAATCGGTTCCAAGTAGCCAGTTTAAATATTCGTTTGAAATTAAATAATTTAAATTATCAGTTTAAATATATTTTGTGGCATGTATAGATTATAAAAATTTAATTGGGACTACTTCCGCGACGCACATGGATTCATTGAATTAATACACACATAGCTGTACTGGTTACTGTTACAGGGATGCTATGTCGGTTTATTCACTCTTCTCGCAAAACGATGGAGTGCAATAGACGTGTTCTTTATTCGCACGGAATAACACAATCATAGCGAGCAAGAATAATGGATTTTTTTTATTTTATTTTTGATTATTAGTAAATTAACAACACCAAAATTCTCATAATATAAAAAATAATATGTCGACATACTCGTTCGAATATTCCTCGTCTAATGTATCTTAAAATTACCCTTCAACATGGCGTCATTCGTTCTTTGGATTTCGGAAAGACTCAATATAAGAGTTTGGGTAATACCATAATCATTTATCTATATACATACATATATATATATATATATATATATATATATATATATATATATATATATATATATATATTTTTTTTTTAATATTTTTAAATAGATTTTATATGGCTGTCCTTTTCATCTCAGTCATATCCTATCTTCATTGAAACGTTGTAGCGTTTCAAATTTAAAAATATCGCCACCTCAATTAGCGTTAATTAATCACAATTGTTGGGTAAAGAATGCGATATGAATATTTAATATTTAAAACACATATATAATCTTATTATTAAAGAAAATTTGATTTATAGTTAATAAAACTTTTCTCCTTTTTAAATTTATTACGTAATTCTGACGCCATTTTGGTGTTCAAATATATTGCTAAAATTAGCAAATTTTTAAATATTACGTAAATTATTTGTTAACTTGCATCTTTTAATTCAAGTTTAGGTTTCTTGAATATTTTATAACATTGTTAACTTTTTTCAAACAATATTTATATCGTTACTTGTTAAATGTTTGTTAACTTCGTACCAAAATTATTTAAATTTAAATAAATTTTGATTTAAACTTATTGCTTACTTGTTTTTCTAAATACACGCCATATATTTCAGAATAATACTTTATTTTCAGGGTGAAAACCGATTTGTAAAAGTACTTAGATTTTTGCCTTTCGTAACAATATTTCATTTCATATCGGCGTTATAGCCGCCTGGTGAAATGGGCCCCACCAGTTTTAGTGATTAGCACGCTACCTCTGGAGTTATCAAAATTTACAATTAAAATTTAAATAAGTAAAATTATCAGTAATCACGGGTCATCGACTTTAGTACAGAAGCCGAGCACCCTTGTAGTCGAGGAGCCCCTGCTTTAAATTTTTTTAATTTAATTTTATTTCCAATGTCACAATCAAATTAATTAATTTTTTCTACCATTTAGTATTTTTTATTTTGATTTTTAATTTTATTTTTATTTTTTTTTATTGTGACAACATATACGTGCTCCTATCTTCATGTTATATATTTTGTTTTAAAAAATGTATTACGTTACTCAAAAATAAAAATTTTCTGAAATAAATTTTTTGAAATAAATACTATAATTAATATTTTGTGTTTATTTTTTTATTAATTTGTTTGGTAAAGCTAAAATTGTATTTTTTAAAACCAAATAATGTTATTAAAATTAAGTGATTACGATTTTTGTAACAAAATTGTAAGTGCTTTCCCGGTGTTTCGTACACTTTAAATAATCAAATTTAGAATATTAAATGTCACGAAAAGTAAAGGTGAGTGTCAATTTTCATACAAATTTTCATTCGGTTTTGTTCATGTTTAATATACGAAGCTAGAAATTTTTAATACTTTTTGTGTGGATGTTTTGTGATATGATTTTAAGTGTTTTTTTTTACATATGAACAAACCAAATTTTGAATATTAAATTTTACGAAAACTAAACGTGAGTGCCAATTTTATACTAATTTTCGTTTGTTTTGGGTCATATTCAATATATGAAACTAGGAATTTTCATAATTTTTTTTGTGCAAGTATACTAGAAATGCACCAAAATTTGTTCTATCAGTCATATAATTAATAATTTAACGAAAACCACTAAGAATGTGCTTGATATCACTTGTAATATAATTTAACCAATTTATGGATGATTTTACACAATAATATGTTAATTTTTAGTTCAATATTACAATAAAATCAATAACTTTTAAATCTAACTTTTTTCGGGTGACACTTTTATAAATTCACGACCTACTCTAAACTTGAACTTACTTTTATAACAAATGTAATACATATGTAAGTAATTTAAAAATGTTATTAAAGTCACTTTTTATTAAAAAATAAGATCTTCCAATTTACTGTTTACGGTCCGTTTTTAATATTTTAATATGTTTCTATTGAATTTGAATTGTGTTAATTTTTTTTTCTTTTGCTGCTAACTGTTATCGACATAAAATTGAAATTTACTGAATTTCAGCCATTAAAAACTTACCCCTTGTGGGTAAGGAATTATTTTTTGAAAGTCGAAAAATCTTTTGAATGGCTTGACGGATTTGGTTGAAGTTTTTATATGATTCAGATACCTTTATGGTATGTCTCAGAAAAAATTTTCAACTTCAAAAAAAATATAACCTTCCCCCCCTCCAAAAAAAAAATAAATTGTACTTTTAATATTTTCTTTATCAACTTGTAGCTATGCTATAATTATCAAAATTTTTTGCCGCCTTCTTACTATGATCCATGCAACATATAATTTTTTTAGAATTAATTTCCGGGTGCCTCACAGTTAAAAAAAAATTAACCCTTAAGCATTGACGCGTAATTTTGTTACTTCCCCACTGACGTACGAATGACATGTTTCTATAAATATACAGTAGGTGCTCTGAAACATAATAATTATGTAGGCTGAACATTATACTAGTATGTAAGTTCGTTGATTAAAAAATTATTTTTTAATCAACGAACTTACATACATTGAAAAATGATTTAAGCGACGTACCACATACGTACGTCAGTAGTTAAGGGTTAAATGCCTGAAAAGTTTTTCTAGAGATAGGTATACGCTTCCGAGTACTCAGTCGATCGGAAATCATTTGCGAATTTTGAATATGTTCATAAAAACGTTTGTGACTGCGCAGTTTTCGAAAAAAAGAAAGTAGTAGATGCAAGTCTTATTAAACTCCTTGATCAGCCGAACACGCATCATCAGTTTTAAAACCACCAAAATGACAATTCGCTTGTAGCCTTTCAATCACATTTAGATATCTTGAAGATACCGAAGATGGAGGGGAAAATTCGACTCCCGTGATGGAGGGGAAAATTCGACTCCCCCACGCGTTAGTATTATACGCTATTGAGGTTATATGTTCAACAAATTGGATTTTAAAATTTTCTAATTACGTTCAAAATTTGAAGATTGTTCAGTGCTGGTTATTAGAAAAATTGTAAAGTATATATTTGTGGTGCTAATATTTTTATTAATTATTCAGGTTATATAGACTCAACTTTAGTACAGTATCAGTTTAGTTTACAAAGGAAATTCCAAACTGTAGGCAAGTTTTGACTACGTTTCTATGTACATCCGCTGAACTGCTATTAACTGAATCTACATTTGTCAAATTTCAATGTGGAACCGGAACAATTATTGGAAAACAACTGCTCAGAAATCTGGTCAAAGTTATAGTACACCCGCATACAGCACCGCTCATATTTAGATAAGTAACACAATAATCTTATTTCTCTGGTTAATCCTTCAAATGTTGATAGTGTAAAAATCCCGCCTGCATCAAGTAATTGAACTTTTTTGTGGCACTGTACTTTTTTATTTTTCCAAAAACTCTATTAATTTTCTAATTCTTCTAACTTACTTAACTACACTCTAAGAAAAAGGGGTCAAAAACGTGTAAAATAACTTAAATTTAGAGCAAAATTACTCCTCGCTCTGAAAATATGCACTATTATTTGTGTAATATGAAAAAATTGGTGTATTTTTATATAATTTGTGTATAATTACTGTTTTTTTTTAACATTACACAAATAAAGGTGTAACTTTGGATTTTTACAACGTTTTTGGTTTATTTTTACACCACTAAATAGCAAAAACCCATGCGCGCGCATATGATTTTATATATTTTAAAATTATCTGTTATTGGATTGCTGTAATATTTATACGTACATAAGTAATATTCTTAAAGGTTAAAAATTATGTGTTCAAATTAGCTGAATTAAACAAAAGTATTTTTTGATAGGATATATAGTTAATATAATTATAACGTGTATGATAAATTAATCTTTAAATATGTTACAAAAACAGTGTTATAGTGGTGTACTGATGTTTTGTTTTTATATGCATTGTGTAAAATAGCTTCTGGAATAATGTGCGAAGAATACTGTAATATAAATTTGTTTGTTTCCAAAATGCTGTCCTGATGATACATTTAAAATATTTCAGGTAAGTTAATTTTTTTAATTTTGCTTCATACAAATAGTTATGTAATTTGATAAAAGTTTATTTTACAATTTGACTAATAATTTATTTTGTGGGGCTCTCAATTTCTGTGAAAATTAAAACATTATCTACAATTCAGATATCTTTCATTCAGATATGTCTAAAAAATTATATAATGCTTGTAAATTGGTAAAATCTGTAGTGATAAAAGAATTATAAATATTTTTTTTACTAAAATTTATTGACTTGGGAAACAAAATACCTACAACTATTTATCAAATTTTAATCAACAGAAACCCTAATTAATGTAGGTATATAATATTTCGTTTTTATGTAATCGAAGATGACGTATTAATATCGTTGTGTGATTGAATTGAACACGTGATTCAATAATTATTGAGTTGTACATCCATACTGAACAAACGCAAGAGGGCTACTAACTATAGAGTTAACAAACAACTATAGAGTTAACAAAAAATCATAAATTAACACTTTCACTGAGATGGCATTACTTAGTGCGTGTCAAAAACACGCACTTAACGAACTTTTTTTTTTGCTTTACAGTAATATAAATTCATAACAGGTTTAAATTGAAACGATGTATGGAAATCGAGTTTTTTAAGTAATAATAACAATGGTAATAATAATAATGGAATTTAACGTTTGTTTTTTAGACAATGGTATGTAACGGACGTCACTCACATCATTATTTCTCAACTTTTTCATGATGATATGGGCGGAGAACAAGAAAAGCGGTATAAAGATTTGACAGGTGTCCGTCTGCAACCGTCTTCTTAAGGACGATGTCGATATTCATCTGGAATTGCGATGGGAAAAAGCAGAAAACTTTCACCAGCATATAACCGGCTACGGAATTCACACCCTCAGTCTACCAGTTCGGAAGTGCCAGTGCCTAAGCACGCCGGGTTACTTTGCTGGTGAGTTTTTTAATTAAAAATTTAATATCTGTACATTCATTAAAGTAACCTAAAAGTAATTGTGTAGCAAAAACGAAATTTTCTTAATTTTAAATTGCTGTGAAATAGTTATTGAAAAAAGAAAAAATAAATAAGCAAAAATGGTTATAAAATTAAGTAACCCTTATTTTCTGATTTGTTTAGAAACCGGAATTGGTGAAGACATCTGTGAAACCGCAGCATACATTTTCCCTGAAGTTCTAGTAATTGTAAGAGTCAGCAGAATATTGGGCGGAGGACAAGAAAAGCGGTATAAGGATTTGGTAGGTGTCTGTTTGCAACCATCTTCTTAAGGATAATCTCGATATTCATCTGGAATTATGATGGGAAATAGCAGAAAACTTTCGCCAGCATATAACCGGCTACGGAATTCAAACCCTCCGTCTAGCAGTTCGGAAGTGCCAGTGCCATAAGCACGCCGGGTCACTTTGCTGGTGAGTTTTTCAATCAAAAATCTAATATCTGTACATTCATTAAAATAGCCTAGAAGTAATTTTGTAGCGAAAGCAAAATTTTCTTAATTTTAAATTGCTGTGAAATAGTTTTTAAAAAAAGAAAAAAAAAATAAACAAAAATGGTTATAAAATTAAGTAACCCTTATTTTCTGATTTGTTTAGAAACTGGAATTTGCGAAGACATTTATGAAACCACAGCATACATTTTCTGCGAAGTTCTAAGAATGGCAAGAGTCAGCAGAATATTGTTTTTCTTATATTTAAGTATTGTTTAGTTAATTTTCTTAAACTACATTTTTAATATGATGTAACTACAATTTTAATCCATAAGTTTTTAATATTATCATTGTAATCTAATTACAATTAAATTTTTTATAAGATATTGCTTAAATAATTGTGTCTGCAAAACGTAAACATTGTAAAAAAAGTCATATCTCAAAATTTTGACCAGTTTAATTGGCAGTTACAATGCAAAATAAAGATTACCTATGTTCATGAAAGCAAGTAAACGTTCATAATAAAACTTTTATAATCTTACTTTTTTGGAGTGTTTATTTTAAAATTTACCAAAAAAATTATTATTTTATCACACGACACACTTATATAGAAATTAAGACATAATAAGCAAAATATTTAACATCTCGAATCTTTTTGTATATAATTCCAAATTTATTAAGTTGAATCAGTTTATTTTTTTCAGCACAATTGAATCACTCATACTGATTCAGTTGAACTGAATCAGAATGAGTGATTCAGTTGGAATAATATTACACTTTTCTGGGTGTAAACATTACTATATAAGTGTGTAAAATTACATTTTCAGGTGTACAGGCGTGGTTTAAAAATACATTAATATGATGTAATTTTACGTTTAACTGCGCACTATTGCGAACTGAATGTGTAAAATTACATCTTGTTGTGTAGTTAATACACAAATAAAACGTAATCTATTACACACCTGGACCGTAATTTTACGTACGACATGTGTAAAACTACACATTTGAGTGAGTAATAATTACACCATGATGGTGTAATTTTCACCTTCGTACATTACGGTTTGTAATGTTACTGTCATTATAGAAGGCATTTAATTGCCTCCTATAATAGTAGTAAAACGGTACATTTTTTTCTTAGAGTGTATAGTCTATTGTCTTTTTATTTATTCTTTTGTAATACTGTTTACGCTAAAATACCTGAGCTTATCCACTTATTCAGCTAATTTCTTTATTATTTCTTTACGTATTATACTCGTATAACTTTCTTGTATTAATTTTCTCTATAATTGGGATTTGTCAATTATTAAATATTGTTTGTTTCATTTAAATTTCTATCTATATTACCTTTCGTACGTTAACTTTATCTTTTCTTTCTATTTTTTTCTTTTTCTATTTTGCATGTTTACTGACACAATCTTTATATTATACCTTTAAACTAATTAATTTATTTATTTTATTTGTAATTGTTTGTAACAAGCAGTTTGATCGTTCGGCCGCAAAGCCACACGTAATTTAATAAATATCCCTGAGAAATATTGAGCTAGCGAATCTTTTAATAAAATTGTACCATTAATGAAGTCGGACAAACACCAAATTTTAGTGAATAAGGAATTGTTTCCCGCCTCAATTTTTTTTTTATTGTAATATGTTAATTACATCGAATACTATGCAAAATGAACATTTTCTACTACTTGCAACCACCGCTACGAAAATTATCGGCTATTTTGTGAAAAATCTACCATTTTAGTCGTACTTTCTAAATATAGATGAATATATCTCGGTATGTGTAGGTATAAAAATGCGAGAAAAATTGACGCTATTTGTTACGATATAGGCTACAATATAAAATTTTTATCTGCACACACACCTTAACAAAAAAAAAAAAAAATAAATAAATAAATAAAAATAAAAACTGAAGAAACTGGTAAATTTCTTCTTTTTTTTCTTGGTTATAATCTCGGATGTTTAAGGTGAAATTTGATGAAATTTTCAGAAATTATACTTTATAACGTGGACTATAATATGTATTTTTATGGCAACAAAAAATTCCTGCGGTTTTACTAGCTAAAATTTCAAGTCTATTTCATGTCACACTACCTAACAATATATATATATATATATATATATATATATATATATATATATATATATATATATATATATATATATATATATATATATATATATATATATGTGTGTATATATATATATATCTATATATATATTCTATATATATATATATATATATATATATATATATATATATATATGTGTATATATATATCTATATATATATTCTATATATATATATATATATATATATATATATATATATATATATATATATATATATATATATATATATATATATATATATATATATATATATATATTGTTAGGTAGTGTGACTTGAAATAGACTTGAAATTTTAGCTAGTAAAACCGCAGGAATTTTTTGTTGCCATAAAAATACATATTATAGTCCACGTTATAAAGTATAATTTCTGAAAATTTCATCAAATTTCACCTAAAACATCCGAGATTATAACCAAGAAAAAAAAGAAGAAATTTACCAGTTTCTTCAGTTTTTATTTTTATTTTTTTTTTGTTAAGGTGTGTGTGCAGATAAAAATTTTATATATTTTGTATATATATATCTATATATATATATATATATATATATATATATACAGGGTGTAAAATATATAACTCTCTAAAAAAATAGGGGAGAAAGGTCTCAGTTTACTAATTAAGTTTTGCTAGTTAATTTGTCCCGATCAAGTTTCATTTCAGAAATATTTGATCATCAAAAACGTGTTAAAAAATGGCCCCAAGAAAAAACCCTTAATCAGGCTCTGACTGTCTAACATATTTTTTGTTTTTGGTTTTTTGAATGTTGAACTTTTTGTCAACAAAATATGTTTATGTACTTTTTTATGGAATCTTTTGAAAATACCTGTACAGCAGCGTCCAAAAAAATTTTAACGAAATTTGTAGCAAAACAATTTCACCTCATATTTCATACCAAGATACGAAATTTAGTTCAGCAAGTTAAAAAAAATTAAAATTTGAAATATTTATAGTAATTAATTATAAATTAAATAAATTACTATGTTTTAAAATAGATAAAAACAATTATTATTAACCAGTCCAAATTGAAAATTATACCGAACATTATATCATTATTTTTTTTTTTGTTTAGTAGATAGTGTCTACTTGTTAATCATACAAATACTCACAGGTAATGCAGTTTCTTTAAAAGAATATTTTTTCATTATTCCAAAAATAAGATAAATATTAGTTTTTCTTGTTAAAACTTTCATTTTAAATTGGTACCTATTGATACAAAAGTAAAGAAAATATAAGTATATTGCACACTCAAGATTTCAAAAATTTCTATAAAAAAATTGATTTTAAACAATTTGTTAATTAGAATCTTTCTTAAATTTTTATGTACGTATATGTGATTACTGTTATAAAAAACTTTATAATACATATTTGGGTTAGTAGGATACCTATGTTTATGACAGTTTTTAGGTCAGTAATAGCTACGTACATATATTTATTTAAAATGTAGGGACAACTGATACTAGGTTTGTTCCAACATCCATTTTTCGACAAGTATAAAAGATGTATATGATTTATTTATGCCCATGCACGATAATAGACAAGTCACAAACATGTCTGTAGTGTACCTAGTGGTGGTATATTTAAAAACAATTGTTGACATTTAATGGATACTGTCTTCTTCCACAGTGTCGTAAATATAACTTTTAGTTCGAATTTTTTGGCTCTCTTGAAATAATTATCGAATTATTTCGTTCATGTACCTGCAGTAATAAATGAGAACAGTGATAATGACCATTTAGGTTTTTATTTATTTGCCTATTTTCTTTTTTTCAATGTTGCATCAGTTTTGTTTCAATGGATTTTATGGTGCTATTGACAACGCAAAGATTTTCATTCGCGCCTTTGATGATAAAATTAAAAACTCGATCGAGTAAAAACATAGGTATACATCTAATTGACAAAATTTAATGTAGTAATTTGTACATAATTTGGATAATACGAAACTGTGTATGCCAACTTAGCGTGTACGTACATCTTTACAATTTACCTATAATCCGTTGTTTTTCAAGTGTCAAAAGACAGAGATACTAATAAGTAAAAAAAAAAGCGAACTAAAAATTCATTCAAAAATCCTTGGACAATTTAGATAGTCAATCAGAATTTTGGAGCCTGTCGCATGTACAGATAACTAAATTAGGGAAGTGCAAATACACATATTATAAAATATAGCATGTCGGAACAAACCTAATTACACCATTTGAAAATCAGTACATAATCAGAATCACATAAAAAATGTTTTGACCTTCACAATCATAATGATCTGTTATGGGAACCATAGAATGGAAATTGTGTGCAATTAATCGTCTTTAACTATTTTGTTTATATGTATGTAGTTGAATATTTTTATTATCTTTACATAAATTATGTAGTAAAGACAATTTTTTTAGGGCTCCCAAGAAAATTTAGATTTTAACTAATCCACAGTAAAAAAAGTACTTTTTCTTAATTTTTTAAAATTCCTTTTTGTATTGGAAAGTGTAGATTAAAACTATTTTAAAACTTACTCCATCGTGTGAATCGAGGTATCGCTACAAATGATTCGTAAAATAAAGGTTCCTTTTACCATTTTTAATTTTTAACTCTGCTTCCGAAATGCTGAGTTTAAAACTGAGTTTTGTTTTTTTTTCTACCCAAAATTATTAAACTGGTTATTCAAAGAGTTTGAAAAATTACAGACATTATTAAAAACACTCAATTAAAATTATTTCAGTTAAATTGTGTCAATAACTTTCAGAGATATAAGCAACCAAATTTTCAAAAATTTAAAAGTAATATAAAGAAAATGATCAACAGTAAATGAAATACTAACGTATGTTTCGGTATTAAAAAACATCTTTCACAATGCAACTCCAAATTATTAAAAGAAATTCTGAAAAATGAATAAAATTTTTATTTTTTGTAGGTAGCTATAAAAATACTACTACATACCCTGTGGTGCGGGATAATGTTTTTTAAAATGAAGTTGAGGTCCTTTTAACAACTATTTTACATTAAAGTTTATGTATTCTTTTAAGAAATATAAGGAAACGAATTATCACGTAATTATTCCGTAGTAACGCACGGATAACATGTCTAATATATATTTATCTTTTTTTTCATGAACTGTAAATAATGTATATTGTCCCATATTTTATCATGAAATATGTAAAAATCTTTAATCATTAAAGAACCCAAACTTAACGTGTGTCTAATACGCACTTGATGTACTGCACCGTGTGGTCTTAACTTGTCGCTTATTTGTTATTTTTTATGTATTTCGTATTGGAGAAATGATTAATGTGTGTGTGTATGTGTATATTTGTTTCTAAAGGTGCGTATCCACTAAGCACGTAAACTTTTTGTAAATGCGAACACAAAATTTATTTTGGTGGAGACGATCGTCACGAATGTTTTCAATTGTTTGCTAATGTTTGTCAGTGTTTCGACCAAAGTCGGTACATCAAAGAGAATCCGTTGTTTGGTGCGTTTTGTGTTTTTCTTGTTTTATGTTATTTTGTTGTAAATATAACAGCATAGTTTTGTGTTTTAAAATGGATTATTGTGGATGGATTGAGATAATGAAAAATTGCTGCAATTAATCTAATTTTATAAATCAAAATCAGAAATATGGCAAATTACCAATAAATTTTATTATAATAAAATTAAAGGACAGGATGCGCGGAATTTTCTACTCTCGCCGAACGGGAACTCTCACCGTTCAGAAGTGAAAAGCCCAAAGAAGAAGGCTGAGCCTACTTCGGGAATTATTTTGTTAATTAACTGCCTAGAAATTCGAAAAAGATACATAAGGCTTTTGTAAGAATGTCTTGTAGCTAAAACACATTATCGCTAGTCTAACGTCAACGGGTATACAGTCTATGTAGTTAATATCTCTGTAAAAAAATTCGGGCTAATTTGAAAAATTAAAAATTCTAAATCTTCCGATGACATACGGTAAAAATTTTGAAACAAATCACTCCGAAGGTCTGTTTTTAAGTCTGTTAGTAACTGTATAGAAATTCTTATTTTTAAAAAATTAGATATCCAAAATTTATGTTTTCTTTTTCCTTTTTTTCCTTTTGATGAGAGATTATTACGAACGACAAAGTGCTAACAAGAAGTTCTTTACTTGGAGTCATTTTTTATATGTGATATAAATATGTACAGTAGACTCCCGATTATTGCAACATGCGATTATTGCAACATTCCCCTACTGACTCGTGTTAATTGATGGTGGGGAGGGAACACAGACAGGATAAATTTTTGTAAGTGTATGTGTGACTGGTCAAGTCAGTGGCGGTTGCATTATAAATAATTATTTATATTATCTATCAGTTACATTTATAATATGCATTTATGTTCTGTTTTATATCATACATTATAAAATAATTTTTTGTATAATACCTGTATAATGTTTATGTATAATACCTATTACAGTGGACATCCAATGGTACATACTCCGATTTTACGTACTGACGTTAGCGATTTATTGGGGTTTCGTTGTCGTTTATCTATTTCGGTGAAAATTTATGTACCAAACCAGAGTTAGGGCCGTAGGTAATATTCTCTAAGGGTCTCGTAGACTCTAAAAATTTCAAAATTTCACTGCAGATACATATATATATATATATATATATATATATATATATATATATATATATATATATATATATATATATATATATATATATATATATATATATATATATATATATATATATATATATATATATATATATATATATGCACATATTCTACATAGGTAATATGAATTCACCATTGAATTGGCCACTAAAAATGAAATTAAGCAGCGCAGTTTAACAAAAATTCTAGAATGTTCTATTTTTCAATTACCAAAGATATCGAAAAATCAATTGCAGGATTTAATTGATCATTGAAAAAGAGGCCAAATCAAACATTTTGACAAATATTCTGAAATATCCTATTTGTTAACTAGCAAAGATATCAGTAAAAGAGCAGTACGGGTCTGTCGTACACTACCGCGAGAAAGGTATGGGGATACCCTAACCCATGGATGTGCCCACACTTTTGACGCCGTACTGTACTTAATGTTATGGTACACTGCTGTGTCAAAAGTGTGGGCACCCCCTGGGTCAAAATGTCCGATCAGTTTTTGAAGCGTACTGTATTTATTTAAGCGAGCGCATCTTGGGATCAAATGTCAAGGTTTGCACATTTACAAAATAAGTACAGTACGCTTCAAAAAGTGATCGGACACCTTGACCAAAGGGGGTGCCCAAACTTTTGACACGGCAGTGTACCATAACATTAAGTACAGTACGGCGTCAAAAGTGTGGGCACACCCCTGAGTCAGTGTCCCCATACTTTTGACGCGGTAGTGTACGGCAGACTTTGCTAATTGACGAATAGAATATTCTAGAACATTTATCAACATATGATATTTGATCTCTTTTTCAATGTCAAATTAAATGGTGCAATCGATTTTTCGATATCTTTGTTAGTTGACGAATAGAACATTCTAGAATTTTTGTTAAACTGCGCTGTTTAATCTAATTTTTAGTGACCAATTCAATAGTGAAGTCGGTTTTTTGATATCTTTGCTAATTGACGAGAAGAATATTCTATAATTTTTGTCAACCTCCGCTATTTGGCATCTCTTACTGATAAATACGATGGTGAAGTTGGTTTTACGACATCTTTGATAGCTTTCTAAAAATTGCCAATTACATTCATTGATATAATATTCGGTTCCGTTTGTCTATATAACTGAATTTTAGGTAGGTATAAATTGTGTCTGAAGATAGTTTTGTTTTAAATGAAATCCAGATAAATAATATTTGTCAACTCCTCAAATAAAACTTTATCGATGCTCCCGAACTTCCGATTTTGCGTACTTTCCCGTAAATTTGCACCGACCACTACGTACCATTGTATTTCTGGTGTAATGTAAAGGTACAAACGTTTGTACGGGTGTAGTACAAACATTCTAAATACATTTATTTTTATTTGTAAATTTAAATTATATTTAGTAAAATTAAATCTTATTTGTTTTACATTTTATTTTTGTTGATTGAATGTAAAACCAGCAAAAAAAATTTTTAGCAAGCCGCCAATGGCCTCCCGATTATTGAAACATTCCCCTATTTTGGCCCCGACCATGTTGCAATAATCGGGAGTCTGCTGTATTTATTTAGAGAAATAAAAATACGTTTGTAATTGTTTATTCAGTGGAGACAGTATGTTGGCAAACAGTTAAAAACAATTGCAAACAATAAATTAGAAACATTTGAAGTAAATGTTTTTTTGGTGTATCCGCACCTTAAGAATCAACATTTTTTTAAAATATTATGGTATACATACACAATTACACATCACCAAAAAGATACCACCTAAGATGCTGTCAACTGCTACATGCAGTACCACAGAATAACATGCAGTACAATCAAAAATCATATGGAAGTTTACCCACCACGTGCCGTGTAGTTAAATTTTCTTTTCTTTAATAAAAATTTTAATACATATTAATAAAATTAAACAACCCAACCAATAATTAATCTAACTTGTGTTACTAAATTAAGCATTAAAATAAAATTCAACTTAAGATGTACTTTGTTAAAATTAATGCAATAAAAACGAAATTAAGTTAGTTTTGAAATAGTTCTGACTAATTAGGGGTATTCGTTTTAATTCTGTCAAAGTGAATCTCAGATTGCAAACTATGTATATGTGTATCTATGTATGTATATGTGAAATTAGTTATTTTCTCTTCTGTTGATAATTAAAAGAAAAATGTTTCTGATTTTTGAAAAGTTACTTTGTAAAGTCATTGACGTTGTAGGATGCCAAATAAAACCTGACTAATTATTAAGTTGTTAAAACAGTGTATCAATTGGCCGTTTCGTTATAATTTTTCGTGATTTCATCGTGTTAAATTTGTATTGTGTAATGCAACAATATTTTTATACTTTCAAAGTTGTTTTTTGTAATAATCGTAATGTTCTGTGATATCAGAAACCACAAAAGTGGGAAAACTAAATTAATATTTCATAAACAGATTTTAATCGGAATTTGTGAAAAATTGTGTTAACTTTTTTCTGAACAATATTGTACAAAATAGTCAAATAGATAGTAAAGACGTACGGCTGTTTACACAACATGATAAAAAAAAATATCTATTTTTAATTTTTTTTTTATTTATATTCTAAAAAATTTTTTACTATACAGGGTGTAAATAACTGTAGTTTAGTCAGAGGAGTATTCAGTGAAATTTATATGAAACGATGAGCTGGCTGAGATGCGGTTTTTTCAAATAGCGAATTCCGAAAAAAAATTTATGTCTTCGGCAATTATACACCGAGATAAACCATCTGTTAAAAGGAAGAGAGTTATTTACTTTACACCCTGTATATATATATATATATATATATATATATATATATATATATATATATATATACAGGGTGTCAGAGAAATAAGTGAGGTTCTTTTGAGGGATGACTCATAGCACCCTGTAGACACTAAAACCGCAGGAATTTTTTTGGAATTAACAGTCGCGTGACCTCTCAAAAGGATAAGATTTATTTCTCTTACACCCTGTATATATATCTAGCGTGGGCAGACAAAAGGACTTAAGTCCAAAGCATCAACTTTACAGTAGAGAGTAAAAACTAAAATTAAATGCATGCAACATCAGTTTATTAGAATTATCTTTAAGTTTACATGACATTTTGTACATTTTTTTAAATAAATTACTTTCTTAACATGTAACATAGTAAATCATAAAAAAAGAATTAACTTTAAGCCTTAAACTAAAATTTTTTAAGACATTTTTATGGACTTAGCAGATAAAAAACAACAATAAACTTTATTGTTAAAACCATTTGTGGACTTAACCCGTTTTAGCCGGTAATTGTTGCCATAAAATTACATTTCCAATTTAATTAGACTATGTACTTATTTATTATTTTATTAAGAATTTTAAGAAATTAACTTCTTTTTTTAGTTTCTAAAAAGAATTTTTTTATAACAAGTGCATAAAAATGATATTAGGGGTGGAATTGAGTTTTGCCCTTTTGGAAATATATGAGATAGACTCTCTTGGTTCTTATTATAAAATTTTAAAAAAAAACTAATTTGTTGATAAAAATTATTCAATAAAGCAACAGAAAAAATAAAAAATAAAAATTAAATTTTTTAAAATAAATAAAAATTAAAATTAAATAAAAATTTTTATCTTGTTTTTTTTTTTTTCAAATTTTACAACTTTCGCGCTTAAAAGTGATTTTTAACCTCTTCGCTATTGGTGTCCATTATAATGGACATTAAATTTAGGGGTACTCTAACATGAATTTTAATTGAGAAAAACTAAAAATTTCTAAATATTATTTAAAATTACACAAATTACGCTTTATAATATTAATAGATTTGAGCGTTACTTTATGGTATTCCATATTTGTAAATAATAAACAAATATTTTACTTCGCAAAAATACCACTTTTATTTTGAAACAATATTGTCAGTTTCAAAATAAAAGTGGTATTTTTGCGAAGTAAAATATTTGTTTATTATTTACAAATTACGCTTATTTAAAGATAAGAGATTAAAAATTTTAATTAAAATAAACGCTTGTTTAAAATGATGTCTAGTACGCTAGACATATATATAGTCACTGAGTATAAAAAATTTTAAAAAATCAGTAGTGAAGAGGTTAAGTGAATTTTGATGAGTTTAAGAGCGCTTAATTCAAACTAGCCTTATAAACTACGGATAATAATTGTAGCAGCTAAGCAGTAATTGTATTTATGCTACATAGATGGCTATCTAGTTAATAACTCGTGGATTCTACAACTCATGTTTCCAGGTAGGTAAAACAGAAATTTTTAACTGATTTAATTTTTTTGTTATGACCATTTGACAAGTAGAAACATAGTTCTATATTTTGCATATTTATTTTCGAAAAAAATTATTACCTTCGTTTGCGTAATTTTAATTTTAGGTTCGTTATTTAAAAATATAATTGCTTTTAATTTTAAAAATATAATTTTTTGGGCCGGTGTGATATGAATTATTTGTCAGGTTATGTAGATATAAAAGCACTTCGGTGTCCGCACATTTTAAACAAGATATTCAAACAGTACTATCTGTACATCTACGGATGCTTTGCTTTCAAGTTACGGACGGATTCATGCTTCTGTATCACTCACACCAACACTCACATTAACCCACTCTTAGGCCCCTGACATTTTCTTCTTGCCGAACCCCCTTTTTCTTTTCCCATGGCTGGATTTACCTATGGGAGGCTCTGAGGCGTTGAGGCGTCTCTCACGTGAAAGATTTTCACCACTACTTCTGTCAAAATTTCCCCTAAAAGCAGAGTTGGTGAAGAAAAAAGAAAACAAACTTATTCTTTCTATTCTACTTCTGTTTTGAAATACTGACTATCATTTTATGCAGCTCTAGTGGTGAGACGAATATATTAGTATTCGTTAAGATATCACTAATATTTACAGATATTAGATATTACTAATATCAGATATTCTAGATATTATAATACTACGATGTTAGTCTCGAATGGGAATGTGAACGAAAAAAAGTATTAGTATGAATACATCAACAATATTATAATATATTAGTATGAATATAGTAACATATTAGTAAAGTAACGAAAACGATATGTACATATATTGTATTCTGTGAACGATATAAAAAGCTTCACATACACACAAGCACACACCGACACACCTATGCAAATATAACCCGTATACAACCCGTTCTTTGCGAAGGGAGATAACTATATTGAACTAAGGTAATGTACCAATGAGATAAATGTGAGTAATACAACATACATAATATGTATTGTAGTTTGTTAAAAAATACATATGTATAAATAAATGTGTGATGATTTTTGAATAGTTTTTGATTTTTGCCTTTTAATTTTGTTAAGTAATTAATAAATGAATTAAAGTTACAGAGGAAAAATTAATTTTGTAACCAGCAATGCAAAACCAAAATTTTATACAATAATGAATCGTTTCCATACTTACTGTTATTTCAATTTTCCCAATACTCAATATTCTATGTACATAAAATTTGGCATTGTAATACTTCATTTAAAAAAAATCTTAATCGAATCTTAATAGAATTATTAAAAAATATCTAGGCATTATTGGCTATTACATTACATAGTATGTTAAATCCTTTTTCCATATAGGCAAAGAAATTCAAAATTTAATTCTAAGAGTTGTTACTAGAGATCTTTGATTTAAACTCAAAGCTACAAAAATTTATTTATAAAATTACCTAATGTAAGGCATTCTATACGCATAAAATTTTACGCAATCCATTACACCGCCTGTTCAATCTCGATAAAAATTTTTAACCAAAAAATTTGTATTTGTTGAATTTTTAAAAAAAATTATTTGTTGAAAATACGTTATAAGCATTATGTACATAATATAGGTATGTAGGATATTGTATATATTGTATAATGAATACAACGAATATCTATCTACAATACAATATTAGTTAAAGAATCAATATCATACATATCTAAAATATTAGGTATTAGTATAGAATACAATTATATTAGTAATATTTGGTATCGCTTAAGATATTATAATACCGTCAAACGAATATATAAATATTAGGTAATATTCATAAATATTCGTATTAACCCATCACTATGCAGCTCCTACCTATCGATTGTGTAAAAAACTAAAACAAATCTTAAATATTGACTCAAATATTCAAAATGGACAGGTCTGCTGCAGGTGACGCTAGTGATTTACTAAATGTCCGACGCTATGCAAGAGTTAAGAGGCAATTACAGATAAAATATTTTTAATAAAAGCGAAAATAAAAGATTTGTTTCATTACAATATTTGTTTTAATTACAGAAACAATTTTTGTCTTTTAAAATACAGAATAATTTTTTTTATAAAAATGACTGTTTGTATAGTGGGAAAGTCTTTGGAAATTAAAACTTTTTATGGGGTTCTTTTCTTCGAGAGTACGGTCATTACACTATAAGTCTACACTAAGAACCATTATTTACATGAGTAAATTTCGTTTCAAATCGGAATGGTTTTTCTTCAATTGTGTGATCAGCTGATTTTTACCATATGCCCACGTAACGACATATTTTAATATTTTAATACTGTTTTTCCTGTCGAAGTTGACAGAAGTTTAGTAAATACTCCAATTTTAAACATCGAATGAAATGAGCTATGCGAATTATTGTAGATTTTGGAAAATTGTTTGGATTCTTACTGCAAAAGGAAATAAGGTTATGAAAATAATTATTTACTACTACAGATTAAAAACGAATCGTGAAATGAATAAAATCATATTTTTTCCTGTTTGAACATACCGCAATCTTCTTTTGTTTAAATATCAGAATTTTGACGTTAAAAATACTTTTTTTGACATTTTTATTTAACGGTGATAAATAATCACAACTATCAATGTTTTATACTCCGTGACATCCGACATTATCGATGCCAGTTGTCATCTACATAAATATTGCAATAACAAATTACAAAGATAATATAGATTTCATATTTATTACTACGTATTATGAACCTAATGACTGTTTCTCAAATGTCTATTTTTGACTTCCATAGTGCGGTGTAGTATTAAATATTAAAAATTAAAACTACAGCTGTAATTTAATGACTTTATTGAATACTAAGTTAAATATTTGAGGAAAAACTAGAAATTATTTTGATAATTAATGTATTTAATTAATAAATTTCGTTTTATTGTAACAGATTAATACAGATTAATTGAATATAAATTGCACATTATCCGTGTTTTTGCGTTCGATTAAATAAACTTGACCACGGGTTTTGAAAATTAAAATTCATAGAGGCAATTTCTCAGAAATATGGAATAAAATAATGAAAATTTTAGCATAATTGGTAATTTGAAGTAGTCAATTAATTTTTAAAAAACATCTCAACATATGTTTCAGTTTGAAAAAAAAATTTTTTTTTCTATTCCAAAAAAACCGTAAGTCCTAGAAGTCTGGAACAACTTTTCCTGGATGGCCCCCTCTATTTTGAATATTTTTTGTATAAACTTATATATATATATATAAATATATATATATATATATATATATATATATATATATATATATATATATATATATATATATATATATATATACAGGGTGTAAGAGAAATAACCTTTTGAGGGGTGACGCGACTATTAATTCCAAAAAAATTCCTGGGGTTTTAGTGTCTACATGGTGTTATATATATATATATATATATATATATATATATATATATATATATATATATATATATATACCTATATATAATACCCATATATATATATATATATATATATATATATATATATATATATATATATATATATACTGTAATGGCTAGAGCTGATAGTGCGTTCAAAAATAATGTTACCTTTTCATGTACACTTTTTTCCAAAACTCTTTAGTAAGGGAGATACAACGACAACCATGTTTTCTCAAATATTTTTCAAACGCTTGTGTATAATGCATTGATATTTTAGGGGTACATATTGTGTGGAGGGATAACTAAATTTATGTTAACACTTATTCCATCTTTTATGCTTAAGGGGTGGTTTTGGGTGGTAGGTGTGGGTTATCACGTCTTTTCTCTTTTAATTTGCAGTTATTAAAAAAAATTCTTAACAATATGATTCTCCAGACAATTTCACGTAAAAAAGGTAGGTGGAATAATTAGTACCATAAAATTAATTATCCTAATATTTATACGCACTCCTAAAATATGCATCCATTATTCAAAAGCACCTAAAAAAATTTAAAAAAAAAAAGAGTTAGATTCGTTTCACCCCTCTTCATTTCTCCCCTGTATTTTATCTCCCTTATTATTGAGTTTTGGAAAAAAGTGTACATGGAAAGATACCATTATTTTTGAACGCACTATCAGCTCTAGCCATTACAGTATATATATAGATATATATATATATATATATATATATATATATATATATATATATATATATATATATGGGTATAAATTTTATATAATATAAGAGACCTCAAGACATATTTCTATTATAATCCTGGGCTTAAGTCGCGTCGTGAGAACGGCCCTAATAGCTGAATTTTCAATATGAAAATTCGCTAAAAGTTTTATTCGCTAATATTTGGGGGTTAAGCTATCACTGTTAATTTTTAAAAAAGCTCCTATTTGAAATATTTAATAAAATGTGAAGTTTACAGATACATCAGTTTACCATTTGGGTGATTCGTGATGACATGATATAATAATAAGGTGATTTAAGTTTTTGAGACTTCTTTTCTATAACAGATGCCACCCACATCAGTATTTTTATTTCTTATTTATACGTTCTTACTTTGACAGTATTTTCACATTATTTATGATCCGAGCGGAGGACAAGGAAAGTGGATTGGGGACTGGGATTTGGAAGGTGTGGAACTATACCGATATTCCTTTAAAGGAACTATGCTGATATTCGTCTAGAATTATGAAGGAAAACTGCATAAAACCTTCACAAGCATAGCCTGCCACAGGATTCGCATCTTTGTATCGGCACAAAGATGCCACAGATTCGAACCTTTGTACCGGCCAACCTTGCAATTGGCAAGTGGCAGTGCCTGAACACGCTCAGCCACGCCGCCGGGGGATGACATATCATATTTATGTACTATTTTTGATGCGCCATGTTTCTGTCAAGTTTCTTTTGTAGCATCTCGACTAGTTTAGAAAAATCGAAAATATTTTTGTATTAGTATGATGGGAATACTGGATAGTTTTTTGTCGTTACTAAAAAAATTGTATTTTACATTTTTCGGTTCTTGCAAGCGCAGCAACGATATAATGTCAAAACTGAGTAATCGTCAATATTGTGCAGCCTTATCTGTTACCATAATTTTCAAAGAACAAAAATTATTTTCAATTTATATTAAAAATGACATTTATATAAAATTTATATAGGAAACATTGTGGTGGCAGTAACAGAAATAGTGAGTGTATAGCTGATCCCTTGTGTAACATTAGATAGAGTAATGTGTGATGAGATGCCCTTTGTGTGTGTGACGAACGAGCAGCGACCATCAGCAAACAGCTCATTCTACTCGCCTGCGCCACAACGAAGGTCAATTCTCCCGGGATATACAAACACATTGGACATCGTCTTCATGACCATTCATTCATTCATTCAACCAACCCTCAATATAGAACTACCTAGACCTATGTACACTTTCTTATAATTCTAATCTAAATCTCAAGATACAATAAATAATTACACATTGACTTAAGGTATTTATTTCTGCTAACTATAAATACTTCTCAACTAATATAATTTACCTAACTTATACAGATATTTCTTGTTCAGAATGAATTTGATAGATATGTGTGTATGTATGTACAGATAGATAGCCATTAATTGATTGAATATACATACTTCTAACTGATTAGATTACAAAACTTATATGTCAGTATATTCCTTGATTTTATTTTTATTTGAAACTTTCAGGAAATATATTAATGTGGCTTGGAATATGATACATTTTATATTATGAAAGTCGATTTATCATTTTACCGTCATGTATCCATTTAAATACGCCGCTGTTAATGGATAATATTAGCTGCCACAGTCGAAGTATCATAAATATATGAATACATTTCTTTTATTTTACGTCTTTTACATCCGCAGTCATGGAGCAATTAACCCGAATTGTATTAACTAGCGTCGTAGTTAGGGACTGCCAAGAGTGCAAACCACAAGGGGTCCAATTTTCGATTTTTTAAATATTCGTCTTAACCCCTTAACTAGCGAATGTATTTGTTGACAATATATGTACAATAAATGAAAGGTATATTGTGCTTACTTTTTATTTTTATTTTTATTTTTTTTATTTTTTTATTTTTTATTTATTTATTTATTTATTTTTTTGATAGATTAACAAAAAATTGTCTATAGTTAGGTGAGGCGAATCCATACACCATAGTGCGTCAATATGAAAAGAAAGTGGGTATAAACTACATGAACTATAGTCTAGATAATATAGAATCGGCACATTTCGACAGAGGCGTAACAACCGGTGGGGGGGGGCCCAAGGGGTCCGGACCCCATAAAATTACCTGGACGCCTAATAAAATTACTTAGGTTTTCCTTCAATTTATTTTATTCATATTAAAAAGAAAAATTTTTAGTGGTTTACTAATATCTTTTATTTGAAAATCAAATTTTCGAAGACGAAATTTTATTACAACATTTTCCATTGTTATCGGAGAATTGCGTTATCAGAAAATTTGGTTATTTAAATTTTTGTTGGACCCCCTGCAGATTTGTAATTATTGGGCCCCTGCTTTAAGATATTAAAAATAAAAGAAAATTGCTCAGTCAAGTTGCTGAATATTTGCATGTTCCCAAATCGACCTTGCATGATAGACTCAAAGGCAAATCGAAATAAAATTTATTTAAATCCAGAATGTTTTATTTCACCCATCAAAAGTCATTCGCTGATACAGATATTTATTTTGGCGAATTTCCAGATTGGAAATTCAGCTATTTTTATCTTTTTATGTCCGATTTTACCCATATGCATGACTGAATATGATTTATATTGCAAAAAAAGCACTGTCCGAATTCACCCCACACACAGGAGCAAATCCGGACACTATATAATCAAAAAAAAAAGCAAAATGTTGCAGGATCAATTTTGAAATTTTTATTACTATCCTATATGATATTAAAGCGTTTAAAAATTTTTTTTTAGAATTTTTTAGATTAACTTTAAACAACTTATTGCCAAAAAACTGAAAATATTGCCCGGATTCGTCCCAATTGACGGTACTTTACAGAAGCTCCCTTCACCGATGCTAAAAATATTTTATTTTATTTGTCATAGTAATTATAGTTTTTTCGAAAAAAATGACCATTTCTCCTTTGATCTCCGAGATTTCTAAAGCTAAAATTCTGATTATTATAGGATTAGAAGATGTTGAATCATAGATCACAGAAAACTTTTCGACGCAGTTTTCTTCGACAGTAAAATAGTTACTATAAAAAAATTAAATAACAGCAATACACAATATATTTCTAATACTTCAGTACAATATGGGACAATTCATGTATTTTTAAGTTATCACAAGCAAATTTGAAAATACATAAATTTAAAAGAAGTTTGATTTGACTGCTCACTGTGCGGAACCCTAATTATTTGAGTCCCACTCATTTTTAGCCGATTATTTTACTCAAAATTATTACCAAAAATCGACAAGATGTGTACCCTTACCCTCACTTAGCTTCTCAGTAAAAGTGACATAAAAGTGAAAAGGAAAATAAAAGTTCTTCTGGATGTGCAACTTGAATAAAATGGAAAATACTTATTTATATAAATAACACATATTTTAGTTTCCATTACCTATTTAACAAAAAGTAGCAGGTAAGAGACAATTTAATAAAAAAAAGATAAACTAACAATTATTATTTAACGAAACTAGAAGATAATTAATATCTGAGTTATGAATATATTTATCCATACATAATGTAAATTTAATAACAACTATATTGTATAAATAGGTATACGACCAAGACTATAATATACGTATATGTATAAAATATCTATATGCATCAACACATACATAGGGATATGTATGTATTTTGTTACGATAAACTTTGCATGTAAGTAGGTAAAATTGAAAACACAATATTCATAAGAACATTATGTCACAAAATTAATTAACTATGAATTACGAATGACAAATAGTAATTATCAACAACAGTAATCACTTTGTACTAAATAAATAAGATTTAAACACAAAGCTACAGCCGTAGGCTATACGTATACATACATACACACCGACAGGAATATTGTGCTTGTACACAACAGAGCGCTTCGAAGAAAGATTAAACTTTATACTTGAAGACATGTTCGGACTAACATCGGCAACTGAACTTCTATGTACTAACAGAGATAAGTTATTTAGTGTTACCTACTATAGGTTTTACTCAAGTGAAAGAATAACATAAATTTAGGTATATAGAAACAGTTAACATTGGTAAGCATGTAAAGGTACAGGAATGGGGGAGTAAAATTGTTTGATGACATTCTTACATCCTAAGGCAAAATATCGTTTTCTTATTCAAAATCCAGTAGCTGCTTTTCTCATAATTTCTATTATAAAATATAAATCTCTTTGTGGTACCAATAAAACGTCTTTAAAATAAACAATCGAGATTCTTTTTAAATATTAGGGGGACGGATAAGAAATATGGACAAAAAATGTTTACTGAATTTTAATTATAAATTCTTAGCAATAGACTACAATGTTTGGATTTTGATGTTATAAATTACCTTCTGATTAAACTCGTGATTTCAAAAGTTTAAAAATTGTAACAATTTACGCTCTCATCAGACGAAAACAACAAACATTTTATTTATGATCCTTAACAAGAAAAGCTTTTCATTAATACGACTTACTAGTACGATTTATTATCCATATTTAGTTCCCGGGCTGTAAAATTCGAACATATTTATCTAAATTTTCACGAAAAGATATTATCAACATGCTTTAAATGTCAAGATTGCGATTCATCAGTCACACAGCTTTGGTGGTGTTCGCTTCATAGCAGGGAAGTGAACATTAACAAATATAGTCCTTTTTAAGCATCGTCACACATTCAATTATCAGCTCGGATCAAACAAAAAAAGTCGATTGTCAACGTTCAAAATGAAGATCATGCATGTTTTTCATGGACAGTTACACTGGCATTGCATGTAGTTGGTAGTGGCAATCATTCACACCGAATTACATCATACATGCATTTCTCAACAGTCTTAAATTTTGAGCGAATTAAATTCCCGATGATAATAAGGAATATCATGTTCTCTGATACAATCAGCGACATCAGCGAAAACGTTTATGGAGTAGTAGACAAGTTTTGTTAGTTCGTTATATTGTACGACGAAGAAAAGAACCACACACGTCAATTTACTGTACATTGTCACTACTGTTGGATCTGGAATTTAAGTCAACTTGTTAGGCGCCAGTTAACAAAATATAATGGGGCAAAATAGGTTTGTAATGGTTTCTTGAATTCCTCCGAACTGACGCCAGGTAGGCAGGTAGTTATTTATCGCCCATTAAATACTAAAATACAGAGCCACTGCCTACTACTCAGTGGCTCATAATCACTATGATCTTATTACTTAGTGGTCCACAATCAATGTAATCTTACTACTCAGTGGTCCACAATCACTATCATTTTACTACCCAGTAGTCCACAGTCACTATGGTCTTACTACCCAAGTTCCGTCTAGCTGTTTATTTTAAACTCTTTTTAGCTCTGTAATACACTGATCGACGACTTCAACCTCACGTTAACTTCTCCCGTAATTCAATAGTCTTTGAGAAGAAATTTCTCCAGAATCTTGGGCAACCTAATGTAATATAGCCAATGTGAGCCTGGAATTGCTTAGCTTCCCAACAGTAAAGAAATTTAAAAAAACCGATTGGGTAGTTAATTTTGGAGCTTTTAGGGGCCACAAGACCCTGACGGACCTCATGTAATATAGCTAGTGTCAATTTGCAACAGTTTAATTTCCTAACAGTGAAAAATTTTCCAAAATTGATTGGAGAGTTTATTTTGAATGCTTTTTAGGTCTCTAGAACCTCGTGGGATTTTATAATCTTTATATAACATACTTTGCTTTAATATAGACTAGTTTGCTTATCTAACAGTGAAAAAATTTTAAAAACTACCTTTTAAATTTACTTCGGACATACAAACAAATTTTCTTTCTTTATTATATTGGTATAGAAGTATAGATATAAATTTTGCAAGATTGGTCGATCCTCTTAACGATCTTGAAAAGAAAAATGCAAAATTTCGGAAGGAAGCCGAGCAGATCAAGGCATATGAAGATTTGAAAAATGTCTTAATCAATAGCCCCGTGTTAACCTATCCGAATTACTCAAAATAGTTCGTGGTGCAAACTAACGTTTCAAATATCAATTAGGCATTGATGCTGCGTGACGAAAATGGTCTTTGACCGCACCATTATGCGTTCCAACAGTTTTCTGAAACGGAATCACGGTATCTCATATACGAGCTCGAAGCTAAATTTCTGTGACTCGACCGCTTTTAAATTTTTGACGACTTCATAACAAACTAATCCCAAGGTAGTCAAAAATTGATTTTTTTTACAGACAGTCTCTAAACAAGACCTAGACGAGGACGTAGATGAGTACTCAGTTATGCAGGATCTAAACTTACTGTACGACATGCCACCAGCGTTCAAGACCCCCAAATTTTATCATCAGAATGACGATGAGTGCAGGCTCAATCTCTTCAGGCTACACAGCGGTGAAAATGTTACAAGCTACGCTCTCAATCGAAAACTGTTTGTATAGAAAGTCGGTAAGTGAAATCGAAGGCGAGTGGTTTTTCTGAAGTCTGTTCATCCGTTGGTAATGTATTACTATCACAACACTTTAACTTGTGCGCACTGCTACATCGTGGCTATACGTACTGCGCAGGCTTACATCCTGACTACACCTACTGCGTAGGTCTACATCCTGTCTGCACTTACTGCGGAACGTCAAAATTTAAAAAAAATTACAGTAGTAATTGTAATTAAAAATTACAGTAAAAATTAGCATTTGACCTTAATTTGACTTTTATCGTTGACTTCAAGATCATATTCAGATGCAGAATTTTCCGCTCTTTCCATTTCCGGGGTCGAAAGGGGGGCTGCCATTAAAAAGTGGACTTGACCTTGGTATGACCTTGAACCTTGTGCTTGAGGTCAAAGTCAAGGTCACTATCGGATGCGCCGTAAAGAATTTTGAAACTTTTGTCACCATCATTTATCCCAAAAATGCTTTCCCGCTGAGATTTTTCACCGTTTCCATACTTTTGACTAACCCTGTATATATATTATATCGTGTACTTAGCTCGTACACTTTACAATATAAAATTACGTAGTCAGCTATTTCATACTAACACTATGAGGCTCGAGCACTTTCACAGTAAACTTCCCCGGAAGCCGACAATATTTTTAAACAAATTTTATGTAAACAAGTACATAAAATGATTCCACAGAACACTAAATGATTCAACATGTATGTGTTAGGCAGGTCAAAAAATGAGTACATAGTTATTATTATTTTGATAAAATACACATACACATACAAACATACAATACACACTCATACATATGTGGATACAAATATTATTTGTAAATAAAAGATGCAGCCTAGATATTTTGATAAAAATAAAACATATTATGTATATTTATATGTACAAAAAATTAAAAGTGTCCGGTACATAGTAATAAATTATTTTTATTAGAAGAACATAAAATCCTTTTTATAAGTATTTTTAAGTGTTTTGTTTATTATTCTAAATATTGATCGCGGTCGGCCTCTGAGGATGTTTTGTTTTGTTTCGGATGCCGAAGCCATGGGACTGAAAGTGTTAAGTTACATTTCATAAAATCGTATTTTTTCTAGAAAAACATTAAAACAAAATTATTCTCTGCATTTTCCATTCAGTATTTTTCCATAAAAATTATTATTTTTGTAAAACAAAGATTCGAATGAATAAAATAGAAAAAATTTTACTTTTGCTAACTTAGCATTTAATTATTATAAAAAGAATCAAGTCACAATAATCGAGTTCAATTTTTGGGAAGTTACTGTAAGCCATTATTATGTCCGATTGATCACATAAATTTAAATTTATCCAATCTATGTGATGTGTTGTAATAATTTAATTGTAACAATTAGTGTTGTAGTTATTGTTTTAAACCATTATTTCGACTTAATAAATTCGATATTGTTAAAATTCAATTTTTGACTTTTTTATTTAAAAATTAGGGACTATCCAGCGATTTAAGTTATCAATAAAAAAAATAAGAAGATTACGGTAGGTTCGCTAGTTTTCGTCCAATTAGTGGAGTTGATAGCTTTGCGACATAAAAAGAATATGTTCAACTGACCTAATGCTAATGAATTCTATTGCTATTTATTGCTTACATAGTCTATTTTAAGTTGACATAAAATGATAACTAATTACGTTCACTGTTTTTTTATAAAAAAAAATAATAATGATAAATATACAGATTTCGCTAGTTTTCGTCCAAAAAAGTTAGTTTTTGTCCACATGTTGGCTACTTTTCGACCACCATTTAGGTTGAAAATTGTTATAAAAAAATTAATTTTAATAAAAAGCAAATGCTTATATGTATTCAGAACCTTTTATCTTCCTTCTTAAACCTTTTTATTTTATTTTATTTTATAACTTTTTTTGATTCTAAGGAGGTTATCTAAAAGTTTGAAAATATAATTCACATTTAGAAAAATATATGGACGAAAAGTGAAAAGTACAATTTAATGCAGTTTTCAGTTTTCGTCCATGTAATTTAAACTTTTGTAATTCATTCTACGCAAATAATTGAGTGGACGAAAATTAAATCTCTAATCAAGCAGCCAATAATAATTGTCCAAAATAAAGCTTTTTACTATTTCACAATATTTAGCTAGATTGAGAAATAAAATAAATTTCATTTGATTGTTTCAGTTTCGTCCAAGTGGACGAAAACTGAAGTTTTTAAGGAATTGATTACTTAATATCCGTTCATCAAATTTTTACAACTCAATTTAAATTTTTAAAAAATTTTCGCTTCTAATTGAGGAGCGTTTTCACAAAACGATACATTTTATTATAATATTTTTTTCAATAAACGATTTTATTTATTTATTACTTACTAGATAAGGTAGTTTAATGAAAATACCGATTAATTTGGTAGTTATTTTACTGACTTACTATTAACTTACACAAAAATCAATAATCAAGTCAAGTTTACTGAAATAAGGAGGTCACAAAATTACGAGTTTTTTCAACTTTGATACATCTACTGTTGATGTCTCGCTTTGATAAAAACTCCATACAGTTCGCCTAAATTGCGAGGCACATTATATTACAGATTCTTCATCGTCATAGTTACGTCAAATATTGTCGTCTTCGGGGCCAGAATCCTGGAGAACATCTGCATAAAATACCTGAGCATCAAGGTCATCAGAAATATCAAAAAATTTAAGTAGGTTTTCGACGTCGGCTTTCTTTTTTGATGACACCATATTGGTTTTAGGTAACTGAGTACAATTAAATCGCAAAAAAGATTTGACGCCTTTTTTCTTTATTTCAACAGTCACTGGCGCAACAGAATATGCATCCTGAACTGCAACTTCAATATTCTTTACAGCTCGAGATCCGATTACAGTAAAGTGTATTATCCGTGTTTGAGATACATATTTTAAATGGAAGTTTTGCCTTAATCATTTCTTTGACATTTGTTTTCATGTCATAAGTGACCCAATCTTTACCCCATTCGTTAACATGGCCATGTTTATTTAACACTGAATAGTATTCTTTTGGAGATACAATTACTTCATGTCGACGATAGTCTTTTTCAACTCTGCCAAGTCCCCAATGTATTGTACGGACCCAGTGTGTCCGTTTGAAACCATATATATCGTGAAGGGGTTGATTAGATTGTTTTCGGTTTTTAGTGTACGGCACACGACTGACATATGGCCAATTTTTTGAAAATAATAAAGATAGTACAATTTTGGTTTTAGCGAATTTCCAGAATGGAATTCAGATATTAGAGCCACTGTCATGACGCGACTTGAGCCCGGGACTATGGCAGAAATTTGTTTTTGTCAGGAGGCATAAAGCTATGGCCTGGAATAGGGAAAATGTGGCACAGCTTATTAAAAACCATGTTAGAAGCCATGAAATTTGCTAGCATTGTTAGCATGACGAAGTTCTTATTTTGACTGCTACAAGAATCGGAATACAGTTCACGCTTCAAATATCTTTTCTTTTCTCTAAGGCATACTTCTTTCAATTTTTGCAAATAATGTTGAAGTGCTGTAGCTATCTCATTAGCTCCACGGCCTCCTTGAATTTCTAACCAAACATAAAACTCTATGTCGTCCTTGGTTTGTTTAGGTTTAGTTTTATGTTGCATTACACAAAAATTATACAGCCAGGCTTGACGAGAGTAAAATATCTCTCCAACACTTAATTTTGGAAGAGGTTGATTTTGCTGGCATATGTGCTTTCTTCATTACGCAGTCAGTTAAACTAATGTAAATACTGATGCAATAAGCACGCGATTTTGATAAAAAGGATAACAATAATATAATAAGAATCTAGTTACGTTTGATGTATCATTTTGAGAAAATTTGTTCTTCGTAGATGTATCACTTTGAAAAAACTAAGAAATTTTGCAATACTATTTGAATGGTTTATGTATTGTTTTCAGAAAATTCGTTAGTACCACCGTGTTTAGCTATAGAAAGAGTGTACAAAACAGCAAAAAAATGAAATTTAATTTTTTGTTTGTTGTATTGCTTTGAGAAAACGCTCCTCAATTACGTTCAATGTCTTTTAAATATTAGTATAAAAACAAAAAATAAAACTTAATCACGCCATAACAGTATTAAAATTAACCGTGAAATGTCATCATGTTACTAGTTTTTTTTGTTAATTTACACACTGTCTGTCCAACATGAAAACAACTGGCTAATTAATAATTTTTTTTTAAGTACGCAACTCTATCAAGTAAATATTTTTTATCTGTGTTGTCACTGTTTATGAGTCAGGAATGTAACAAAATCAAACTTGCTCGGTTATCTGTTTTTATAATTCTATTATATGCTATTGTACAGTAAAATGAACGAAAACTGGCTCTGGACGGGTAACTAGCGAAGCTACCCTAAATAAAAATAAAAATAAATACGACGAATTAATAGTTAAACTAAATAATTTAAATAAAGAAAAATAAAAAGGCTTGAAGGTAGCAGTCTGGTAACTCGCGCTATTTTTCATGCCTATTTTTAGGGGCATTTTTTTTTTTTTTTTTTGAAAAAAAAAATGAAAAGTTTTGAATTTTTAATATGTTTTTATTTACATCTTAAGGAGAACTTGAAAAAAAATGAATTTCTTGAATAGCTCTCTACAGTGACTTCGTTCATTAACTCCCGCTCTTATTCGAAGGGATCTCTTTTGTATTTTGAAAATTTGCTCCGCAGCTGTTGATGAATTATGTCTCAAAAATATGCCGCAACTTTCACATTTTATAATACAAAGGGTATTATTTTAATTGAATGTCTTCTGGAAAAATAAAATTACGTTCCACTATGGGAGGAGGGGCAGGGGATCAAAACAAAAGACACCTGTAGTCTACATGGAAGGGGGAGGGGTTCAAAAATGTAAAAAATGGAACTACGTAGTTTATGCACGCTCCCTTATTAAACGAATGTTTGCTTTGGACGACTTTGCTGTCAAATATTTAGGAAAACAAAACAAATGTTAATATGCTTATAGCATTTCGTTCAAGCAATTTTTTGTCAATTGAAATTTTGTATAAAAGTTTATGATATATATACAAGCTGAGTTTTTTGACAGCTTTGTTCAAGAACTTTGTAACGTTAACAATATGTAGTTAATACGTGAAAAATATGTTGAGCTTCTACGATAAGAGGTTCTGAGGCTTATTTAATTTATTGTGTAATTCTTATCTTATTCACAGTTAAAGAACTTTCTACAAAATTGTCATATTTAAAATTTGCATCAACATTTTATTTTCTATTGAACAATTAAGTGTTAATCAGATTCATCTATCTGTCAATCCAGAAATGCTTAAATGATCTTCTTCACTATTTTTTTTTATTTTTTACAAATTATTAGCGAACTCGTTTCAAAAAGATGGAGGGCATGTATTTTATCTATTATAAATATTCTCAATTTAATTAAATTTTCACACACACAACACACATAAAAATAAATCAATGTTTCTGTACACTGTTATACAGTATGTCTCAGAAATCAATGTCAACTCTGTGAGAGGTAATTTGGTAAAATTGTTATTATGGGTTTCAACCCAGTGAACATTTTTCTGTAAATTTTATGTCACAGTGACAGAACTGAAAGTCACATGTTACATAACATGTAAGTCACATGTGACTCACATGTAACTTACAATTTCCCACTTATAAACGTAACAATGTGACGTAACATTGTTATCTTCTTGTTACGTTTTAGGAAAATATAACTTTGATATTACCTTATAGATAAAAATTACGCCTTCTTTTGCAAAAAGCAAATTCAAAATTCCCTTTTTTTTTGTTTCTTATTAACATTACATACAAATATTACCAACTTATTGACATATACATACACCTAAATTATTATTATTATTATTATTATTTTTTTTTTTTTTTTTTGTTGACTGTTCCAGGATTTGATCCATTATCCAAGCTGAAGCATCTTTTAAATTATCGCCAGTCTTAACCACTGGACCAAACTCACTTATTTATTCTGATCGTTATATATTAATATATATCACAAAATAGTAAATAAAGCCTTACAAGAATTTTCATAAAAGTTTCATTTTTAAATTAATATGTAACAAAATTAACGTTGTTTTAACGACGTATTAATGTTGTTTTAATGAAATGTCGCAATCGAGACTCTTTTGTTATGTTTTTGTGACGTATCAATATTAATACAACATTTCACTTGTCACTTTTGTGAAATGTTTTGTTACCATATTAATTTTAATTGTATCAATTCGTGAGGAACGTCACAAAAGAGTACTGTTGTGACGTTTTGTTCGAAGTAACATTGTTAGATCATCAGGACATAACAAAAGAGTCATAATTGTGACATTTCATTAAAGTAACGTTGATACGTCACGACAACATCACATAAGTCAGTTATGTGAGGTTTTATCAAAGTAACATTGTTAGGTTGCGAAGACAACATAAGAGTCACACTGTGACGTTTTATCAAAGCAACCTTGATACATCATCTAAACGTAACATAGCAGTCACAAATGTGACATTTTATTACAGTCACAATGGCATGTAACTGTTACGTAACATACAGGTAACAATAAAACTCTAATTTTATATAATTGTTACGTCACCCATAAGTCAAAAAAGTTACGTAACTTGTTATTTCCTTGTTACATCACATTTACATTCTATGTTCACTGGGAAGGCTTGTAAGTTCGTGATCCTAATAATGGTAAAATTTGAAAAATTAAACTGCAGGTGAGATATACAAGGTTACTATGAACAGATTAAAGCGACATCCTGCAAAACGTCAAGAAAAATCAACATAAAAGGCAAAAGAAGTCAAGCATCTTTAATCATTTATATGGCCATCATCGGAACAAAGAATCGTAAGGATCACTAAACTTTGGCCGTGTACTTAATATTTTACAATCACTTAATATAGCACTGTCTTTGAACATACATCAGCACACTCTTAATGAGTGTGCGCAGACACCATACCTTGATGGATGCCAAACATTAATGAACATTATCTCAAAGGAGTACAATCATTCATTTTCTAGAATTCTCCAGTGATGGTTAACAAAGGAAAAATTTAATCAATTTTATTTTAAAACATTTACATAATTTAATAATTAATTTCATAATTTACAACTGTTGTAATATTGACAGTGTTTTAAAATGTGGTGCTCAATTTATTCATTCAAAACTAAACGTGATTTTAGAAATATAAAATTTTTCATCAATTTAATATCTATTTTTGTTGATTGTGGCGAGTTTTTTCTGTAATTGTTCAGTTTCTAATCTTATCTTGTTCTTTAACCTGTAGTTTATTCATGACTACTCCTTGTCTGCATGGAGCTGTTTTACTTTTATGCTGCAAACATTTTTAAAGAATTTGCTTCGTTCACTAAAATAGTATAATAATTAATTTTCTTGGATTACATAAGTTGATCCTTACAATTCTTTACTCCGATGATGGCCATTTAAATGGCTGAAACATGTTAGCTTGAATTCTTTTGTCTTTTATGCTGATTTTGCTTTAATTTGTTTATAGTAAGTTTCTAATAATGGTATTTCTTTTACTAATTGATTTTTTTGTGATAAAACCGTAACCGTAATTTGAATATTTTTATTTGCCAGTAAGGCTGCTTTATAATTCTCTCAGTTTTCTGGTGTAATCTTTGATTATTATATTCTTTCATAACAAATCAATAATTTCTAGATTTCCATGTATAACTCAGTATATTCGAAAATACGTTTATACAATAGTTATACGATTTAACTATCACAAATAAATTTAATATGTATAAAATAAAATGCTTTTTAATACTAAATTATTACTCTCTACGGACAAAATAAATTTTCGAATATTTATTGTGCAGCACATTAGTGGGTACAGGACGAATATATGATATATTCAGTTACTATTATTTACTTATAAAAATTAAACAATAAGTAATTTTTAGTGTTCCGTGCCAAAAATTAATAAAACAATATGCAATCATTTCGGTGTTTGTCCGTCCGTTACAGGCAATTTGCTCTGAAACTATTCGATATTAAAAGGCTATTGGCGGATCAGCATGCGTAGAAATGCTCACGCACGAATTTTGTGCGTTTTTTTCTGTTAACAGCTTTCGATATAATATTAAAATTTACTGAGTTTCAACCCTTAAAAACTCACCCTTTGGGAGTAAGAAATTATTTTTTGAAAATCAAAAAAAATTTATAATTTTTTAGTGGCTCGACGGATTTGGCTGGAATTTTTATATGTTTTAGATACCTCTATAGTGTATCTCAGAAAAAACTACCAGCTTCAAAAAAAAATTATAAACCCCCCCAAAAAATTGTTTAATTTTTCAATATTTTTTTCATCAACTTGCAGCTATGGTACAATCACCAAAATTTTTTTGCTGGCTTCCTACTATGACCGATACAATATATAATTTTGCAGCTTTTTCCTCCAGGTGCGTCATAGTTAAAAAAAAATAAAATATCAAAAAATATTTTTTTTCGAGGTTATGTTTGTTGTACAATCACTAAAATATTTCTACAGGCTCCTCACTATGATTGATAGAATATATAATTTTTCCAAAAAATTCTTTTCCGGGTGCATCATAGTTAAAAAAATTAAATGTCCGAGAATATTTTTTAGAGATAGGCATAGGCTTCCGGGTACTCAATCGATTGGAAATCGTTTGCAAATTTTGAATATGTTCATAAGAACGTTTGTGATTCCGTAGTTTTCGAAAAAAAAGAAAATGGTCGACTTAAATCTTAAAATTCCTGGATCAGCCGACCACTTATCATCAATCTTTGAGACTATCAAAATAAGAATTATCTACTGCAAATGAGACTAATAAAGAATAATATTTAATATATCGACAGATACTTTTTTTTACTAAAATTGTGTAAACTTCTATGTACTATCTTAATCTTGTTTGTCGAGTAAGAACTTACTGTTATATTATGTAGCTATAATATTGTATCATAATTATGTTTTATCAAATGTAACTTGCTATAATATGTTATAACATGTTGCATCAAATAGAATCAAAGACTTGTAAAAATATTTTTGTGAATATACCGCGAACGCAATCACTAAAAAAATATTTCTCAGTCTCATTTGCAATAATCATCATTTTGGTAGTTTCAAAAACTGATGATAAGTGTTTGGCTGATTGAGGAATTTGAAGATTTGAGTCGACCATCTTCTTTTTTTCGAAAACTAAGCAATCACACATGTTTTTTATGAACATATTCAAAATTTGCAAACGATTTCCAATCGATTGAGTACCCGGAAGCCTATACCTCTCTCTAAAAAAATATTCTGGGACATTTAATTTTTTTAACTATGATGCACTCGGAAAAAAATTCTGGAAAAATTATATGTTCTATCAATCATAGTGAGGAGCCTGTAGAAATATTTTGGTGATTGTACAACGAACATAACCTCGAAAAAAAAATCTTTTTGGACATTTTATTTTTTTTAACTATGACGCACTCGGAAAAAAAATCTGAATTATATGTTGTATCGGTCATAGTAGGAAGCCTGCAAAACAATTTTGGTAATTGTATCATAGCTACAAGTTGATGAAAAAAAATATTGAAAAATTAAACAATTTTTTTTTTTTTATAATTATTTTCTGAATCTGATAATTTTTTCTGACATACACTATAGAGATATCTAAAACATATAAAAATTCCAGCCAAATCCGTCAAGCCACTAGAAAGTTATAAATTTTTTTGGATTTTCAAAAAATAATTTTTTACTCCCAAAGGGTGAGTTTTTAAAGGTTAAAACTCAGTAAATTTTAATCTTATATCGAAAGCAGTTACCAGAAAAAAAAACTAACACAATTCGTGCGGGGGCATTTCTACCCATGCTTATCCGCCAATAGCCTTTGAAATTTAAAACAGACACAGAGTGTGGTGGCCTGATTACAGATGTGAAGTTCAATTTCGATTTTGGGAGTTCATTTTAAAAGGCAACCTGGAAAGTGGAAACATAATTTTTTCCTATAAGAGCAGGGTATCGAATACAAAAGCTTATTAAAAACATGACCGTCATAACCTATAATAACAAAACGTCAAACTGATACACTACTTTGACAGCTAATACACTTTATGTGAAACTGTTGACGTCGTACAACGTGGTGTAAGAGTTAATAAAGTTTCAGTTGACGTCTAATGATGTCAATGATCGTCAAGTGAAAATTTAATTAAATTGAGAATATTTATAATAGATAAAATACATGCCCTCCATCTTTTTGAAACGATTTCGCTAATAATTTGTAAAAAATAAAAAAAAATAGTGAAGATCATTTAAGCATTTCTGGATTGACAGATAGATGAATCTGATTAACACTTAATTGTTCAATAAAAAATAAAATGTTGATGCAAATTTTAAATATGACAATTTTGTAGAAAGTTCTTTAACTGTGAATAAGATAAGAATTACACAATAAATTAAATAAGCCTTAGAACCTCTTATCTTAGAAGCTCAACATATTTTTCACGTATTAACTACAATTATTAACGTTACAAAGTTCTTGAACAAAGCTGTCAAAAAACTCAGCTTGTATATAATAAACTATATATATATATATATATATATATATATATATATATATATATATATATATATATATATATATATATAGTTTATTATATACAAGCTGAGTTTTTTGACAGCTTTGTTCAAGAACTTTGTAACGTTAATAATTGTAGTTAATACGTGAAAAATATGTTGAGCTTCTAAGATAAGAGGTTATATATATATATATATATATATATATATATATATATATATATATATATATATATATATATATATATAGTTTATTATATACAAGCTGAGTTTTTTGACAGCTTTGTTCAAGAACTTTGTAACGTTAATAATTGTAGTTAATACGTGAAAAATATGTTGAGCTTCTAAGATAAGAGGTTCTAAGGCTTATTTAATTTATTGTGTAATTCTTATCTTATTCACAGTTAAAGAACTTTCTACAAAATTGTCATATTTAAAATTTGCATCAACATTTTATTTTTTATTGAACAATTAAGTGTTAATCAGATTCATCTATCTGTCAATCCAGAAATGCTTAAATGATCTTCACTATTTTTTTTTATTTTTTACAAATTATTATATATATATATATATATATATATATATATATATATATATATATATATATATATATATATATATATATATATATATGTATATATACTCCGTTTTTTGTTTTATTCGATTGAATTTTTTGTTTTATTTACTCTTAAACTTTTATCATTTTTAACAAAATGAAAAAAAAATTTTCTCAGCTTTTTTCATATTTTTATCAATAACAATATTTAAAATTAGAAAAGAAACAAATTTCTTAAAAAATTTTCAAAAAAAATTTTCTAAAAAAAAATGTGAATGTGTTATTAATAAAAATGTGAAAAAAGCTGAGAAAAATTTTTTTTTATTTTGTGAAAAATAATAAAAGTTTAAGAGTAAATAAAACAAAAAAACGGCTAGGGATGGATTAAATTGAAACTCTATGGGGTTTTTGTGGGTATATTGAACTGCAAGAGGCACACTTAACATTAATGGTTTGCTCGATATTTTTAATTCAGCGCTTGATTTTCAAAAAGCCATCAAAAGCTCTTTTTTTCCTGATTTTTCAAATTCATGCAGAGTATGCAACAATTTTCTTTCCGAAAAAACAATGGCTAATCCTTGTAGAGAATTTATTCGAGTTTTTAAAACCCATCTTGAATTTTCTATGTGATCATTGGTTGCTGAGATATCGATGGTCAAATACGAAATGATCATTTTCCATTCAAAGTCCGATATTTCAGCGAGAAGTGGTCGTATAAAGGTCTAAAAAAACCAAATTATAGCTGAATGAACAAGTTATCCGGTCGATATGGTTGTTAAGTCGGAAAAATTTTTTCCAAGTCCGTGGACCAAAAAAAGAGACTGAAAAAAATTTCGAAAATTTTTTTTTCAGTGTTAAGCGATACACGTTGCTTTGAAAATCTTTTTCTGGCAAGATTTCAAAACTAGAAACTTGCAGCTTTAAATTGCTTCGTTTACGACTCCGATATGATGATTTTTCACGAAGATACAGCCATTCGACAAATCGCTAAAAGTTTGAAATTTTTTTTTTGATCCTTTAATTTTTTTCGCTAGTGTAAAATATATAATATGTTCATTGGTCTGTGGTACAAACCAATATTCAGCTGACGAAATATTATCTAATATTTGTAAAATTTTGTTAAGTGTCCATAGGAATAAAAAATCCAAGCTATTCCAGGCAAAGAAATGGACAATAGTATTCAAATAATTTTTTATTTAAAATATTACATAATACAATTTTTATAATGAATAGTATCGCTAATAATTATTACTGAAAGAAAAAAATAAGTGGCAACCCTTAATACATTCAGTTCATTCAGTAAATATCACTGTTCGTTTCTGGTAAACGTAAACAGACCAATATAATGACACGATCGTTTCGAAATTGAAACTTATGGTTTATTTTAAAAATAAAATTTATTCAGTAGAAAAAATATTTCACCCACTTTCATATGCTGTTATATCAAATTCATAAAGGCAACTGTTTGTATGGAACACTATTTGCGCAAGTACAACTTGGACTTGACAACTTGGTTTTTTTTTTTAATGCGGACACTTTAATCTAATTCTATGCTGTGTAAATCGATAATAAACATAGAATTTTTGGGTTGCGACCACTTTAGTTGTACTGCACAGTAAATATTACCTAACTGATTTTTTTCTACGTGAAGAACACTTTATTTGCACTATACAGTAATACTTAGTTATGAGTGTCTTGAAATTATTTGATTCTTATTTAACACCCTGTATAAATACTAATTTTACTAGGAAACTGTAATAAATGAATTCTAGTCACATGTCATGTACAATATCAGCAAGTAAGATGACTGTCAAAACTAACTCATGTTTGTAATAAGTGTATATATTTCATCAGATAAGTTTGGGTTTATGCGTCGTGATTCCGGTGATGGCAGTCATGGTACTCTATACAGGAAATGACATTGCTTTCCAATGATGCACACGTATCTAAGACAAGTCACCGCAAAACTTACCCGTTCCGTTCTTATTGTTATTGTTCAAATCAATATTGTTTATTTCATCAAATTCCACTATCTAACGTTTAATTATCCACTATTCATTTTCATTTATTGATAGTTTTAGTTCTGTTCTCTTTTTGCCAAGAATTTATACGTACATTATCTATCACAAAAAAAAACTAAATATAAAAAAAAAATACAAAAATATTAAACACGTATTTTTTTATTTTAGCTAATAAGGCATTTTGAAAGTAGATCTCGCTCTTAAAAATTAGGATAAAATTTTGAATTCTTATTTTTTTTTAACATTAGAGGACTTTTTATTCAAACCTATAAATCTAGAGCCAGATTTACTCAAGAAATTGTTCACGCAAATAAATTACAACTTTGAGCAAAAACAGCTAAACTAGTATTTTTCATGTCGTTTTCATATAATTATGTTGATCAAATTTTAATATACCAAAGCATATCCACACTATTTCAAAATTTACCCTCAATTTTATTTAAACAGCCCCTCTAGTAGGGCCAATAGAAGGCTCTCTAAAAATAAGGTGTTTTGTCAATTTAAGGGGGGCCACTAGTGTGACTGTTTGAAAAAAGGTGATTTTTGGAAATTTTTTTAAAGAAAACTACTGTATGGAATGTTTTAATATTTTAAGGACATATGCGCTTATATATATAGTAAATTCAAGATAAAATTTTTGGACAAAAAAATGAGTTATTCGAGATCTCCCAAGACTCCAAAAAAAAGTTCCCCCACTGCTGCAGTGATTGCGACCTTCACAGTGCGTGAAATCATAAAAAATAAAAAGCCTATCAAACGAGAAGTGCCCATGCCGTGAACCTCAATAAAAAAAAAGTTGAAATTTGACAAAATGGCGGAGCTTTTAAAAAAAAGTTTAAAATTTTGCGCGAAAATTTGATGATTTTTGACCTGCAAAAATTACATTTTTTATTCGATCGGAAAACTGGAGGTTCATGGCACGAAAAAACATACATAAAAGAAGCTGCAATAAGAATCAAATCGGTCGGATGATTTGTCTTCGAGCTATAAACTGTAGCAAAGGTTATTGGCGGATAAGCATGGGTAGAAATGCCCTCGCACCAATTGTGTTGGTTTTTTTTTCTGCTAACTGCTTTCGATATAAGATTAAAATTTACTCAGTTTCAACCCTTAAAAACTCACCCTTTGGGGGTAAAAAATTATTTTTTGAAAATCCAAAAAAATTTATAACTTTTTAGTGGCTTAACGGATTTGGCTGGAATTTTTATATGTTTTAGATACCTCTATAGTGTATCTCAGAAAAAATTATCAGCTTAAAAAAAATTATTACACCCCCTCCCAAAAAAAAAATTGTTTAATTGTTCAATATTTTTTTTCATCAACATGTAGCTATGGTACAATCACCAAAATTTTTTTGCAGGCTTCTTACTATGACCGATACAACATATAATTCAGATTTTTTTCCGAGGGCGTCATATTTAAAAAAAATAAAATGTCCAAAAAGATTTTTTTTTCGAGGTTATGTTCGTTGTACAGTCACCAAAATATTTCTGCAGGCTCCTCACTATGATTGATAGAACATATAATTTTTCCAGAATTTTTTTCCGGGTGGATCATAGTTAAAAAAATTAAATGTCCGAGAATATTTTTTTAGAGATAGGTATAGGCTTCCGGGTACTCAATCGATTGGAAATCGTTTGCAAATTTTGAATATGTCCATAAAAACATTTGTGATTGCTTAGTTTTCGAAAAAAAGAGAATGGTCGTCTCAAATCTTCAAATTCCTCAATCAGCCAAACACTTATCATGAGTTTTTGAAACTACCAAAATGATGATTATTGCAAATGAAACTGAGAAATATTTTTTTAGTGATTACGTTTGCGGTATATTCACAAAAATATTTTTACATGTCTTTGATTCTATTTGATGCTACATGTTATAACATATTATAGCAAGTTACATTTGGTAGAACATATGATACAATATTATAGCAACATATAACAGTAAGTTCTTACTGGACAACCGAGATTAAGATACTACATAGAAGTTTACCCAAGTTTAGTAAAAAAAAAGTATCTGTCGATATATTAAATATTATTCTTTATTAGTCTCATTTGCAGTAGATAATTCTTATTTTGATAGTCTCAAAGATTGATTTATAAGTGTTCGGCAGATCGAGGAATTTTAAGATTTGAGTCGACCATTTTCCTTTTTTTTCGAAAACTACGGAATTACAAACGTTCTTTGGACATATTCAAAATTTGCAGACGATTTCCAATCGATTGAGTACCCGGAAGCCTAAGCCTATCTCTAAAGAATATTCTCGGACATTTAATTTTTTTAACTATGATGCACCCGGAAAAAAATTCTGGAAAAATTATATACTCTATCAATCATAGTGAGGAACCTGTAGAAATATTTTAGTAACTGTACAACAAACATAACCTCGAAAAAAAATCTTTTTTGATATTTTATTTTTTTTTAACTATGACGCACCCGGAGGAAAAATCTGAAAAAATTATATGTTGTGTCGGTCATAGTAGGAAGCCTGCAAAAAATTTTGGTGATTGTACCATAGCTACAAGTTGATGAAAAAAAAAATTGAAAAATTAAACAATTTTTTTGAGGGGGTTATAATTTTTTTTTTTTGAAGCTGATAATTTTTTCTAAGATACACTATAGAGGTATCTAAAACATATAAAAATTCCAGAGAAATCCGTCGAGCCACTAAAAAATTATAAATTTTTTTTGATTTTCAAAAAATAATTTTTTACCCCCAAAGGGTGAGTTTTTAAGGGTTGAAACTCAGTAAATTTTAATTGTATATTAAAAGCAGTTAGCAGAAAAAAACCAACACAATTGGTGCGGAGGCATTTCTACCCATGCTTATCCGCCAATAGCCTTTGGAAAGTGTAGTTTTTCTTTATGTTACCTTTTAGTTTTAATCACTGAGAATTTGTACTAAAATGATTTATGATGTACTCACTACACGGAGAGAAAATTCCTATAAAAATTACTGTGCTCATACTACAATCGACGTGTAACAGGCGAACATATCCAATTTTTGTACGGTAAAATTATAAAAATCACAATAATATAATTTTTGCATGCGTTTGAAGTATGATGAAAACGCTAACCTTCATAATGATCATTCGAAACCTATTGATGAAGAAGAAAACCTGTTTGAAACCTGTTGATGATGATCCGAACCATTTAGTCGATGAACTAAGAAGTTTTGCGACTCAAACGCAAATTGGAGAAGAAATGGTTAATACTATGTGCAATTTAAAGGAAAGGCATCATATTGTAAATCCCAGCTTTGCGGATTATATCGAAAATGAGAAAAAACGAAGCCATTTTAGTAATTTAAAGGAGAGTGACATTGGGAGGCGAATTATCTCGATAACTCGGAAATTGGAAAAGCATGATATTATTGAGCCAGTGTTAAAGCATGTATCAAATAATGACGAAAACAGCGATGAAAAGACATCTGTTAGCGACAACGAAGATACTGCGAGCGAAGGAGAATCTGATGATACAGTCGTTGAAAATACAGTCGTCGACGATGGTGATGAAAAAATTGCGGGTAAAGGATTATACTTACGTCCCTATAGGAGGTTTTAAAATAAAACTCTTAACATTTTATGAGTTGTAAACTAAACCAATAGTGTAACTTTTCCAATAGCTGTATACCAAAGCTAATTATTTAATAAAATATTTTAAAATTATGTGAGTGTTATTATCTCTTACCTACAACATTGATTGTTCTTACAACGAACTATGTAATGTGTATTTTTTTTTAACTATTCAAAATGGTGTTATTTAAATGTGTTTAGGAAATTCTTATATTTTGGGTACACACTGCGATGAATATTGTTAACTAGCATTGGTTAAAACTTGTAAAACACACAAAATGTGTTTAGGAAATTCTAACATGAAAATAACGAATGGAGAAGGTTTTAATATACAGAATATAACATAGTAATACACGTGTTTGTAGAAGAACTTCTGAATATAAGCAATGTATAAATATAATAATTATTATTCAAAATTTTACTTTGTAAAATACCACTTTTTGAAAATTTTAGTTTGTAAAATACCACTTTTTGAAAATTTTTTATGACTTGTTTTGATCAATAGGTTAAGTTTCGTTGGATTCGGTTTCACAAATTTTCGGTTTTGATTTTATTTATCTTTTCACCATTAAAGATTTTTTTAAATTAAAATATTACATATGTATTACCTAAATTACCCAATATAGGTAAATAATGTTCTTATTTGCCCCTGAACTGCATGATTGCTTTTATTTAGGAGTAGAAGGGTTAACGCAACATTAATTTTTTTTATTCCTATAAAAATGACAATTTTAGTGCTCAGTTTATAAAAAATTTACTAGTTTTATCGATGGCCGAACATTTTACGTTAAATGAATAGGTTATTATATTTATCGTGCGTATATATCAACAATACTATTCTTGAAAATAAATTTTCTAATAGTGACAGAATTTTCTATTTTTTTTTACAATAAAATTTTCATTTGGCAATAAATTTGATGCATAAAAATTCTAACAAATACATTCTTGTAGCATATTTGCATGTATAATACAATTAATACATATGAGATCTACATAACATATTATGCGATATTATAACTTGAAATGTACATAATCAGCATTTTGCTATAACTTTGTGTCGTTAAAAATACATTTAATTAGATAGATATACCTATTTAAGAAATTATTTTTTTATTTTTTTATTAAATATAAATTGGAGTTTTGAAATTATTATGAAAAAATTTGACTTTTAGAATTGAAAAAATTTAAATATAGCTCTGTATAGTTAATCTCCAAGTTTACTGGAAGAAAAATCCATCAAATTTAAGGTAACAAAGAGTTGAGATGTTCAACGTTTTTTAATATTATTAAACATTGAATAATATACAATACATAGATATTGGAGTGTGATAATATGCGAAAAACGAACACAATTAATCGCTGATAACGAAATTTTTTTATTTAAGATAAATAAAAATAATTTAAATACTATTACAGTCGTTTACAAAAACTAGAGGTCATTTAATACCTATAGATATATTTAACTAATTTTTAACAATAACAAGTAATAATTTTTTTTTTGATAAAAATAGATAAATTTTTAGATAAGTTATAAAATATTAAAAGGAAATTTTCTTAAAATATTGGGAATATGTGCAATTAATTAAGACTAAAAATATCCATGAAGAGAAATTAATGTTTCAAAACTGTTTTAAATTCTTGATATTATTATTATATATTAAGCTTTTAAAATATATTTATATTGTGAAATATGATTTTAACGGTGTAGAAATCCTTACTTTTAACAGAGTACTGTATAGTTTAAGTTTCAATTTTATCATTTAATATGTACCTAAATGAAAAGAAAAGTAGCCGTCCAAGTTAGTCACTTCCGAGATAGTCACACTTCGAGTGAAATAGACATACACATACGTCATCCATATACGATGTTTGCTCTTGTCTATACGCACATATGCGTCACATGTAATACTTGCATACACACTACATACATACCCCGTGTACCTGCCGCGTGGTACTTTGTGAGGTAGCTACCGTGTAATGTGTGTCGTGTGTGATACGTATGTACGTATACTAGTCTAGAGTGAAGACACTGGTCCGCACAAACGAGATCACACATTTTTTATATTGGCTCTAGTACATACTACGTCGTCAAAAGTATGGTGACACCTTGATCCAGAGGGGTGCCCACACTTTTGACGCGGTACTGTACTTAATGTTGTGGTACACTGTCGTGTCAAAAGTGTGCCCCGCCCCCCCGGGTCAAGGTGTCGCCATACTTTTGACGACGTAGTGTGTGCTAGAACGCACTATAAAAAATTGGGAACGAGTTTGTACGGACCAATGTCCTCACTATTCATACTAATTAAAATAATAAATATTTGTAATGTTGTCTTTTTCTAAAAATTCAAATATGTGACGTAATTATGACGTAGATGGCAAATTGCGCAAAAAAAAGCTTATTTTGGTTTCCCATGTAGTGTGCCATTCTCTGTCTACTTTGACTTGAACATAATTTTTTATAATAATATTGTTGAAAAGATTCCAATTTGTTATGTTAACTAAACATTTACCCCATCTCACGGACGTCCATGACTTCCAAGATAGTCACTAGAGGAACATTTATGTGACTATCTTGGACGGCTACTGTATAGGGTGGTCTAAACTATAGCGTGCACTTTAATTTCAAACATTGCTAACAAAAATCTGTATATGAATAAGAAACGAACTCTTTTCCCACTAATAATCGTTTATTTAAATTACACAAGGTTAGTAATAGCAAATATGCATACACACAATTATGTGAATTTTATATCGAATTATAATATTCGAGTAATGTTTGTACTTTGAATAAAGCAAGTGATAACATAATTTTTATTTTTACATACTAGACGGAAATTTTTCGTTCGTAGTATTAGTAGCAATAATCTTTTAATGACGTCAGTAAAACATGCATACACACGACTTATTTAAGCAAACTCACACCTATAAAAACCAGTTTTGTTTTAAAGAAAAATTAGTTACTGAATTCTAAGCCGAACAGTTTGGCTCTAGACATCGCACAATGACGACCGACGCTGCGATTGTTGATTTCCAAGGCTTTGTAAGCAAAACAAAGGGGGAATTCTACATAAAGGTATTGGCAGTGTTGAAATTCGATTCTTCCGAAGAAAATTATGGTGAAGATTATATACTACAACACTATATTTTCAAATCACCAATATCGTTTCGCGGATTAAGTGAAAAAGATCAGCGCACAGCTCGTTGGTTGCGAAAAAATCATCATGGGTTCGCCTGGATGGATGGACATATTGAATACGAGGAACTACAATATATTTTAATAAACAATCTACACGGAACTCGAATCATCTATACGAAAGGAGAAGAAAAAGTGCGGTATTTGAGACGACTATTACCATCGGCGCTCATTATGAACTTTGAAGAAATAACAATTTGTCCCAAGTTGGGAATCATAACATCAACATACACTAGTCGTCGATGCGGCCATCATTCTGGAGCAACTTGGGCCATGGAAAATGTTATATCCATATACAAATATTATTGTAATAACATTTATATTTATTGTAAAATATTTCTTTTAAATAAATTTATTAAAATAAAAAAATGTGTTTTTATTTAGAGGAAAACCTGTATAAACCTGTTTTCAGATGAAAATATACAATCATATGATAAAATTCATTTTCGCATATTAGACAGAAATCTCCGTTATTAATATAAGTATATCTTCTAATAACGTCAGCTGACAATTTATACGAGTTTCAGATAAAAATATGATAAAATTATGAATCAAGATATAGAGTTCCCGGAGGTTCAGACTAGCAACGCCATCTTTTAACTATCAAAAAGGATTTTCGGCGCCATCTGTTGACAATTTTTCAAACTTACGCACAGGGATCGTTAGTATCCGGACGAGCAGCGCCATCTAGTAGCGAATTTACAGGGCTCGACGGTAGCTGCGCCATCTATTAGGGAAATTTTCAGTTCTTAGGTTCGGTTAGGTTAAAAAAAATTTTGTTAGGTTTTGGTTAGGTTAAAAAAATTTTGTTAGGTTAGGTTAGGTTAGACCAAATTTCCTTAGGTTCTGTTAGGTTAGATCAAATTCCATTGGGTTCTGTTAGATTGGACAAAATTTCACTAGATGTCGTTAGGTTTGAGACCAAATTTGCTCCACTCACCGCCGGAGGCTTCTAGAACCGCCCCAGTAGCTTTCCCTCCATCCGAGATGACTCATACTTAGAACTTGACAGGTAGTTAGCATATAAGTAAATTTAATAAAACCAATGAAAAAGTAAAAGATGAATAAATAGCATTGTAAAGAAGTTTACAAACGTAGCAAGAATAGCCAAAATATCAAGAATAGCAAGAAAATAGAAAATATAGCAAGAATATAGCCAGAATATAGAAAATATAGTAAATATAGAAAATATAGCCAGAATATAGAAAATATAGCCAGTGTTAAATCAATTTTACAAAATAAAATTACTTGTAGATTGAATTAAAAGTGGTTTCTGGTTAAAATTGTTTATTTAGTATATTACACAAAAAAAAGGGAAATGATTTAAAATAAGATTTCAGATGTTTACAGAAGTTAGTTTGGTAACCTTTTGTATGAAATTACTATCACAAACAAAAGAAATCGCCAAGATTAAATTTGACTTATCTGAGTTTGCTGTAAATTGGTGTAGATAATTGATGTTGATGGTATGACATCGGCACTAGATGTTACGGAAATTAACGGATGCACGGTCACAACTTTTCTTCACGAAAACCTTGGGTTCTAATCGGCTGTACGAAATCCCATTATTGCATATTGATTTAGAAGTATTATCCAGAAACGTCCATTTAACCAAAACCACTTAAACTTGTGAAACGTAAACCATCATCGGAAATTTACATATGCAACTCATGTATTCAATGTCATTTTGAACAAAGAAAATCTGTGAATTTTTTAACAAAGAAATTCAGTTATATATCGTTCAACACAATAACAAAATGTAACATGAAAAATTGTCAAAAAGTTTTTAAACTACTCAGTAAAAAAATAACATTATAACCACAAATTAAAATTGCAACAAAATAAATTTAAACACAAATTTTCAAAAATTTTAATCTTTTACAATAATTGGAAGGAGAAATATTAATTTTAATTAATTTTAATTCATTAGCTGCCAATTTTTGAACCTGGAAGTGCACAGATGATAAACTTGAATCAAAAAAGGGTCTGTTGATCCAAAATATTAAAACCAGTAAATACTAAAAAAATTCAAAAATAAATAATACAACTCGTAGCATGGCTAAGCCGGTTCTACTGTACCTTCTGTATGGATTGACCTTTAACCCGGCACGTAGAGCGTACGTACTGATGAACCGTCAAAAATGTATTGGTTAAATTTGACCCCATACGCGCTCATACGGTTGTCCTTGGAATTGCTAACACAAATAAAAATATGGTTCATCAGCGACCACAAAAGTAGTTAACTGAGTATGCGTTGTCACAATTTAGATTTTTAGTATCAACCCATTATCCATCAACACAGTTTGATTACTAAAGCAGTTTTTGAACCGAAATCTAACGCATGCGCAGACTGAATTTTAGACCACAACGCATGTGTAAATTTGACTTACACTGGTTACAGCGAGGCCACACTACCGCATCAAAAGTATGGGAAACCCTGACTCCGCGGTGTGCCCACACTTTTGACACCGTACTGTACTTAAAGTTGTGGTACACTACCATGTCAAAAGTATGAGCGTCCCCTGAGCCAAGGTGTCAGATCACCTTTTTAAGCGTACTGTACTTATTTTGTGTATGTATAAACCTTAACCTTTGACCCCAACATGAGCTTGCTTAATTGCGTCATTTTAAAGAAAAGATTGTGTGACATCCGACCCGGCACACTAACATTTATTTTTTGACTAACGATAAATTTTGGGTTCTAATCGGAGCACTGTACCAAGTGCTAGATTTTAAATATTGGCCAAGCCCCTGTCAAAATTTTAAAACTAACTTTTGCTTAACCTATTCAGACTCCGAGGTACAGATTTCTGACCGCTACTGTACGTTGGCTGAAAATCAGGTGTCCACTGTACCTTGAACCGCGGGGATTTTTCTGTGTGTATTTAACCTTGAAAAACTTGTTAGTTCTAGAAACTTTATCAGCTTAAAATAAATTTGTTTATATTAACAGATCACAAATCATTATTTTAGCTGATAAAATGTTAAATTAAAAACTCGTGACTCATAAAGGTACGGGGATTTTTTTCCGTTTGTTTATTTAAGTTTGTTTTAGCTGACTTTAAAAACATACTTATTTCGAATTTGAAGAAATGTAACCGAATTTAGTACTACCTGATGAATTTTAACATCTAACTCACAGGGAGTTGTTATTTAGTTAGCTGACAAAAGTTCTTGGAATTTTAACGAGTTACGAAAAATATTGCTTCTTACGGTGCACAATATTTTAGAATCTGAGTGTAGCACAAAACTACTCTAGCATAATTCATAAATCAAACAAAAAATTATCTGGAATAATTCAGTATTAATACACATTCTGTATAGTATGTATACACCTGTATATTAAGTTAAGAATATATACCGTGTGAGTTTTTCGAGAGTTGCCATTTATATTACAGCCAAACCGTTGATTTAATCGAAAAATTATTCAAATAAGAGTTGTAGATATCGACGGGGGCAACCAATTGCTATAATCAGGAGCTTTATAGCTCGTATGGTTTTCGAGCTATGATACAAGCTTACCTTTTTTAAATGGAATAGTATACTTATTTGTTGATAAAAATTATTCAATAAAGCAAAAGAAATAAAAAATAAAAGAATAAAAATTTTTATCTTAAATTTTTTTTTCAAATTTGGCAACTTTCGCGCTTAAAAGTGATTTATTTAAGTTAATTTTGTGGAATTTAAGAGTACTTTATTTAAACTGCCATCTTATTTACGTTAAATAATTGTGCAGCTAAACAGTAATTATATTTATGCTACATAGATAGCTTTACCGTATACAACACAAATGATTAATTCAAAATATCAGCTCTTTAAATATCCAAATTTTATTAATTTTTATTCAATATTTTGTGTTTATATTGATTTACAACTAAAATGTATCTACTTGAAATGTAGTTAATTGAAAAAATGAATTGAGAAAACGCGGAACGTTATTAAATGGTGACCTTGTTTTAAGCAAGTTTTTTTTTTTTTTTTTAATTTAAAATATTTCGATAATTTATGTAATTCAGTTATAGGTACTTTATTGGAGTATTTCTAATAACTTATTATTGTGTTTACTGAAAATAGAATAACGATTTTATTCTCATATTTAATGCAGTTTCATGGAAGTTTTCAAAATGACATAACCTATTATATTACCGAAGGAATATTCATTGTTATTTTAAAAGGTAAGGGTAATTCCACAATTTCAAAATAATTATTTACAATGTAAGTAACGAAAGTTTTTGTTTCATAGGATTTTGTAAAGCTTCAGTGAAACAGGTTCAGTATGAAGTCAATATAAAATTGCTAGAGCATGGTACTCCTTTGGAAAAAATTCAAGAAATAGAAAAGTTAACGCGAGGAAACTGCCCCTAAAAATTTGCCAGCCGGGGCCTCTGCCCCGCGTGCCCATAGTGTAAATCCGCCACCACTGGTTATATGTAACTACTAGCAGGGCTGGGAAAAATGGTTCATAGAAATTAAAATAGAAAATGGAAAATGGTTTTCAAAAATGCATTTAAAATACAAAATGGAAAATGGTTTTGCTGAACATATTTATAATAGAAAATGGAAAATAGCTATTTAAAATGGATTATAAAATTCCAAATGTTTTTTTTACTTTAAATTCTAAAAAATTTTTTTATCATTATTAAAAAAAAAAGTTAAGAAAATTTCAAACGTACTGAATTTAAATAAAGGCAGTCTTTGGAGAAAATTTTGTAAAGTTTACATGATATGAAAACGACATTTAATTCTTGAAATATTGTTACTTTAAAATATTGTAAAATTTAATTCAGCCTTGATATATTCAAACCTTGACTACGCTACAACTGCGACTTCTAAATTATGAAAATCATCAACTCGAAATACAAAACATTTCTTATCGCCGTGTCTTAAAGATAATAGGTTTGTTTCAACTCCCTAAAAAACCATACATTGCATGGTTTCCCGCTTGCGCACTATAAAAAATGTGTTTCAATCTCTCTTTTGACAGTGCATGACATGACACATGTAGCGTTTCAACTTATTTTTGATTCTATGGAAACTGGTTCATGTACCATCAATTCGATGCACAGCGAAGAATAGGAATTGTTTGGACCGTACGGGATAACAGAGCGCTAAAATTTAAAATTCAAATTTTTATTATTATTGATGATAAAGTTATTCAGTACTTTTTGCACAATTTTAAATAAATATATAGAATAAAATTTAAAGTGAGTGGTATTGAGTGGGATAATAATTTCTTTAAAGCAGATATAAGGAAGACTAATTAAAAACTTAATTTAAGGGCTAAAAACAAAGAAATAAAAACTACTGCAAAATTTTTGCGAATAATTTCGAACTGAAATTCTTTATAATAAAGTATTGTAGGCGTATTTTTTATTTTTCTTAGCAATTTTTAATTTTCTTATCCATTATCAACTGCAAATCCTTTTCTGAAATTTCAGAAATGTAGTTTTCATTATTAGTTTTCATATAAAATTAAATAAATTAAATCATTCCAAAGAAAAATTGAACGGTAATTCAAGAGAAACAAATATATATATATATATATATATATATATATATATATATATATATATATATATATATATATATATATATATATATGTATATATATATATATACATATATATATACATGTATATATATGTATATATATATATATATATATATATATATATATATATAATAAGGAAGATAACATTGAATTCTAAAATTAAATTCCAAATTCGTTAGTGGAATTAGGAAGAAAGAAAAAAAAGAAAAGTATTATTAATTAGGTAATGGGCATAATTTTACAATCGGTCTAAGATACGACCCATTTTTTGTTTTTATGGTCGCTACACACACAGTTCGGTCAGGACCCGAATGAAGTTTCTCAATAATGGCCATGGGCCATTGTAACGGGGGAACATTTGGTTGAATGACAAGGACTACTGTTCCTACCTTTGCGGGATTGCTGGGTATGTTCCATTTTTGTCTAACTTGAAGAGTGGAAAGGTATTTCACCTCCACCTCTAACTCCACCGATTCCAAAAATGAGTAACCATCGTGTCTAACAATTTATAGCGAGATAAGTTATTATAAGACCCGTTTGCTAAATCGGTGGTGGGAAACGAATTTAACGGCGAACTACAAATAAAGTGAGCCGGGGTTAACGGTTTTAAATCATTTGGGTCGTTGCTTAAATAACACAATGGTCGTGAATTCAGTAGAGCTTCGACTTGGGTTAAAACTGTACTCAACTCTTCGTAGGTGAGGATCTGATTACGAATAACTTTATTTAAATGCCATTTCAAACTTTTAATATTGGCCTCCCAAATACCCCCATGAGGAGATAATGGTGCATTAAATTTCCATTCGATTTTGCGGATATTGAGTTCTCTTTGAAAGGCATCTTTATACTCGCGACTAAGGACAAATTTATGAACTTCATCTAATTTAACTTTCGCTCCGACAAAGTTTTCCGCTCGGTCGGAAAAAATGGTCGAACAATTCCCTCGTCGAGAGAGGAATCTTTTCAGTGCGGCTAAAAAAGCGTCAGTGGATAAATCTGAGGCCCACTCGATATGAACGGCTCGAGTGGCCAAACAAACAAAAATACATATATACGCTTTCTGGCTTTTGATTCCTCTCCTATGACCTAAAGTTATTGGATAAGCTCCTGTATAATCTATTCCGGTGTTCAGAAAATCTTTAGCCTGATTCACCCTTTCCATTGGTACATCAGACATCATTGGGTATGTAGGTTTAGGACGAAAACGGAAACATACGTTGCAGCGCCAAACTCTCTTGCGAATAATATCCCTAGCGGACAAAATCCAATACTGCTGACAGTAACGATTGCAGTAAGCATGCTCCGGAGTGGCAATATAATTTATGGTAATAATCAATAAGTAAATTAACTGTTCAGTAATTTAAATAAGTAATTTATCTGTTTTTGGTAGTAAGATTGGATGTTTTTGATCAACATTTATATTGGCTCTAGATATTCGACCGCCAACACGAATTATTCCATCCTTAATAAATGGGTTTAAACGACGAATATTTGACGAAACTATTTTGTTTTCGATAAGTTGTTTATATATGTTTCGAAAATATCTTTGTTGTACGGCACAAATCAAGTATTTTTCAGCTTCAACTAAATCAGATTTATTTATCTGTCCTTTAATGGGTAATATTCGACAAAATCGAAGTACGTAAATAACCGAATGAAGTAACTTACTCCATGAAGAGAAATATTCTATTAAATGATAAAGGGGTGAAACAACGTCTTGAACTATGACTTGTACGACTATTTCATTAGAAACGGAGTCACATTATTAAAGTTATCATCAATCGGTTTAACAGGCTATTCCGAAGGGGGCAAAAGTAACCAACTTGAGCCTTGAAACCAAATTTGATGGTTCAATAATGCGGACGATAACAACCCCCTACTGGCACAATCGACTATGTTTAATTTGCTAGGTACGAAAAACCAATGGGATGAGGGCAAAATATTATGGATTTTGGATATTCGATTGGAAATAAAGGTTTTCCACGTTTTGGATTTTGAATTAATCAAACTCAATGTTATCATTGAATCACAAAAGGCATATACGTTGTCAACAGGTTTTCTATTGGCATATGTATTTCGAATATGTACAGTCAATTGGGCTAACTGTGTGGCGGCATATAATTCTAAACGAGGTAAAGTAATTTTTGACATAGGAGCTACTCGAGCTCTGACACAAAGAAATGCTACACTTACTTGACCGGTGACGTCAACTGCTCTAATATAAACTATGGATGCATAGCCCGCTTGGCTAGCATCGGAAAATCCAATGATACTATAGGATGAGTTTTCAAAAACCAAAACATGTCTTGGAATTTTCAATTTATTTAACAAATGAAATTCATTTCGAATTTTCTGCCAAACCACCTGAATGTTTTTTGGTGCGGGTTCGTCCCAGTCGGATTTTAAGTTCCACAATTTTTTGGGTGCGTGGGGACAAAAATCCCAGAGGGTCAAATATTCGACTGACTAAACTTAAAAGAGATCTTTTCGTACAAAGATTAGACATTTCATGTGCTTTAAAAGTAAATGAGTCGTTAACGGGAGTAAATTGTAAACCTAATACTTTATAGTAACCTTTATCGAATTCTACGACATTCGGCAATCGAATTACAAGTGGAATTCTAGATAAAACCTCAATCGAGTTTGAGGTCCATTTTACTATAGGGAAACAACCACTTTTAAAAAATTCAACTATTGGCGATTGTAATTTAATTGCATTTTCTATGTTAGGTACACTTACAATTAAGTCATCCATTTATACATATCACGTTCAATGTACTCAACAATTTCGGGAAAAAATTCAGATTCGTCTTTGACCAATTGTTTTATGGTACGTAAACTTAAAAATGACCAACCCCAAAGGTAACCGTATTTAACTGATACACTGAAATTGGGTCATTAGTATTAAAACGCCAGAGAATTCTTTGATAAGATCTTTGAGATACGGTTATATTTATTTGTCGATACATTGCTTTTATATCGGCACCTAAACAAATCGGAAATAACCTAAAATTTAATAATATTGTAACTAAGTCATTTTGTAATTTTGGGCCTTTGTATAATAAATCATTTAACGAGATTCCGTTGTTTGATTTCATACTGAAATCAAAAACGATCCGACACAGTGTCGAAGAACTTTCTAGTTTCCATACGCAATGGTGAGCTGCGTAATAGCTAGAAATATCAATGTCACATTTTTCAGCTAACGACATATGGCCTTGATTTAAATAATCCTAAATTATGTCTGAATAAATCAAACGTAAATATGGTGATTTTTCTAGACGACGTTCCAATCATAAGAATCATTTTTTAGCTAAATTATGTGAATTTCCTAATTTCGAGGGATCGTCTTTAAAGGGTTAACTTACAGTGTACCTACCGGAACTATCTCTTCTAACTGATTCGGTATACAACTCCTCACAAATTTCCTTTTCACTAGATGTTGCTAAACTGTCAAAATTTTCAATTTCAAACATTTTTTCAACTAAAGTATCTAATGATAGAAACGTGTGATACGATGCGGTTTGATTAAGGGATTTAAGAGGACGTGACGGACCGACAACTAAATATCCTAACAGAGTTTCAATTGCAATTGGGTTTTACTTTTCTCCCACAATTTTTCTATCCGGAATATTAAATTTAGGATCGGCTAGTTGCAAATTTTTCAAATAATCTAGAGACGTCATATCAACTGGTACCTCAGACAACAAATTAGTAATACGATCAATTAACAACGCTTCAATTGAAAGTTTAACATTTTGATTTACTTTGGAATATATATTTAAATTGGTACGCCCTTTAAGTGCTTTTATCATACGTCCAACACCTACAACGTTTGTTGACAATTTGATGTAAGATAAACCTAATTTTTTAGAACAATCAGCAGTTAAAAGATTTGACATTGAGGCACTGTCGACTAACATTCGAAGAGTGTGCTCTTTTCCCCATCGATCATAAGTTTTAACCAACGCAGTGCTAAGTAATATATTTTGCTTAGTGGTTTGCGAACACAGTGTTTGGGTAGCCTCTGGGTTATTTGATATTTGAGAAAATCCCGACTGAGCATTTCCGGGAACTGTATTATTACATTCTTTATGCAAATAGGTGTGGTGTTTACTTTTACATTTTTGACAATGAAATTTGGACGGACAAACATTTATTTTATGTTTTGCAAAGCAACAATTCAAACACAAATTTTTATCTTTTACAAATTTAAATTTTGTATCAAAATTACTAGATTTAAATAAAAAACAATCCTTTAATAAATAGTTACCCTTATTACAAAAGGGACAACTTTTCTCTATAAACGATGAATTCACATTACTGACCAAAATGACTGTACCCCCTTAAAATTTTTGATTGATACTGGCTCTTCAAATTCCTTCCTTGATCCGGAATTAGTGCATCTAGACCTTACAACCGAAATTAAACCTACCACAATTAAATCACTTTTAGGATCATATAATGTTACAAAAAGGCAAAATTACCCATTTTAGTGAATTCAATCAAACTGGTACAATAGATTTTCTTCTTTTACGATTTCACGGTTATTTTGACGGACTTATTGGACTTGACATACTTAACCAACTTCAAGCTCAAATTGATATTCCCGGTAAACGATTAATAACATCTTTTTCTACAAACAAATTGCTGTTCAAACTCAACATCGCAAGTGGCATACACATAATTGAACCAAACTGAAAACAATTAATCCAAATTCCAACAGACGTACAATCAGGCGACGTTTAGTACATGAAATTAAAATTCAAAATTTTCGATTCCTTCTGGAGTATACAATGTTAAAGATTGGCATATACTCGCACCCGTTTTAAATCACACAACTAGTGCACAAAAATTTTTAATTGAGCAGCCACTCAAAGTAGAAATTTTAAATCATGAAATTATTGAATGTGACTTTAACCAATTTCAAATTGTTGACGATAGAGAATTACTCCCGATCGAATCCCCCATTAGGACCGAACATTTAAATAGCGAAGAAAGACAGGCTTTGTTTAAACTTTGTCGTAAATTTGAAGATGTTTTCTATAAAGAGAGTCAGGATCTTTCATTTACTAATAAAATAAAACATGAAATAAAAACCACCGATGATCTACCGGTTTATACCAAATCCTATCGGTATCCTTATTTTCATAAGGATGAGGGTAGGAAGCAAATTCATAAGATGCTTCATCAAGGTATCATAAGACCGAGCTATCTCCGTGGAGTAGTGCAATTTGGATAGTTTCTAAAAAACTGGACCAAAGTGGAGTACGAAAATGCGATTAGTCGTGGATTTTAGGAAACTTAATGAAAAAACTATAAGGGATAAATATCCAATCCCAAACATCACAGATATATTAGACAAACTCGGTAAATGCATGTATTTCACTACTCTACACTTAGCATCTGATTTCCATCAAATTGAATTTCATCCTAGGGATATTGAGAAAACTGCTTTTACTATAGACCATGGACATTTCGAGCATGTTCGCATTCCTTTTAGATTAAAGAACGCCCCATTAACTTTTCAACGAGTTATGGATAACGTTCTAAAAGATCTACAGAGTACAACTTGTCTACATGGACGACATAATTATCTTTTCCACTTGACTTCAAGAACATATAATTAATTTAAATAAAGTTTTTAACAGATTAAAGGACGCAAATTTGAAAATTCAGTTAGATACTTCTAAAACGGGAAGTAGTTTTTTAGGGACATATAGTATCAGAAACAGGTGTAAAACCTAATCCTGATAAGGCAGTTTCAATTAGGAAATTACCTGTACCCAAAACACAAAAAGATATTAAATATTTTCTGGGACTTCTTGGATATTACAGGAAATTTATTAAAGACTTCGCTAGGTTAACAAAATGAATGACTAAATGTTTGAAAAAAAGTGAAACAGTTAAACATATACCCGAGAACAAAATTATTCGACCATTGAGAAGGAACTTTTGGCCATCGTGTGGAAAGGAACTTTTGGCCATCGTATGGGCAACCAAATATTTCAGGCCTTACTTATACGGACGAAAATTTACAATAATTACTGGCCACCAACCGCTCAGATGGCTCATGTCACTTAAAGAACCAAACAGTAAATTAGTAAGATGACGACTTAAACTTGAAGAATTCGACTACAAAATTATACACAAACCAGGTCGACAAAATACTAACGCAGACGGCCTCTCACGAATTATAATTGACTGTAACCCCCATACTAATTACGATTCCACACAGGACACTTCTACACAAACAGTACATAGTGCATAGGAGGATGATACCTCCTTAATTCGAATCTTTGAAAACCCCCTTAATGATTTCAAAAATCAATTAATCATATTAAAAGACGAAAACATTCAAATTTCAAATTCTTTTTAATATACGTCGACGTATTACAGTTACTCTTTCTGCTGACGACGACGATACATTAATTTCAATCATAAAAGAAAATGTGCCACCTAAGCCCCCTCTAGCCATTTACTGTCCTGATGACGAATTGTTTGTTAAAATTCAAAGAATATATTCTGATTATTTCTCTCAAGGTAAACAATACAAAATTATTCGAGCAACTAAACTTTTAAAAGACGTTTTAGAGGACGACTAGCAAGACGAGCTAATAAAAAATTATCGTGACTTTAGACATACAGGAATCAACGAAACTTTTAGTCACATTAGACGCGAACATTATTTTCCAAATTTAAAATCAAAAATTTCTTATTATATCAATAATTGTAAATTATGTAACGAAAATAAATATGACAGACGACCACCAAAACAAAATTTTGAGTTAACTGAAACACCGTCACAGCCGCTCGAAATTGTACAAACTGATATATTTTATTTAGACAAATTAATATATTTAACAATTGTAGACAAATTTTCGCGTTTTGGCCAAGCATACCCAATTGAAACAAGAAATACATCCCATATCCTTGCGGCTCTAGCACAATATATATCCCAATACGGTAGTCCTAAAAATATTGTAGTTGATTCAGAAAAAGGATTTGACTCAATACGTTTTCGACAATTTTGTAACACGTAAAATATTAACATACACATAACAGCTATTAGAAGTTCTACATCAAATTCCCCTGTCGAACGATTCCATTCTTCTATAGTTGAAAAATATCGTATCACCCACGCATCTGATAAAACCTCCTCAGTTGAATTAAAAATGTTACATGCGATCTTTGTATATAATAATTCAATTCATACCGCGATTAAATGTACTCCATATGAATTATTTTTTGGACGTAAATATGATATTAAATTAACTACCGACCCAGCAATGGTACAACAGGAACGCGAGAAATTTCAACAAGAATCTTATCAAAACCAAATTCAGCAAAATGAAAACAAAATTAATCTTTTAAATAGTAATCGCGAACCACCAACTGATTATAACGAAAATCTAACTACATATTTTCAAGAAAACAAACATAATTCCAAATTACACCACAAATTTAAACAGATTACAATAAAAACAAATAATGAGGTAACTGCAAAAATCGTAACTTTCCCAAACAAAAATTAAGACGACCTTTGTTATAGGGCAATACTGATAATAATGATAATGGTGACGACACAGAAAATCTAGATACGCGACCTAACGAACAACCCGGGACTAGTGGCTATAGAACTAGGACAAGCCAAACTTAATCACGAATTTAGCAAATTTATACACATAATTAACCTTACAAATTATAGAGAAAATATAGACAAAATTGGCAATTCACTAAAATATTTAAACGAAGACGATCAACTGTTAACAAATACGACTATCAAAACATAATTCAGCTAAAATTTAAAGAACTTTTCTAACAAATTTACCCAACACGGATAAAACGGGCCTTTGTCAGTGCCTTGGGATCAATCATTACATTAAAATTACATTACATGTAAAAAATTGTAAATTACCCGAAGTAAATTACACGCACAACTCTGTATAGGTACAAGTTGATTTTTTATTTTAATAAATCTACTCCGAAAGCACTACACCTTGTACAAATTTCAAATTTTTATCACCAGCCCCATCAGAGATACAGGGGTGCAAAATTCCAAAATTTGGAAAAAGTCAGTTTTGGGAAGTTTGTAAAAATTAAAGGATACAAGTTTCACAATTGAAATAGTGTGTATTTGTTTCATAATGGGTAGTTGTACCCGTATAGCCATTCTCATAAAAAATACTAAGCGAGGTTTAAAACATTCCTTCTATAAGGAAAAAAATGTTTTCTTATGGAAGGGACGAAAATAGGTTAAATATGGACATCACTTAAAATAAAGAGACCTTTATTACCTTTAAAATGGTTTTTATTTCAACCTTTTAAAATGAACGGTTTATGAAATATGTGCATTGGCATAAATGGCTATAAACACAAAATCAACGCAAATTGGAAAACAAAAATGGCTACCACGCATAAACGGTTCAAGATAATTTTTTTAAAGAATTGTTCTCAATACTTCAAATATTATAGAAACAACTAGAAGATTATTAATTTTTTCTAAAATGGTTGAGCAACCAACTTTTTTTTTAGACCATTTGATATAGACCGACCTAGTATGATTTTGGCGCCCCGTGAAACTGACGCCCGGGGCAAGGGCCCCGGTTTGCCCCCCTTAGATCCGGGCCTGCATCCAATGGACGAACTGCCTTATGTGGATAAAAACGTTACTTTTTCAAAAAATTCTTTTATATATCGCACCACGGCGACAACACAGCCACAACGGAAAAATGATAGTTTTGAGATAATGCGATTTTAAACTTTTACTTGCAAATAAAAAGTACTAATTTTTTTCCTACGTTTCTGAAATTTTTATCGGAAGCTATAAAAATAAAGATTAATCATTATATTAAATAAAATTAAAATTATTTCATTTTAAAATTAAGATTTTGTACATGTGTCTTTGTTGTTGACTGAGAAGTGTATTATTTGAAAGAAATACACGGTAGCTAAGTCAAATTAATTTTATTTTTTATTAAAAAAAATTAACAAAATATCAAAATTTATTTTTATACATCCAAATTTATTTAAAAAAAAATAAATTTTATTATAATTTTTTAAATTAAAAATATTATTTTTTACAAAACTTTTTTTTATTAAAAATTATGGAAACCAGAATTATTTTTTAATTATAAAGGAAAATATGTATTTATTTAAAAAAAAAAAATTAGTTATTCTAACTTTGTTTTATTGATTTTCAGATATGAGTAAAATTGATGATATTTTTTGGTGTATTAAATTCGAGGAGCATATTGAAATTAAATTTTTTTTCTTTTTGGATGAAATGCCAACTGGGTCGTTATACGCTTTTGTGGGTATTAATAATTGTTTCTTTGGACCTAAATTTTGGATTTTTCTTAATTGACCTAAATTTCTTGTTTATTTTGCTTCGTTTCTTACCCAATTACTTGGGTTTACTTTACGTTTTCTAGGACGCACAACTAATTCTATCCTTTTGGATTCGGTAATATTCTCAATATCTGCATTATATTCACCGCCACTATTATTAATAAAATTAATCAATATCTGCATAATATTCAATTTCGAATCGAATAATTCGACTTTCCGAATAATTCGAAAAATCGAATTATTCGAAAGAAAACGAATAATTAGATTTATTTCGAATAATTCGAAAAATCGAATTATTCGTTTTTTTTTCGAATAATTCGAAAAATCGAATTATTCGTTTCATTGTTTCGGGTAGCTCGAACTTTTTTTATTTTTTATGTTTAAAAGACTAAAACATACTAAGAACTTGAAAAAATAATTAAATATCTTTAACTCGCATTGTGTTCTTTTGTCACATTTTTATGTTTCAACGAATTTTCGAATCGAATATTCAGCTATTACAGCCACTGTCTGGGGCAACTTAAGTCCGAGACAATAGCAGAAATTTGCTTTGAGGTCCTTGAAACTCAAAAATGATATTCACTAAAATTTATAAATAGGTATAATATAATTACATATTGACCCATCGTTACATAACTACATAAGTTTTTGTAACAATAAACTTTTATTACTACTGATTAATTTATCCTGTTATTTAGGCATAATGTAACTTTTCATTTGTGAAATTATTGTAATGTATCCGTTTTTTTAAATATTTAAATTAAATGTTTAAAAATCTCTAAGAATCAAAAGAAAAAACAAAAATTCGAGCTATTCGAAAAAAAACGAATAATTCGACTTTTCGAACTGGTATTCGTTTTCTTCCAAATAATTCGATTTTTCGAATTATTCGTTTTCTTTCGAATAATTCGAATATTTTTCGAATAGTTCGATTTTTCGATTTATTCGAAAAATCGAATTAGTCGATTCGAAATTCGAATCGAATATTATTATTCGATTCGATGCGAATTATTCGACATTTCGAATAATTCGCACAGTCCTATTATTTATGAATACACAATATTAAGCAAATAGAAATTATTTTATAAACCTTTTAATAATAACAATAAGTTAAAACTTACGTTTTTAAATTCATTTATATCCTTATTTTTTATTCCTAGTACTGTCGTGCCTAGAGAGAGAGAGCGAATGGAGACAGTAAATATCATAAGATCATAAACACGTACCTACATATGTGTAGAGTTGCAATAGCTATTCAATACAATCATGAACAAAGTTACAATAGTATTTGTGGCCGTGTTGTTGCTTTATGTAATAGGCATTTCTAAAAAAGTAATATGGACACAAGTGTTTTAAACCAGTAAAAAATTTAATTTTGCCTACGAAAATTTTTTAGTGATAAGAAGGAACAAAATAGAATAAGAAATACTAAAAAACTCATTTTAACATTTTTTGGATTTGTGGCTCTGTTGTCGCCGTGGTGCGATATATATAATATACGATGTTTTGTCAGAAAACTAAATTACGTCATGTAATACGAGTATGAATTCTATTGGATTAATATTTTTTTATTACTCATGCGGGAGAAATACTAACTTGCGGCTCGAGCGAATGAGCGCACTCACTACGATCGTGCGCTCACATTCGCTCTCGTGGGCAATCGACAATTTGCCGCCCTTATTGCACAATATACTATTTCCATTAACTATTTTGCAATATTTCTTAGTGCATCATATGGAGAAGTGAATTATGTACATGTATGACTTTCTGTCTCAAAATAGCCAAAAAACCATATACGAGGTTGGGACAGAGACGATATGTATATACAACAGAATATACAGGTGTATGTTTAATATTTTAATAAAAGTTTTATTACCGTAAACACGGATTACTTGAGCCCTAAAGTGTAACTTGAGCCCAAAATGGAGAAAGTATTCTGAAAATTGACACTAGGTGTCAGGCGAGTGTTGTTTACCTCTATTTATTTCGATAGCTCACAAAGTAAGGTAAGTGTTTAATTTTTATATTTGCTTCGTTACTAAAGCAAATTCAGACACATTCATATGCCAGCTATTTCCTTAGTTTCTTAATTTAAGGTTTTGATAAACCAGTTAACATAACCTTCAGATTAGGGTAACTTGAGTCCATTGGTATAAAATGGTATAAAATGGTACATGGATCCAATTAAAAAGGCATGGAAGTGGTCCAAGAACAAGGACGTATTGTACTATAAATGAGAAGATATATTTAAAAAAATACCTTCACCAACACTAATCAGAAAGGATTATTCTCTTTAGGTAGACTAAAAGACACGGAAACTCGTTGAAATCAAACGGTGCCTCGAATATAAGATGTAATATTCCATCAAAATTTTCCGCAGCGATACCATCTCCTTTAAAATAAAATTCGTTGTTAGCTTCTTCATAACGTTATATGTCAAGAAACGCCATTTTTTACCGCCGCTGTAGAACTGAATTTATTCACACAATCCACAACTTTATATAGAATAATTAAAAGTGGTAGGGGTAATTAGGTATGTTTTTATAATTAGTGGAATGTATTCGAAAATAACATCATGAACTAAAATGGCTGTTGCTGTCGTACTAGCTGGAATATCTTTATTACATTTAAATTCTAAACGAACATCAACTGAACCACTTTTCAGTGACTCATTTTGATGCGTGTAATCGATAAAAACTATCGGAACTATAGTTTTAAAATTTTCCCAGTTTAAGAGCGGGTCATTGGAGCGGTGATACATAGTATGAAAATTGAAAGCGGAAATACATATCATTAAGTATTGCATACTGATTAAGATCAAATTTAGTATTCAAATCATCATAAGGGTACACTTGTGAATTTAGATAAACTTGAAAATTATTTAAATCACAATGATTAAACTTAGGAAATTATTTTTATCCTTTTTCTGTAAGACGAAAATGATATATCGCGGTTTTTCTAGCTGTGTAGTTGTTTTTACAACCCAAGTGTTTTGTTGTGTAGTGGGTAGTGCAGGTTGACTATAAGTTTCCCCGCTCTAAAACTAATCCGTATAGGCTCAGCTTTTTCAACATACTTTAACAGTGATAATTTAAATTTATCTGAAACAGTTACATATGGAACACGCCATTCGAGTTTATTTATTTCAAATTTCAACGAATCCAATTCTGAAACAATTACATCATCGTCAGTTTGTGCACGAATAAAAATTAATTCATGCTTTGCGTTTAACATAATTTTTCGATAATCCTCAGCGAATCCCAATAATTTTCTAAACGGAATGCAAAAGTTGGCTTGTGGTAATGTTATTGTACAATCATTATCAATCGACCAACCTGTGTTTAGTAATTGTTCACTCTCACCATCGTTTAACGATAAATAATTTTTGAATGTTGATGTTAGACCAGCATACCTAATACGTTCAAGTTCAACCCCATTTAATTCATATCTAATCTCATCGAATAGAAACGCAAAGAAACGCAATACAATTATTAATTAATGTTATATCTGGAACAGCATTATCGTTAGTTAAAATTTTCTCCTCAATGTGTATAAATTTTCACTAGGTAAAATGTACAAGTCCTGGTTTTGAATTAATATTCTCATTTCGTCATTATTATTAACGGAACACAAAAAGGGCGCATAGGTATGATATTCAAAGTTCTTAACGCTATCATCAATTTGTGCGCCACTAAAAATATTTAATACGTCGCTGTATACCATTTCCTTTTCACTTTATGACCTAATGATTCGAGAAATGCTAACCGTTCAGGTGAAATACGTCGTTGCCTAAGTATTTTACGTTTAATGGTATTCAACTGAATGAGCTCAGGTTGCAAAAACCCTTTATTATGTAGCCTAGCAGTGGATTGCTCTGAATTTTAAATTAACATGGTCTCAAATGCAAATGTACTGTGATTGTTTCACCGCGAAAGTCCACCAAATCACCGTCTTGGTCAGTAATTTTCAGCGAAAGAAATGTTAACTGTCTAACCGTTGCTGGCGAATAGATTATATTTCGCGGTACCTCAACTATTTTATACCCTGGCGCAGCAAGAAGTGGAAATTCGTGAAGTGTGTTAGCAAGCGCGCAATTCATATACGCATTACCCGTAATATTAGATTCAATGCGTATTGCATTCATCTTCATGATACTGACAGGTTCATTAGTTGTGTGAAGTTTGCTAGGTTCCAATATCTGTTTAGTAAAACCTAAAAGTGAACCAACTGTATTAGGTTTAATGTACCTAATACATTACATTATGTATTAGGTTGAACCAACATTGTTGCTAATTATTTCACATTTGAGTGTGTTATTATCAACCCTTAGATGTACCATTTTCATTGTTATACAGGGTTAGTCAAAAGTATGGAAACAGTAAAAAATATTAGCAGGAAAGCATTTTTGGGATAAATGGTAGTGACAAAAGTTTCAGCATTTTTTACGACGCATCCGATGGTGACTTTGAATTCGACCTCAAGATCAAGGTTCAAGGTCATATCAAGGTCAAGTCCATTTTTTAAATAGCTATCTCTCCTTTTGACCCCAGAAATGGAAAGAGCGGAAAATTCTGCATCCGAATATGCCCTTGAAGTCAACGATGAAGATCAAATTAAGGTCAAATGTTGATTTTTACTGTAATTTTCAAATAAAATTTCTACTGTATTTTTTTTTAATTTTGACGTTCCGCAGTATGTGCAGATAGGATATAGACCTGCGTAGTAGGTGTAGCTAGGATGTAGGCCTGCGCAATAAGTGTAGCCAGGATGTAGATGTGCGCACTAAGTGCAGGTAGGATATAGACGTGGGCAGTAAGTGAAGTAGGTAGGAATGAAGCTCAAGGAAGAATAAAAAAATGAAATGTCCCAAAATTACCCCATAAAATTGTAATCTTAAAACATATTGGACTAACTAAACGAACAAGTTAGCCTATAGAGTCCGATATTCTAAAGTTACAATTTTGTGGGGTAACTTTGAAATATTTCATTCGTTTATTCTTCATTCAATTTCATTCCTACCTACCTCATTTACTGAGCACGTCTACATCTTACCGGCACCTAGTGTGCATGTCTACATCCTGGCTATACCTATTGCGCAAGCCTACATCCTGGCTACACTTACTGCCCAGGTGTACATCCTGTCTGCACCTACTGCGGAATGTCAAAATTTAAAAAATTACAGTAAAAATTTCAATTAAAAATTACAGTGAAAATCAGGATTTGACCTTAATTTGACCTTGATCATTGATTTTAAGGTCATATTCTGATGCAGAATTTTCCGCTTTCCATTTCTAGGGTCGAGAGAGGGGGTTGCCATTTAAAAAAACGGACTTGACCTTGATATGACCTTGAACCTTGACATTGGGTTAAAGCTAAGGTCACCATCGAATGCACCGTAAGAAATGCTGAAACCTACCATTTGTTTGTTACCATCGTTTACCCCAAAAATTCTTTCCTGTTGAGATTTTTCACCGTTTCCATACTTTTGACTAACCTTGTATATTATATTACCATACTTGTTGTAAATAGTTTTGTTTATATATGTAGCTAAACCACCTATTTCAAAGGTGGCGGTAGGAAGTGATATTACATCGTTATCACCGTAATGTAGCAAATTATTTTTAACAGTTCCATTAGGAATTAAATTGTATACTTGAATTGTATACGTGAATAGAGCACACTCATATTGACTTCTAAGTTGAGTTGCAGGGAAATAGTATGCTGTGAGTATAGAGGTATTTCCTAATATAGTTAATGTAAACGCCATGACTTCATCTTTTAAAATGTTAATCATACGTGAGCGTTGATTTCTTTTATAAATCGTAGTAATGTTTCACAAGCACTCGATAGTATTTGAAACTGAAAATAGTAACTGTTTCTCGCATTAAAGAGAGTGCCAATACACAAAAGTGGTTGAATGGTTGCCGATTTGGGGCGGCTGTCGAACAGAGGATCGTTTGTCTAGCGACGGAGACACCTGGCTAGTTACCGGGAGATCCTGAGTTCGATTCCCAGCCGATCCAATTTGATAATTTTTTCAATCACTTTGTGAATTTTAATTTACATTTACATTTTTAGAGGATACTAACCAAAGAAATCGAGTGCTTAAAGTTTCAGTTTAGCTGAACGATAAGTGAACATATGAATACTGCGTATGTTTAAATGCGAACAAAATTTCGTCATACGTAGTAATGTTTCGCAAGCATTCGATAATATTTGAAATTGAAAACTTTTTGGGTTGCCAAATAAAATGCTCTGCAACAGTTCTCCAAAGGTGTTCTTTGATCTCTTTTTCAATCATCAATCCTATGGTGCAATCTGTTTTTCGACATATTTATTAGCTGAAAAATTTACTCATATGGAAAACATGGAAACGGAGTTGAAAATGGCAATGGAAATTATTGTAAATCCGGTATTTAAAGAGGAATTTAAAGTTAAATTTAAGCAACTGGAAAATAAAATACAATTTATATACAGGGCGGAAGATAAATAAGTCTTATGCTCGTGAGAGATGGTTTATATCGGTGTAAAATTGCCGAAGACGTAAAAATTTTTTCGGAACTTGCTATCTGAGAAAATCGCATCCCAGCCAGCTCATCGCTTAATATAAATTTCCCTGAATACGCCTGTGACTAAACTACAATTAATCACACTCTGTATAAGAAACATTTTTTTAGAAATAAAAAACAGAAAAAATTATTTTTATTTTACCATGTATAAACATCTACAGATTGTTGAACTGATATATACCATATTGTACAAAGAAAAGCGAACACAATTTTTCATAAATTCTGAATAAAATTGATTTATGAAACATTTTTGTAGCCTTTTATATCACAGAACATTATGAATATTGCAATAACCATAACTCTGATATTAGTTAGAATGATGGAAATGATAAAAAAAAAATTATTAGTTAGGTTTTAGTTTAAAATTTCGTTTTTATTTACAATGTTGACACATTTGTTACAGAAATTACAAAGTAAAATTTACCAAGTAAAGTTACATTTATATGGTGGTATATTGACAATTGTTCCATCATTTGTCGAACCGACTAGCTCAGATAAGTTTTATGTTTATTTTATATTAGCATGTGGCTAGGTTTATATTAGTTGTGGCTAGGGAAAAGCTCAGGAGATACGTCCTGTTCCTAAGTTCAGGGCAAACGACACAAAAAAAAGAAAGAAAAAGTTTTTGACTATCAAAAATTTCTAAAATGAAACTTAATCGGTACCTTTCTGTCATTTAAGTTATAAAACTTATTTATCTTCCACCCTATATAAGCAACTCACTGTAAATACCATGCCAGCAATTAAATATGAGTAAGGTGGAAGAACAAGTTGTAAGCGAATTACACAAACCGGCTCGTAAAAATTTCAAAAGGCGTCGTGTTATAACAACTGAGGGTATCGGTGATTTAATAGATTTGAGTGTTACTTTATGGTATTCCATATTTGTTTAGTATCGGTGATTTATGACAGACTGCTCCGGGTTGAAATGAGTGCTTACGCGAAAGAAAATCATGGATATAGGTACCTCCTAACGGCTATTGACACATTTTCGAAATATGCTTGAACTGCACTGGTAAAAATCTGGAGCACTTGTTACTGCTGGCATGGAGTCAATATTCAAACAAAACAAACGCACACGAACTAACCTTCAGACGGATGACGGCCGGGTATTTTTTTAATAGCACCTTTAAGGCGTTTATGGAAAAACATAATATTAATCATTACTCTACGTATAGTACGTTAAAATCTTTGATCGTTGAGCGTTTTAATCGCACTGTTAAGAATAAACTTTGTCATACTTTTTCTCTAAACGGTAATTATAAATGGTTGCAATTGCAACAGAACAAAGCATCGTACAATCAAAATGGCTCCACGAAATGTCACTACCTTTGCCTGCTCATCCCAAAACAAGTTGCCCTCAAGCAAATACCCACGCTCGTATAGTCTTAAAATTTTTTAATATTTTCAAAACGAAATGTATGAAAAAATGTGTCAAAATTTTTAAAATGGTTTTTTTGTGTTAAGTTAAAATTTTGAAAAAAAAAATTGAATAAACAAAATTATTTAAGAACTAGAATGGTTTGTTTATAGGTTTTAATTATTGATAATACCTTTAAACTATTTACCCTGAATAAACTCTTGAATTACTCAAACAGTACGATTATGTCGACCCAGTCACATCCCCCCCCCCAGTTAACTACCCTTAGACTTAATATTAGAATTTGAGCAAAAACAGGTCAATTAGATTTTTTTAAGTAGATTTGAAATTCGTAAATAAAATCTGAATATATTTTATTCCTTACCCTCTTTTCGCAATATTAAGCCCCAAATTTTAACCCCAACCGCCCCTGTTAATATAATTTGATCAAATTGTATATCAGTAGACAGTTCTTCAAAAAAGAGCAATATCGCCAACTTAAACTTTTGCTCTATCTCTTACCGTTTTCGAGATATTTCAAAAATTAAATTTTTACCCCAATTTTTGTAGGGCGATTTCACCCCTTAAAAACGTTTTTTAGCAACAACTTTTTTTTATGTTATTAGGTAGTCAGTCAGTCACCCTCTATATACAATGAAAGTTTCAGATATTTTTGAATTTTCAACTTCTTAGCCTTTCCTCGTGAGTGTTTGTCAGACTACGACCTATCTCTTAAACTTTCATTCCTCTCACAAAAGATCAAAATAGTTACAAATTAATTTGCTTAGTATATTATACAATATTATAACTTGCTTAGTATAATATACAAACTAATTTGCTTAGTATATTAAATATATGTAAAAATATATTAAATTTTACTCACTTGTGTTTCGTATTGTTCTGTTATTTTTATCGTGTTCTATAAATAAATACTACAATAAGTTAATAATATCATACAAATGTCAATCTTAAAAAATGTGTAAAATATTAATGAATTTGAGTTTTCGAAAACAAAAATAGGCTTTCGCGCTTAAACTTTTCATAATTAAAAATTTCCACAATCTTTGGTTCGTTTTTATCGGTTAAAAAAAAAATTATCGCACTACATACTATATTGCAATTTTCCCAATATATTTTTATTAATTTTTATTTAACAGTAAGCTGATTCACACGTGACAACTAATACAAAAACAGTGTTGTGTAATTACGCATAAATGGCCAAAGTCTATATTTACATGTCGACAATGCGTGACAAATATTCAAAATTTAAAGAAAAGTGTGAATATAAGCAAAATATTCAAACTCAAAATTAGATCATTTACTTTTAAATAGTTTATAATATTGAAAACCAAATTTTAGAATAAATATGTTCACAAATAAAAAAGTTATGCAAATATACATTTGTCCAACCTTACTGATCTATTGTAAAGCAAATAATATTCATTGTTTACATTGATTACATTGTCTGCGTAGGCATTTCTTCGTAGTCTACCTTATTGTTTACGCATAAACAATTGAGCTAGACTATCGTACGTAATCTACGTGTACAACCCTGTATAAAAATAGTAATAAAAATCAGAAAGGTCCTATAGGTCCTGAACGGATCTGGACCAAATTTTGCTTGGAAATATGAATGCATTTCCTTGAAATATGAATAAATTTCCTTATTTTGTATATAATCAAATAAATAAATTGTATCATTTACTTGTTTATACACAAAAAACAAATAAAAATTTGGTTTGAATTTAAATAAAAATATTTTTAAATAATTTATAATTCAGTAATGACAGACATAAATGATAACACGATACACGACAAAAAAAAAATGTCTACCATGTATTGTCTACCACAGGGGTCGGCAATTTGCGGCCCGTTGCAAGCTTTCATGCGGCCCGCCAAGCAATATAACTTTTTAAATAATTTGCTCTGCACTATGTAGAGTTGAGCATACTTTATACTTTTTTGTTCTCCGATGTTTTATAAAATGTGACAAACTGTTACTAAAAATTTTTTCTCATGTTGATTTTTAATTATTTATTAATTTGTGTTAAAAAAAAGAAAATACCCCTGTCGCAATATCCTGCATAATATAGCGAATTTCTGTTTACAAAAATTAGTTTTTCTTGGAAACTACTTGACATAAAATTATTTTTCAAAAATCGTTTTTATATGATTATTTTCTCCTTTTTCCAACGGTGTAAGAAAATATGACAAAACTTGAGGAAATTTGGGCAAAAAACTCACTTTTATCACAAAAAATTTTTAAACAAAAATGCCTAAAAATCAATTTCTGGCATAGGACGTTCTGACTTTTTGGACTTCCAATATTTCTACCAAATTTCGTAAAAACTGGATTTTTCGTTCGAGAGTTATATAAATTTTAGTGAAAGTCATTTTTGGCTTCTAGAGACTTCAAAATAAATTATTTCTGTCATAGTTCCGGGCTCAAGTAGTATCAAGACAGTGATTCTAATAGCTGAACTTTCGATTCGAAAATTCGTTAAAAAAAAAACCTACTTAAGCCACATACTACATTGAAAAATATTTGACTGTGCGGCCCGCTAAAAATTATTCTTTTAAAAATGGCCCACCATCCAAGAGGGTTGCCGACCCCTAGTCTACCACATGAACAACGTCTACCATTCATTTATCGAAATGGCGAAAACAGATGAACCATGACGAAATGGATATAAAATCCCAATCGTGTATAAAGTGTACTCGGTGTACGCTGAGCGAAAAAACCGATACTGAGAGCCATCCCACGGTTTGGGAGAGAGTACCATGGTACAAGAATGATGTTCAATATGGCAGTTCAATGGCGGTCCAATGTCTTTTCACATTATCAATGATTACTGTCTAGTGTGCAGTCACATACGCACGGATTTATGTACATACATTAGTGAGTATTGATAATAAATTACTGTACAGAACAAGTGAACATAATATACGTAAGAATTTTTTGTCCATATACGAGTAAGAATTTTCTCTTGGTGTGAGCACAAGCCTTAAAAATAAATAGGACGTTTACAATTTATTGCATAAAATAGAACTAAAGTAACAAAAGCGTAACTACAGATTTTGCACCCTGGAGCGAATTTTACTCAGGGGCCCGTGCCTCAACGTAAAAATTTTTCGTAAAAATTACACTGGCGAACAAAAAAAAAAAGAAAAATGAAACGAAATTTCTTTCTTCTTTAATTCGTGCAAAAATTACTAGACGAGCAAAAAAAAAATTCCAAATTTCTTTCACAGGCTCTAACTACTACAACATACAACATATTTTTAAGAAAATCGACCAAGAACGAGTCGAGCTCGCACAATTAGGGTTTCGTACAATGAGCAGTCAAGAGACAAAATTAAATTTCCTTTATTTATGTCTATTTAACCCTTTGCACTCGATGGGCGCCGCCACGGCGACACAATAAATATTAATTCCACTCATTAGGCGCCGCAGCGGCGCCATAAACAATAGGTACGTATTTTATTATTTACAACACGCTAGGGGACCTAAGGCCCGATTTACATTAACGCTCCGCTCTCAGTACGATATCACTCCGCTCCCGGTTCGATAAAATATTCTTACATAATAAATAATGAGTGTAAATTATTAGAATCCAACTGCAGGTAAAATGAATAATGAAAAAATTTTTTTAGCGACAGCCTGCATATAAATTATTAAGAAAGAACTAAAAGAAAAGAAAATTGTTCTACATGTTTCAGTCATTTAAATGACCATCTTCAGGAAAAATCAATAATTCAGTTGTGAAACAACTGAGAAAAAATAATATCAAAAGGACATAACCTCCAAATGTCAAACGGATGTCAAAAATGACAGACGAAATTAAAAGAAATTAAAAATCAAAGAATCAAAAAATTAACGGACCCCATACGAAATAGGGAAACTCAAAATCATGATAAAATATAAGAAGACGAGAGGCGATCAAATACTTACCGTATCAGGAAACATCAAGAATGTAAAATTAGAAATCATTAAAAATTAGAAAATAATATAAAAGTAAAACCCAGTAATTATTACACTTAAAACACTCAATATTAAGTTGAACATATTTTAGTATAATTAAAATATAATTTTTAATTAATTAATAATAAAATTAAATATAATTTTTCTACTAAAATATGTTCAACTTAATATTGAGTGTTTTAAGTGTAATAATTACTGGGTTTTACTTTTATATTATTTTCTAATTTTTAATGATTTTCGTAATTTTTTGTGATGTTTAGAGTGGGGACATTGGTCCGCACAAACGGGGTGACCAATTTTTTATAGCGGATTTTAGCATACACTACGTCGTCAAAAGTATGGGGACACCTTGGCCCAGGGGGGTGTCCACACTTTTGACGTGGTACTGTACTTAATGTTATGATACACTGCCGTGTCAAAAATGTGGGCACCCCCTGAGCCAAGGTGTCCCCATACTTTAGACGACGTAGTGTATGCTAAAACCCGCTATAAAAAATTGGTCACCCCTTGAAAACGCGTTTGTGCGGACCAATGTCCCCACTCTAGTGATGTTACATAATTTCTTTGTGACTATACCAGTTTTTTCTACGACTTCGTTGGAATTTTACATTCTTGATGTTTCCTGATACGGTAAGTATTTGGTCGCATCTCGTCTTCTTATATTTTATCATGATTTTGACTTTCCCTATTTCGTATGGGGTCCGTTAATTTTTTGATTTTTTGATTTTTAATTTCTTTTAATTTCGTCTGTCAGTTTTGACATCCATTTGACATTTGGAGGTTATGTCCTTTTGATATTATTTTTTCTCAGTTGTTTCACAACTGAATTATTGATTTTTCCTGAAGATGGTCATTTAAATGACTGAAACATGTAGAACAATTTTCTTTTCTTTTAGTTCTTTCTTAATAATTTATATGCAGGCTGTCGCTAAAAAAACTTTTTCATTATTAATAATGAGTGTATTCACATCATCGCTCTCATATCGGTCCGATATCAGTCACAGTTTGCTCTCGCTTCAATACCGCTCCAATACCAATACCACTGAGATAATATTTTATCGGAGCGATTCAGACCCTATATCGGTGATAGTGAACACGTTTTTGATTCTACTTCGCTCCGTTTCTCAGCCTTCTTCATTTATTTGAAAATTATTATATTAGGAAAACATGATACAACACAACGACGCGACGTCTTGTTACAATACATTGTAATACATACTTACTAATTAACTAATAGATATATTGTATTATGATATTATGTTCTCCTAATACAATAGTGTTTGCAGCGTTTTAAAACTACTGTCGAATAGCTGAGTGCCCATACTAAAAAATGGTTCGAGTACAAAGGGTTAAATCTTATTATTTGCTTGTGATAACTGAAAAATACATGAACTGTTCCACATTGTACTGAAACATTTGTCAATACACTGTCTATTTTAGTACTGTGTTTTCATTTATTATTTAAAATATTTACTTTTCAATAACTTTTAGGCTGTTGAAAAAAGCAACAGTTTTTCTGTAATCTATGACTTAGGATATACTAATTCTATCAAAATCAAAATTTTAGCTTTAGAAATCTAGGAGATCAGGGGAGACGGTCATTTTTAACAAATTTTGACACAGTTCAAATAACAGGATATACTACGTATACCCAGTTACCTCACTCACTTTGCGCTCTCTGTCCAAATATATTTAAATCGTATAAACCCACCTCTTTTCCTTACCATTTGCCCTTGAATACTTCCAACACACAAAAAATCTATGCTATGTACCTCTGAAGCTCAAGATTATGTGTAGGGTTATCCAAAAATAATTCAGTGTAATCGATTTTATTTTAATAAATAAATTGTAAATAAGTAAACTTAAGAATTTAAAAAAAAAATATTTAAAAAACTAATATAATACAATTTGGTTTTATACACTGTATGACATTATGTTGACAATTATGTTACATGTTAAATTATGTTGATGTTATGTTGTCATACTGATAATTATTTTTCGCCCATTATCAAGATCATTGTATGTATGAGAATATATATTGCTAGTAGAATTATAATTTTAATTTATTAAAAATAACAAACGACTTTAAAGAAATTTATTTAAAAAAAATATCACTTAACAAACGTTCTCCTCCCTAAGACATCTCAAATTATTCTAATCATGCAACTTTGGGCCTCACCCAGGGTTTCTGTGCGATCTTTATGTGCGACCCAAAAGTGCTGATGGATCAAAACTGTTTCAGGGCCATTCTCCTGTTATGCACGGGACATTTGCAAACTTTTAAAGCATATAAAAAACTAAAATAAGATGTATATTAATTTTTTTTGCTGTCGAATCAACAGCAGAACTCATTCTTAAATTTTACGTTGAAAAATAAATAATAATTGCAGTTTAAGTACTTAAAAAATCATTTAATTTGCTTGTTATGCACGGGACTCAGAAAAAAAATAAATATACATCTTGACTTCAGTATGTCATGAACTCTGTGAAGTTAGAACTTATATATATATTGCCATTATATTTTTTTCTCAACAGCTAAATAGTAACTGTAACTAATTCTGCTAAATATTTCCCTAATACCTTACTCAATAAAATTTAAAATTTAATTAATTAGTGTTATGCACGGGACATGGCTAATGTTATGCACAGGACCTATCTGAATTTTGCTCCATCTTAGTTGGAAGAATTCAAAAATAATGATGATTATTATGCTTCTTATGTTTTTCCCAACAGCTGAGTAGTAACTATAAACAATTATGCTAAATATTTCGCTAATTACCTTACTCAATAAAATTTAAAATTAATTCCATTTTTGTTATGCACGGGACATGGCTAATGTTATGCACGGGACATATGCTCCAGACTGAGTTGGAGGAATTCAAAAATAATGATAATTATTATGCTTCTAATGAAATAAAGTATTTTACCATATCAAGAAAGTCATTAAAATAATTCAACCGCCTACAATTATAAATGCTCGAAGAGTTTTTGATTTTCCAAATTTTTAAAAAAGTTTGTATTATGCACGGAACAGGAAAAGACCCTTTAATGTTTAGCGTAATTTTCAATTTTCAGAAAATTTATTTGTAATATAAATGAATACTAAGATATTCAAAGTAAATTTGTAATATTTTCAATTTTAGTGAAAAAATAAATCTGTAAACTAAAAAAAATCGTGTTTTTCCGTTATGCACGGGACATTCAATTTTTGTTTAAATAAATCGTCCTTTTTTAAAAAAAAAATTATTATGATATTTTAATTTTTGTTTTTATTGTTAAATAAGATCATTATGTAGATATATTTAAAAAAGAATTGAAATACAACAGTATTTTTCTAAATAAATAAAAATTTGTGAATGCGTTGATTGTTACGAAAAAATGTAAAAATTACAATGCTAATTTTCAAGCACTGATATCATATTGAAAAATTTACTTTAAACAAATAATTTATCTCATTTCCTAAGGTTTAGCTAATATCCTTCAATAAACTATAAACAAAAAACATGTAGGGGTAAAAAAAATTGAGGTTCTGAGGGTTTACAGCGGAGAATGGCCCTTCAACGTCTTCTGTAGTTTCAACATTGTTAGTCAAGATGGTCAAGATGTTAATGTGTACGTATACATGTATCTTTTTTATTTATATATTAGGCCAGTCAAAATAAACAAAAAAAAAAAACTTCAAATTTCGGAAAAATTTGAATAGAACTGAAAAATTGGTACAGACCTTAACTACATCATTATAAGGTTTACTTAAGGTCAAAGGTCAAGGAAATTGGTTTTTCGTAAATATTTCGCAAATGGTAAAATTTGTGGTAAAAATAGTTTAAATAAATTTTGTAGATTATGCAATTCTCTATAAAAAAAGGTTTCAATATTTTTTTTTCGTACCATCTATCCTTCATGAGATATCGCGAGTTCAAAAATGGGAAAAGTAATATTCTACATAATATACACTCTTTCCTACGCCACCATCAAGCTAGACTTGATGCATTTTATGTGGTATTCTCTTGTAGGTATGATACATAATTTGTTTTAATGATTTGAAAAATTATTTCATTTTATCCTACTTCATATCATGAGCCTTTATCGCGAAATTTTTGGCTGAAAGAATTTTTTCCGATAAAAAATAAATCGGTAACACCATAATATCGTAACCAACACTCTTAAATATGTCACTAGGGGTATGAAGAGATAATTTTGAGCAACGCAAACTATAAATTTCATGTTTCTAGCATTAAAATTATGATTTCGGGAGCTTGAAAAATTTTTTTATTTGTGATGACGTCGTCAAGTTCTGTTTTTAAATTAATAGCTACATAAATGATACGAATAAAATCTGTAGCTGAAATTTCGGTAACTTAAGTGTCAAATTTTGGTTTTTTTTTTTTGTAAAAATGGCCAAGTTTGTTTAGAGAATTTGACTTATTTTGCGGATGAAATTTTTCTGTCAGATTTCGCAGCATAAGTACATGTGCCAATATGATAGTGTAGCAGGATATAGTAAAATAATTTCTCAAAAAATCAAAATAGATCGTGGATTATACCCACAACTGAAACAAAAAATGAGTTAAAAGCACCTTACTCCGGCGGTTGTGTGGAAAAGAGCGTATATTATGCAATTTATTACTTTTCAAAATTTTGAAATCGCGATATGTCTTGAAGGATAGATCGTAAGAAAAAAGTATCGAAACCTTTTTTGTTGCACAATCTACAAAACATATCTAAACTGTCTTACCACTAATTTTGCCATTTAAGAAATATTTACGAAAAACCAGTTTCCTTGACCTTTGACCTTGAATAAAATTTTTAACACATATGGGATTGATGGGGACTTTTGACATTTTATTTGTAATAACATAGTTGAGGTCTGTACCAATTTTCAGCTCTATGCGAATTTTTTCGAAGTTAAATGTTTGTATTGACTGGCCTATAAGCGTATACATACATACCGTATATACTGTATATAGCAAGGCTGCCCAACCCTAGGCCCGCGGGCCACAATGTGGCCCGAGAACAAATTATAAATGCCCCGCGTGAGCAAGTTTAAAAATTCCCGCCAAGTTTAAAAAATGTCGCGCGCCAAGAAACAGCAGCGTTAAATAAATAGACCGTAGGCAGATATTGACATAACAGAGTGTTTGTTATTTAAAAAAACACAGACTATGTGACAGTGCATTTTTACAAATTTTTATAAATCCTTTTATAATCAGTTTGATTGAAATAATAGGTTATCCTGCCAATATTCAGTTGGAACTCACTGAAGCAAAATCATTTTACACTAAAAAATCTTTTTGTAGAAATAATATCTTCAAAGTCATAAACTTCTTCAGAGGAATTTGTAGATTTCTGAAACTTAGTCCCAAGAAAAAACTCATACAATAACTGACCTTACCTTTCAATTTTTAAATAGTTTCAGCTTTCGGATCAACATAATATGTTACACATAAAAAATAAATACCGCACATACAACATATTTGTGATTTCTTGTTATTGTCAGCATCTGATCTGACGCCTAACATAGGAAAATTATTAAGTCAGAAACAATTTTAGAAATCACATTAATTGTACCAGTTATTTAAATTTTGATTTATTTCTTTTGTTTCCTATTTTCGCAGAAGATGCTAATTATTTTATTATTTTAATAAATGAAAATATACCGTCAGCTGAGTATTGGTTTATACCAAGTCAACTTTTTAAACATTTTTTCTAGATAGTTGTTTTGTTAGTTTTGAGCATTAAGGAAGCCGAAACCACTATCAGAAAATTTTTTTTTTAAAAATTCACTTGGTACAAACTACAAACCAATACTCAGCTGACGATATTGAATGCTGCATTTCTTTTGTTGCATAATAAATAAATTAATTTAAATTGTTATCAAAAGTAACAAAAACAGGAATCGTCAGTGCTCAGTGGCCCGTCTGTGATTTTTAAATCGTCAGTTTTGCCCAACTGTTAAAAAGGTTGAGCAGCCTTGGTATATAGTATATACGATACTATAAAAACTTCAAATACAATTTATTGGTAATTAAAATATTTTTTTTGGTTGTTGCCTATCATGTGATAGAAAGCTATGAATAACTGAACCAGACAAGCAATAAAATAATAGGTAGAATGATTAAATTGAAAGCGAATTATAGATTTATGAAGATGTCTTTTCATTTTTACCAAAATTAGGCACGAAGTAACCGTAGAAGAAGAGGTTTGCTGTATCAATCATATAAAAAAAAGAATTTAGTCATTTTGATTGCAAAAATAAAATACCCCTGTCGCAGAATCTGTATAACATAGCGAATTTCCAAATATTGGGCACTGGCGGATCTCACCCATCTAACAAGGAGATGCACCCAGAGTAAAATTCGGGATTTTGATGAAACTTCGCTGGTGTGTAGAATAGACAAAAATAAGGGACCCATATTTATTTTTATCGGCCATCTTCCACGTTTAGAGGGTGAAACCAGCCCCTCAAGTTGGGGGTTCAAATTGTATTTCTTAAAATATCTCGAAAACTATAAGAGATAGAGGAAAACTTTAAATCAATGAAATAATACTCCTTGAAAGAACTATTCATCTGTATAGGTTAAACCAGGGCTGGGTTAATAAGAAAGGCTGGAGGGATGAAAATGGGGGTAAATTTTTTTGTACAGCCTGAATGGTTCAATGTATTAAATTTTTGGCATCAGAAATAGAAAGAGCACCAAAAATTAGGGAATACGTGTTTTTGCGTTTTTTCGAAATATGTGTGGTATCCAAGCCATATAAGGAAGAAAAAAATAGGGTAGATTATATTGCATTATTATTGATTGCAAATACTTTCTATATTTTTTTATTTTTATGTTTATTTTCATCATGAAAATGTAAATTTTTACTTTTCGATAATGATTCATGTAATTTTCAGTACTTACTTAATTGGTAATTTAGCCATTTGTATATGTGGTTACTAATATTCGGTATTTTTTATACCTAATTCTACCAAAGTTCTCTGGTCTGCAAGTGTTAATGAATGTTCAAAAAGAAGCAATAATCTTTCGTTCAGCAACTGCCTTTACCTTCTTACAAATTCGTTTTTAATCAAATAAACGCGGTTTATTTCTTTCTCAATATTCAAACTATTTCCCTGATACTTTTTGTATGTTTTATAGGTGTCAACCCCATTTCCTAAATCGCAAAATTTATTACAAAGCACTTGAACAGTTAGCGAAAGAGTTTATTGTTTCTTGTCGAGCATTCATTAACACAAGCTCACCAGAGAACTTTAACTTTCGCAGAAATAGGTATAAAAAATATCGAATATGAGTAATCAAATGTACACATGGCTAAATTACCAATTAACTTAGTACTGAAAAGTACTAACTTAATTAGAAAGTGAAAGTAAAAATTTACATTTTCATTATCAAAATAAACATACAAATTTAAAAATATAAAACGTATTTGCAATCAATAATAATGCCAATTTTTTTTCTTCCTTATATAGCTAGGATACCACACGTATTTCGGAAAAACGCAGAAATATGTGTCCCCTATTTTTTGGTGCTGTTTCTATTTATGATGGCAAAAATTTGACACACTGAACCATTCAGGCTGTACAAGAAAATTTACTCCATTTTCACCCCTCCAGCCCCTCTTATTAACCCGGCTCTAGTGTATCCTCTACAGGTGAATAGGTCTCTCAAAGAGTAATATTTCGTTAATTTAAAGTTTTCCTCTATGTCTTATAGTTTTCGAGATATCTTAAGAAATACGATTTGAACCCCCAACTTTAGGGGCTGGTTTTACCCCCTAAACGTGGAAAATGGTCGATAAAAAAAATACGGGTCCCTTAATTTTGCCTATTCTACACACCAGCGAAGTTTCATCAAAATCCCGAATTTCACTCTGGGTGCATTTCCTTGTAAGACCTGTACCCATTTAAAATAGTTTAGATTTCTAACAAAGAAAGGTTCCCAGGTGTCCGCCTCCGATTTCAATGCCGCTGAAATATGTTATTCTACGTCGAAATCTAAGAGACACGTATTTTCCTTTATCGGCGGAAAAACGGTTTGAAGGCGTGAAATCGTCCTCCAAAAATTGGGGTAAAAATTTAATTTTTGAAATATCTCGAAAACAGTAAGAGATAGAGCAAATGTTTAAATTGGCGATATTGCTCTTTTTTAAAGAGCTATCTATTGATATGCAATTTGTTCAAATTACATCAACAGGGACGAACGAAACGTTTAGTCCGCCTCTGATTTCCATGCCGCTGAAATATGTTATTCTACGTCGAAATCTAAGACACACGTATTTTCTTTTATTGTCGGGGAAACGGTTTGAAGGGGTGAAATTGCCCTGGAGCATTGGAGAGGGGGTGAGTCACCCTCTTAAATTAAATACACTAATAATTTAATTTTTACACTAATTTTTGCTATTAACATACTGACGGTGGGTTATAATGTCACAATAAGTGGTTCTGAAATTGAACTATCGTATGTAAGGATTTTATTAGGTTTCCATTCATTATGAAAATATCGTTATTTTCGGTATCGATAATTTTCGATAACGAAAACGATAATATCCATTAAAAAACAAACCTAATAAAAACCTTACGAACGATAATCCAATTTCAGAACCACTTATTGTGACATTATTACCCACTGTCAGTATGTTAATAGAAAAAATTAGTGTATGTAAGCTAGAGTATGTAATTTAAGAGGATGATTCATCCTCTCTCGAACGTTGCTCAAGCTGAATTTTGAATTCGAGAATTTAATTTCTACGTTATTCTAATTGTCTTAAACTATTTTTCATGAAGGAGAACTTCTTGAACTACCCAAGTAGTACGACTAGTCGACACAGACACCCCCTAGTAAACTAACCCTAGACTTAATATTAGGGCATTGAGCAAAAACAGGTTAATTAGATTTTTTGACGTAGATTCCAAATCTGTAAACAAAATTTTTAGATTGTTTACTTTTCACCCCCTTTTTGCAAAATTAACCCCCTAATTTTAACCCCCAACCACCCCTGTTGATGTATTTTGAACAAATTGCATATCAATAGATAGCTCTTTAAAAAAGAGCAATATCGCCAATTTAAACATTTGCTCTATCTCTTACTGTTTTCGAGATATTTCAAAAATTAAATTTTTACCCCAATTTTTGGAGGGCGATTTCACGCCTTCAAACCGTTTTTCCGCCGATAACGGAAAATACGTGTCTCTTAGATTTCGACGTAGAATAATATATTTCAGCGGCATTGAAATCGGAGGCGGACACCTGGGAACCTTTCTTTGTTAGAAATCTAAACTATTTTAAATGGGTACAGGTCTTACAAGGAAATGCACCCAGAGTGAAATTCGGGATTTTGATGAAACTTCGCTGGTGTGTAGAATAGGCAAAATTAAGGGACCCGTATTTTTTTTATCGACCATTTTCCACGTTTAGGGGGTAAAACCAGCCCCTAAAGTTGGGGGTTCAAATCGTATTTCTTAAGATATCTCGAAAACTATAAGACATAGAGGAAAACTTTAAATTAACGAAATGTTACTCTTTGAGAGACCTATTCACCTGTAGAGGATACACTAGAGCCGGGTTAATAAGAGGGGCTGGAGGGGTGAAAATGGAGTAAATTTTCTTGTACAGCCTGAATGGTTCAGTGTGTCAAATTTTTGCCATCATAAATAGAAACAGCACCAAAAAATAGGGGACACATATTTCTGCGTTTTTCCGAAATACGTGTGGTATCCTAGCTATATAAGGAAGAAAAAAAATTGGCATTATTATTGATTGCAAATACGTTTTATATTTTTAAATTTGTATGTTTATTTTGATAATGAAAATGTAAATTTTTACTTTCACTTTCTAATTAAGTTAGTACTTTTCAGTACTAAGTTAATTGGTAATTTAGCCATGTGTACATTTGATTACTCATATTCGATATTTTTTATACCTATTTCTGCGAAAGTTAAAGTTCTCTGGTGAGCTTGTGTTAATGAATGCTCGACAAGAAACAATAAACTCTTTCGCTAACTGTTCAAGTGCTTTGTAATAAATTTTGCGATTTAGGAAATGGGGTTGACACCTATAAAACATACAAAAAGTATCAGGGAAATAGTTTGAATATTGAGAAAGAAATAAACCGCGTTTATTTGATTAAAAACGAATTTGTAAGAAGGTAAAGGCAGTTGCTGAACGAAAGATTATTGCTTCTTTTTGAACATTCATTAACACTTGCAGACCAGAGAACTTTGGTAGAATTAGGTATAAAAAATACCGAATATTAGTAACCACGTATACAAATGGCTAAATTACCAATTAAGTAAGTACTGAAAATTACATGAATCATTATCGAAAAGTAAAAATTTACATTTTCATGATGAAAATAAACATAAAAATAAAAAAATATAGAAAGTATTTGCAATCAATAATAATGCAATATAATCTACCCTATTTTTTTCTTCCTTATATGGCTTGGATACCACACATATTTCGAAAAAACGCAAAAACACGTATTCCCTAATTTTTGGTGCTCTTTCTATTTCTGATGCCAAAAATTTAATACATTGAACCATTCAGGCTGTACAAAAAAATTTACCCCCATTTTCGTCCCTCCAGCCTTTCTTATTAACCCAGCCCTGGTTTAACCTATACAGATGAATAGTTCTTTCAAGGAGTATTATTTCATTGATTTAAAGTTTTCCTCTATCTCTTATAGTTTTCGAGATATTTTCAATTTTCACGAAAAATATTTAACATAAAAAGAAAATTATAAGAACAATTTCTTCATAATTTTTTTCGTCATTTCAACGATGTAAAAATCGAACTGTCTTATGATAGGATCGAATGATAAAAAATAGCCAAAAAACCTACTTCTGGGCATCCAACGTGCCTGGCTGACGAACTTAGCCGAGTCAATTCGAATTTTAGTTCGCAAACAAAATTTCACTAGCACTAAACGTTTCGTTCGAAAGTTATTGTGGCGACAGATCTATACGTGTATATATATATATATATATATATATATATATATATATATATATATATATATATATATATATATATATATATATATATATATATTAGTGAATATCATTTTCGTATTCTAGGGACTTCAAAACAAATTCCACCTGGCGTAATAGCTGAATTTCGAGTTTTCGAAATTTGCTAAAAATTTGTACCAAATTATTCAAATTCAAATCACATCCATAATTTTTTCTCTAATCAGCCAGAAGGAATTTTTTTGATTTGATGATGTTATCAAGTTTACTAAAATTTTTCAGTGCTTCAGAAATCGCAAGTATAATGGTAGAATGATGAATTTTGTCAGTTTTGTTTATCATAAATAACATATTGGAATTATTTTTCCATTTCTATGGATGATTCTAGGGTTAAATATTAATAAGTAACGTAAAAAATTAAATATTATTAGAATTATAAAAGAAGAAACTACTAAAACTATAATTACCCATAGAAAAACAACTATTAATAAAAACACATATCAATAAAATCTAACACTATCAAAAATTAAAATTTAAAAACAATATTTGAACTGCTACAGCTTTCAACAAAATCGAAAAGAATAAATCATGTTATAAATTTATATGTACACCCCTCGTTTCTAATCAGCAAAAGCCTACTACATATGTACAACTTCCAACACACTTCCAGAACAAATTAGAGTGAGGCTAATGTATATACGTAGTATATTACTATATTTATACTGTTATTTTGAGCTATACCATTAAAATTATTGAAGCAAAAATTATAAAAATTATTTTTAGAATCCTTAGAGATAGCTCTATCAAATGATATATTAAGTAAAACTTTTTGGTTGAACTTTATTAGCCTCCTCTTTCAAGCCCAATTTTTTTCCTAATTATTGACTGACGATATAACGTAAAAGACCCGATACCGGAACACTATTTTTAGGCGTGTCATTAAACTGGCTTATAAAAATTAATAAATAAATTAAACACCCATTTTTTTTTTCTTAATAATTATGAAACCAAGTTTTTTTAATCCAATGAATATGTTTTTAAGAAAATATAACCCAAAAATTTTGATTTTTTAATATTTTCCTTTCATAAACTGGAAGTACACATATCGAAACCGAAGAAAAAATATTCACACTAGAAGAAAAACACCCATTATCGGAACATGTGTCTATTATGAAATAAATTCTAAAACAAAAGATAAATAGTGTATTTTATTCACATTTTATAATTATAATTCACAAATACTGCGATAAAATAAATCTTAAAATAACCTATTTTTATAACTTCTAAATAATAAGTGACCGAAATAGGTACCGTAAATTAGGAACAATATGCACGAAACCAGGCTCCACACCGTATTTTTTTGTATTTCTTTTATGAGTACCTGTTCTTTAATATATTAAAAATTTACGCGAGGATGATCACTTTATTACAGTAATCAAAAATTTTTGAAAATATCCCTGGTTTTTGCAAAAATAACAGAAGTCATATAATTTATTCTCCGTGGTAAATTGGGGTCAAAAGAGACGATCAGAGGGTGAATAGGGCCGATACGGAGGGCTAATCAAAATTCAAATTGACATATAACATAATTTAGTTACTGAAGTAATTATACTTCATGATTTTGTGTAGAAGTAAACACAAAAACTATATTAAAGTTTATAAAATATACAAATATCATACTGAATGTGTTTATAAAAATATCGAATGATTTGATAACCTTGAAAATACTCTGTTCTCTGCTCCAATACATTGTAAATAATAAACAAATATTTTACTTCGCAAAATACCACTTTTGTACCACATAAAAGTCGTACTTTTATACCACATAAAAGTGGTATTTTGCGAAGTAAAATATTTGTTTATTATTTACAAATATGGAATACCATAAAGTAACGCTCAAATTTATTAATATTCCAATACATTCTTAATCTGTTTCCAATCACCCGCTCCTCCCTTTATACTGATATAGCGTCCCTGTTAACGCATATACTGTTCATATTCATCCCTTCTCCGTCCCTGTTAACCTCGAACTTAACCCAAATATCAAGTCCGCATTATTTCCTCTGAATAAAAAATAAAAACAACTAAAAACTTTCTTCAGATATGTTTACTTTCTTCAGATAACTAAAATTTCGATAAATAGTTTTAGATAAAGTCCTAAGAATAACAAAAAATAGCACTGTTTGAAGACCTCAATTTAAATTGACTTTTTAACTTCAACTTAGTCACCTACCCAAAAGAATAATTATTCTACTATAGTTTAAGAAAGATATATATGTTCGCATTTACGCCTAATGTTTTTTAAACCAAGCTAATGAATAATATTTTTCGTTTTATCCCGATTCACCCGTCTCTCCCGATTGAGTACGATCTACGGTAATTTAGTAAACACGTCTTATTCACGCGTTCTCGTTTTTACGTAAACAAATTCAGTACCACAGAGTAAATTTATATACGTAAAATCGTTAGCGTGCAAATCTAAACCAGATTCAATATGGCTACCCTTATTGATCCACAATAAGAATTTTGAAATATTTAAAGACCCCCGAGCTGGTCTAGTGTCTAGCAACTCCGCTCTTGGTTGATAAGATCGTGAGTTCGGTACCAACCGGGGGAGATACGTCATCTACACTACCATACCGCATTATCCATCAAAAACCATTCCAACCTCAAAAACTCAATAGCACATTACAAGGGTACATATGACCGAAGCTGTTGCGTACCAAAAACCAATAGAAAAAAAAATATTTAAATCAAAATTTTTATGTATCAAATTGATTATACTTTCCAGAGTAAAAGAATATAAAGGATCACATAATTTTGAAACTGTACGTTAGTGTTCTAGGCCCAAAAATAAATTTAAAATGTTTATAAAATACATATAAATAATAAATATATTAAAACGCTTCTGTAAATACTACTTAAACAAAATAAAAAGGTGATTTATCTGTTCTAATCTATTAATTGGATTAATAAAAATTATTTATTTGTATATATTTTATTATGCTAACTTGAAAAATTCGTTCAAAAATGTTAAAATTTAAACTCATGTGTTTTTAATAGTGACCACCCATTGAAATATAAATATACGAATTCAACAAAAAATTTTTAATATACCGTAAAAACGTCTAGACCCGGACAGGGGGTCTAGACCCGGACACTTTGCACCAATCTTCAAAATAAATAATTTCTACATTAACCTGCAACAATAAACATTTGTTCTTGACGTCATTAGAGAGAGAAAAACATCCTCTAAACAGCTGTACCAATAAAAACTACGGATTTCAACACTTACTATCCCATTTTACAGGATTACTATCGTACAGTTTTTCAAAGAAATAAAATGTGTGTCTAACTTACAAGGAGATGCACCCAGAGTGAAATTCGGGATTTTGATGAAACTTCGCTGGTGTGTAGAATAGGCAAAAATAAGGGACACGTATTTTTTTTATCGGCCATCTTCCGCGTTCACGGGGTGAAACCAGCCCCTAAAGTTGGGGGTTCAAATCGTATTTCTTAAGATATCTCGAAAACTATAGGAGATAGAGGAAAACTTTAAATTGACAAAATGTTACTCTTTGAAAGGCCTATTCACCTGTATAGGTTAAACCAGGGCCGGGTTCATAAGAGCGTCTGGAGGGGTGAAAATGGGGGTAAATTTCCCTGTACAGCCTGAATTGTTCAATGTATCAAATTTTTGCCATCATAAATAGAAAGGGCACCAAAAATTAGGGGATACGTGTTTTTGCATTTTTTCAAAATATGTGTGGTATCCAAGCCATATAAGGAAGAAAAAAATAGGGTAGATTATATTGCTTTATTATTGATTGCAAATACCTTCTATATTTTTTTATTTTTATGTTTATTTTCATCATTATAATGTAAATTTTTACTTTCCGATAATGATTCATGTATTTTTCAGTACTTACTTAATTGGTAATTTAGCTATGTGTATATTTGGTTACTAATATTCGATATTTTTTATACCTATTTCTACCAAAGTTCTCTGGTCTGCAAGTGTTAATGAATGTTCAACAAGAAGCAATAATCTTCCGTTCAACAACTGCCTTTGTCTTTTTACAAATTCGTTTTTAACCAAATAAACGCGGTTTATTTCTTTCTCAACATTCAAACTATTTTTCTTATTCTTTTTGTATGTTTTATAGGTGTCAACCCCATTTCCCAAATCGCAAAATTTATTACAAAGCACCTGACAAGTGAGCGAAAGAGATTATTGTTTCATGTCGAGCATTCATTAACACAAGCGCACCAGAGAAGTTTGACTTTCGCAGAAATAGGTATAAAAAATATCGAATATGATTAATATGTGTAATCAAATGTACACATGGCTAAATTACCAATTGAGTTAGTACTGAAAAATATATGAATCATAATCGGAAAGTAAAAATTTACATTTTAATGATGAAAATAAACATAAAAATAAAAAAATATAGAAGGTATTTGCAATCAATAATAATGCAATATAATCTACCCTACTTTTTTCCTCCTTATATGGCTTGGATACCACACATATTTCGCAAAATGCAAAAACACGTATCCCCTAATTTTTGGTGCTCTTTCTATTTATGATGGCAAAAATTTGATACATTGAACCGTTCAGGCTGTACAAGAAAATTTACCCCCATTTTCGTCCCTCCAGACCCTCTTATGAACCCGGTTTAACCTATACAGGTGAATAGGTATTTCAAAGAGAAACATTTCGTCAATTTAAAGTTTTCCTCTATCTCTTATAGTTTTCGAGATATCTTAAGAAATACGATTTGAACCCCCAACGTTAGGGGCTGGTTTCACCCCGTAAACGTGGAAGATGGTCGATAAACAAAAATACGGGTCCCTTATTTTTGCCTATTCTACACACCAGCGAAGTTTCATCAAAATCCTGAATTTCACTCTGGGTGCATTTCCTTGTTAGACATGTAATTTTCATCATAATTGTTATATTTTTTTAGTTTTGACATGTATGTGTTCAGAATTTTATCGCGCATCATTTAATGATGTTTGAAGTTATATTCGATGTATATATAAAAAAATACATGCTATATCTGCATATCCGTTTAGACCCGGACACATCAGTTTATTACACTAAGGCCGCGATTCGCACCACTTGTAACTCCCACTGTCCATACGTTAATATTCCCCCCAGAATTACGCGGTTTATGCCTCCTTCTGGTGTCATATCGCATGTTTACTTCATAGAGAGGCATGCTATGCATGGACCCCCCTCCCTTCCCACAAAATGTTTTGAAGCCTTTGACAGGTTCAAAGACATCAGACGATATAAAACACTGTCCTAACCCCGACGGGAGAGATTAGTTTGCATGTTATTACATTATTTAAGTAAGTGTCCGGGTCAAGTCCGATTTAGGGTATAGACCTGGACACTTACTAATTACTTTTTATTTTTTTTTATTTTTACTTATAATGAAACAAATGGGTCAGGGATATAACAAATAATATACACTCTTTCTAATGGTAATACTTTTATTGGTGATATCTATGACGGAAACATGTATAAACATAAAATTAACCAAAAGAATGTAAAAAAGTGTCCAGGTCTAGACGGTTTTACGGTATATATGTATTTCTTTAATTAATATTGGAAACATTAAATGCGAGGTGAATTTAAATTGAAAAACAATCATTCTATTAATAATAATTTTTGTTATCAGAGGTTTCTTTCAGAAATAACTTCATTAATATATAAATGTCAAAACTGTTCCAGTATTGGATCGCGTTCCGGTATGGGGGCTTTTACGTTATGTGCACGTTATCAAAACCTAACATTGTGCTAATATTCAAATTCCTAAGGTACATGGTTTTCGAGAAAAATCTCTGTAAGAAATGTACGGATGGACATGAGATTGATCTTATAAAGCTTCTGTTTTTCTTTTAAAATACGGAACTCTAAAGATCACTTCTCAATAAAAAAATTACTTTTCCTTGTTGCACCTCTTTTTATCGTGTACCCTGGAGTGACTGCTCCACTTTCTTCATTACAGTTACGCCTCTGTGAAGTAATGTTTCCTCATTTTTCCTCTTCAATAAATTTCTTTCAGAATTTCTATTTTTAAGTAATATTGGTTTGTTTTAACCGCGTTACGTAGTTGATTTCTGAGGACATATATTATATCGTATGTAAAGAAAGTGCACTGTCACGAAACTGTAATTTAAATCCCTCTCTTATACATTGTTTTCCTGTTAATTTGATATGTTTCCCAAGAGTTCAACTGGATCATTATCGGTTATGTTTGTCTCGTATAACTGTTAACAATAGATATCTTGTATAATGTGGTAAAGTCGTTTTCAGATCAACTTTCAATCAATAAACCAATGCACGACTGTTATCGATAACATAACAAGGGCACATCTACACTTGCTCAAGTATCTCGGTACTAATATTAATAGTAAATTTATTATAATTACTTGTTCTGTTATGGTAACATTTGGTTCTCTACTATTTGTCCCTCTTAATGCTTATACGTTTACACACATATGTACGCATGCATGTATCACATATGTATTCCAAAGCAATATGAATTAGAAACTTGCCACAATATTAACTGTATATTAATTTTAGTCAAATCATCCACAGGCAGTGGATTATTATTTGTCTGGTAAAGAGACGAAATAAGAGATTTCGCATATCCACTCAAGTAAGGTAGTACACCTCATTAGGTCGTTACGATATTAAACAACCTTGTTTTACATTTCAGTAAGCTAAACGGAGACTTTAGGTAGACGAAACGCTCAGCTGTTCAAGATCTATTATAGTATCTACTCCATTATGAAATTCAAACACCAGGCAGTATAGGTAATTTACTGTTTTTTAACCACTGATTTTCTTTATCACTCATACAAAAAGATTTAAAAAAAAATCCCACCGCTAATGGTATATTACTTATCAAGGGCCATAAATGCCATTTTTGTGGTCTCGGATGCAGTTTGAGAATCCGGGACTGAAAACCCAGTATTCTTAAACATTTATGGCCACAAAAAGAAACTTATGGGCCCAGTTTGAGTAAGTTATTTTTTCAACCGAGAAAGAAAAGTTGAATGAATTGATAAAAATGAATAAAAAATAATAAAATTTGTTGAAAATGCAATTTTAATAGAAATGAATCTATAAAAAAACTATTTCTAATTTTACCACCAGAGTCGTGAGTAAGAATCTTTGCATCGCCAATTGACAGTAAGCGATTAATTACGTTCCTAGGAAGGCAAATGTCGCTTACCCACAAATTACCTGCTATGTAAATAATGTAAGGACACCATACACGATGAGATCTGTATCGCTACATGTTACAGGTATCAGTATCATGATACAGATCTCGTCGTGTGTGTGATTGTCTCAGTATCACTGCATCAGTATCAGCAAGTATCAGTTGGTATCGTGCTTGTCTCAAGTATCGTGGTAACTATGGTTTCATTTTTAGTTTATCTTTGACAGCTAATAAAGTAAATAATTGTTATTTATTTGAATAATCATGTCTGGGGTTGGAGATTTTTGGGAAGATTTTATTAATATGTACAAATTATACCCATGCTTATGGGATTCAAAATGTGAAGATTTTTGTAATAGACAACTACGTGACAAGGCACTTACTGATTTGGTCGATAAATGTAAAGAAAAATACCCAAAAGCAGACCATGATTTTATTAAAAAAAAAAATCCATTACTTTCGTTGTGCTTTTCGACGGGAACTAAAAAAAGTTGTGGCATCACAGAAAACTAGAACATCCTCTGATGATATATATGCACCAAGTTTATGGTATTATGAACTACTAAAATTTATTGCGGATTCTGAAATATCTAGAGAAAGAAAGTCAAACTTAGAAGACGATAGTACGACGCAACAGGAGGTAAGAACAAAATTTTAGTAAATATTTTATACTCAGTATCTTTACTTATTTATTTTGTCATTATTACATTTTTTGGTGCATTCCTAGTATACGTGCACAAAAAAAATTGTGAAAATTTCTAGTTTTATATATTAAACATGACCCAAAACGAACGAAAATTAGTATTAAAATTGGCGCTCACGTTTAGTTTTCGCAAAATTTAATATTAAAAATTTTATTCGTTCATATGTAAAATACACTTAAAATTGTATAAAAACATGCACACACGAAAAGTTTTAAAAATTTATAGTTTTGTGTAATAAACATGAACCAAAACGAATGAAAATTAGTATGAAAATTGGCACTCACCTTTACTTTATAAACATCATTTATTTAATGTTCAAAATTTGATTACTAAAGTGTACGAAACACCGGGAAAGTACTTAAAATTTTGTTACATTCAAACCCAATCACTTAATTTTAATAACACTATTTAGTTTTAAAAAAAGATAATTTTAGCTTTATCAAACAAATTAATAAAAAAAAAATAACACAAAATATTAATTAACAACATAAAACACATAATTAATAACATAAAACAAATAAAATTTATTTCAGAAAATTTTTATTTTTGAGTATCGTAAGACATTTTTCAAAACAAAATATGACATGAAGATAGGTGCACGTATATGTGTATTGAGAACGGTATTTAAAGTGATAAATTTAGGAAGAAAATATTTTTTACACACACATACAATGTTTTTCAAATAAGTATTTGTTAATTATAAAATAAAAATAAACTTTACATATCACTTTTGAACGAAAATTATCCAACTCATGAACTGTCATTTAAAATTTTCAACAATTAAAAGTAACCATTTTTTTCTTAAATTCAAATATCTGACGTCATTGTGACGCAGTAGAAAACTTAACAGAAAAACGTATTTTAGGTTTGTTCCCTTACGAATAGGAAAGTGAATGTATTAAAAGAGAAAGTCGTTCATAAGTCGTTCCTGTACATCAGAATTTCACAGTTCCTACTTTTTCCTTCCAACTGTAAAATTTAAATTTTTAAATTTATAAATAATATTTAGGAAAATTATAGTATATAAATTTAAAACAAATTAGTGATTTAAGTATTTTAAGTTAGTTTTTGATGTGTAAAATTTAAAACTTCAAAGAGTAACGACTTTGTACAAATGTTGGTTGAGCAGTAAGGTGCCGCGATTAAATAACTGTGGACAAAATAACTGCGACAAAATAACACTGGACAAAATAACCGAACGACAAAATAACTGCACGACAAAATAACCGCACGACAAAATAACTGTGGACAAAATAATCGAACGATAAAGTAACTGTACGACAAAATAACCGAACAACAAAATAAACATCTTTAATTTTATTATTCTTTTGAGTTAGGATACATGCGACCGTGATATGATTAAGTGTTTTGTTTTGCTTCCAATATATAAAAGATGGCTAAATTGCAAAAGACCTTAGATGTTGGAATTTAAACTATTGCATTTAAAAACGAATGTTAATGGGTGAAAACTATTGTATTTAAAAAGTTAAGCTTGGGAAACATTAGTCTGAAAGATCAAATAGTGGATGATATAAAACCTAGGTAATAATGTTATATGTATGTTAGTTAGGTTAAGTTTATAAGTTTTTTTTTTTTTTCAAATTTTAGGTAGATGATATAAAAACTAGGTGATGAGGTTAGTTAAGGTTAGGTTAGTTTAGTTAGTTTAGACAATATACTTCGACTTTGATATAAAAAATCATTAGGATAAGGTTATAGGTGGTGAGGTTAATTAAGGTTAGGTTAGTTTAGTTAGTTTTGATAATGTACTTCGACTTTGGTATAAAAACTAATTAGGTTAAGGTTATAGGTGGTGAGATTAATTAAGGTTAGGTTAGTTTAGTTAGTTTTGAAAATATACTTCGACTTTGATATAAAAACTAATTAGGTTAAGGTTATAGGTGGTGAGGTTAGTTAAGGTTAGGTTAGTTTAGTTAGTTATGTCAATATACTTCGAATTTAATATAAAAACTAATTAGGTAAAGGTTATGGGTGGTGAGGCTAGTTAAGGTTAGGTTAGTTTAGTTAGTTTAGACAATATACTTCGAATTTGATATAAAAACTAATTAGGATAAGATTATAGGTGGTGAGGTTAGTTAAGGTTAGGTTAGTTTAGTTAGTTTTGACACTATACTTCGACTTTGATATAAAAACTAATTAGGTTAAGGTTATAGGTGGTGAGGTTGGTTAAGGTTAGGTTAGTTTAGTTAGTTTTGACAATCTACTTCGACTTTAATATAAAAACTAATTAGGTTAAGGTTATAGGTGGTGCGGTTAGTTGAGGTTAGGTTGGTTCAGTTAGTTTTGACAATATACTTCGACTTTGGTATAAAAAACTAATTAGGTTAAGGTCATAGGTGGTGAAGTTAGTTAAGGTTAGGTTAGTTTAGTTAGTTTTGGCAATATACTTCGACTTTGGTATAAAAGCTAATTAGGCTAAGGTTATAGGTGGTGAGGTTAGTTAAGGTTAGGTTAGTTTAGTTAGTTTTGACAATATACTTTGACTTTGGTATAAAAACTAATTAGGTTAAGCTTATAGGTAGTGAGGTTAATTAAGGTTAGGTTAGTTTAGTTAGTTTTGAAAATATACTTCGACTTTGGTATAAAAACTAATTAGGTTAAGGTTATAGGTGGTGAGATTAGTTACTATTTTTATAAGAAAAATTTTTTTAAAAATAGTTTGAAATTTACCGCTTGTTATTGGTTTTATAACTAAATGTCAGGATTATTAGATTTATAAAACGGTTAGTTCCCGGACCAGTAGAAAAGTGAATGTATTAGAAGAAAAAACTCGAAACTCGTTCTTGTACATCGAAATTTCAATTAGTTCACGTTCTTTTCGGTAGGAAAATATATAAATTAGAAGTGACTTCAGAATTCCTACTTTTTCCTTCCAAGTCTCAAATTTAAATTTTTAAATTTATCAATTATATTTACAAAAGTGATTGTACATAAATTTAAAAAAAAATTAATGATTTTGAATAATTTAAGATTGTATTTGGTGTCTGAAATTTAAAATATCAGAGATTAACCTGTTTAATTCAATAAGCAGAAGGAAGCTGTTTATTTATAGCCTATTCACATTATTACATAAGCAGATTAAAAGAAAGTACGGGAACAGACCTAAATATGTATTTAGTGCAGACAACTTCAGATTGTTTGATTTTGTTTTAAAATACAAACATAAGTATAACACAATAAAACATCCACCTAAAAAAAATTTTATTTTAAATATTAATTTAACTTTAAATTAATATTTTTTATTTATTTTTATTTGTTTGGTGATATTATGGTTACGGTTTTTTAAAACTAAATAGTGTCATATCGTTAAAATTAAGTGATTGTGAGTTTTGTGTTATACTTAATTGTAGTGCTGCCTTACATTTCAACTAAAACAAATTTTGAATATTAAATTTTACGAAAATTATAGGTAAATCGCAATTTTTATACTAATTTTCATTCGTTTTGGTTCATGTTTAATACACAAAGCTAGAAATTTTTAATCCTTTTCGTGTGGATGTTTTGTGAAACGATTTTAAGTGTTTTTTTCATATGAACAAATTAAATTTTGAATATTAAATGTTACGAAAACTAAACGTGAGCGCCAATTTTAATACTAATTTTCGTTCGTTTTCGGTCATGTTTAATACATCAAAATAGAAATTTTCACAATTTTTCTTGTGCACGTATACTAGGAAATTGCCCATTTTTTTAAATTATCTTGAAAAAGCAACCTAGCCTCATTATTGAAGTATCCTTTATATGTATTTCTGGTTCGCTTGCCTGCGAATGTATTTTCTTGAACTGTATGTAACAATGGACTTGAAAAGGACCATACTCTCGCCATAAACCAGGAATAATTTGTCCAGATTCGGTATCCTCCCTACCAATATCTGATAGGTATGCTGGAGAGTGTTTTCTTAAAAAATTATAGAGAACACATGCAGCCAAAATAACATGATCCGTTTTATCAACTCTAATAGCAATATCTGTGTGAAAGACTCGAAAACGGGATGCTAGTAATCCGAAAGCGTATTCTACGACTTGGCGAGCGCGACTCAACCTGTAGTTGAATATTTTCTCCTCACGTATCAGTCCTTTTTGTGGATAAGGTTTTATCAAATTTTCCAACGATGCAAACGCTTCGTCGGTTACAAAAATATAAGATAAAGAGTAAGAAATACCCTCTGGTATTACAGGCGAAGGCAGTTTCAATGAACGTGACATAAGTAATCAATAAAATTTTGTGTCATTCAAGATTCCACCATCCGATACTTTGCCATTTTCCAGTATAAACCATTAGGAATTCGTAGTTGGCATTCACTATAGCCATTAACACAATGCTAAATTTTCCTTTATAGTTGTAAAAGTAAGATCCACTATTCGGAGGTTTAACAATATTAACATGTTTTCCATCAATAGCTCCACAAAATGTGTCAAAATTCGAAACTGTTCCGCAATTTTTTTCCATTGGTCTTCCGTTCTAGGGAACTGAAAAAATTTATGTTTTAATACTAAGAAGATTATCTTTTTGATGTTATTATATTGTTTACAATTTTATCTTAATTTTCATTTTTATTTTTATTTTTTTTTTTTTTAGGAATCAGACAACGGATCTCAAGTATCATCACCGGACATTGTGGAAGTATTATTAGATTCATCAATAGAGACACCTGCAAGCACTCGCCCTTGTTCACACTTTACCACAGACTATACGAATACAAAGCGTCCCAAATATTCAGAAACACCCAAACTAGCACGACCAAATAAGAAGAATCCAAAGACAAAGAAAGATAAACTTTTATCACTTGCCAGTGAGACTATGAAAAAATTTTGCACTAACAACTATGAGACTAATCAAACACAAATGGTGCAGGATCTTAGTGATTTTGATATAGCAGGGTTGAAACATGCACGTGACTTAGCAACCTTAGAACCGGATCAACGAACTTTTTTTGAAAAAATAGTTGCAGATGCACTATTCTACGCCAAACAAAATAAATTGACAGAGAGTACTATTTTCCAACTTGCCATGCATAGCTCAGTGCCTTATATAAATTACTCCGAGCAAAGCCCATCGTTCACAGCAATGCGTTGTCAACCTGCGTACCAAAATAATCTTTATACTTCCAATACTGCTCCCAAAAAGGGGTATAACAAACGTAATGAGACCATAACAAGAGAACAGAATTTAACCTCTATGTCCGAGTTTGTTAATTTTATATAAATATTAGATATTTAGGTATATATTTGAAATATTTTTGTATACAATAAATAAAAAAATAATAACAAATTAAAACAGCTATTTGAAATAATAAATTAATAAATATAAATTTTTACCTGCATGTATTCATGTACTAGCTCCTCGTAAATAACTTGACATGTTTCGGGAATTATTTTCCCAAGTAATTGCGGAGAAATAGCTGTAGAGAATTTCAGATCTTCATAGCTATTTTCCGTAGCCAAATATCTTAATGTGACCTCAACCTTTCCTCAGCACTTACTGCCTCCCTCATAACAGTATTTTGCTTTTTAATCCTACACTCTACAATTCCTAATAATTTCTGGAAAAGTGTTTCGTTCATCCGCAAATAATTTCGGAAGTCATTTGGCTGGCTCAGTTCTAATTCTTTAATCAAATTAAAAGTTGCATGCTTGTGCCTATCTTTTACCCATTTTTTCATCCACATTCTTTTTTTTGTGTTTTTTTTTTTATCTTTTAAAAACTCTGACACTGCAATTGCAGTTGCTAATATCACAGGTCGTAGATCACACATTTCGTTATTAATAAATTTTTTTTATCTGTACTGAGCTGTCACAATTCCGTTGCAACGTGTGTGTGCTAAATAAACTTGATACAAATCTCAGATACATGTTCGATACCTGGTATCGATACAGATATCACCGTGTATGGGACCCTATGCCAACTTACGACTCAAGAGGTTGAAAAACAATATTTTATTTTACAATGAACCGAAGCTAAATCGATCTATCTACCTGTATATATATGGAAGTTAAGTAACATATATATATATATATATATATATATATATATATATATATATATATATATATATATATATATATATATATATATATATATATATATATATATATATATATATATATATACATATATATATATATATATATATATATATATATATATATATATATATATATATATATATATACACTGTGGACCGTAACGACTGCCCCAAATTAAAACTGATGATAGGCCACAAAAAGTTGAACAAAAAATGTTAATACCGTTTTTTTATGGTGCTTAGTTTTCGAAAAAATTAATTTTCAAAATTCGAGACCAGTGTTTGGGAATCGCTGGAGTAATAATATTACTTTGCATACATATGCACTAGTTTTTCTGATGGTGTGGTGATTTCACGACATGATCGTGTGTCGCTGATGACGATGTCTGTGTACCAAGTCACCAAGTCAACTGCTGGTTGACTTGGTACACATGCATTGTAAATTTGACCTTCATGTGATATGATTGTATTGCTTTGTGAAGTGCTTTTTTATTTTATTGTTAATTGTTTTTTGGTACAATATTTGAAGTGCAGTTAAACTTTTAAATTATTCTGGAAAATTTTATTTTAACTTTTTGTGTTTCGTAGTACTTTTATTGATAACTGATATTACAGTTTTGGGCTAAATTGCAATATACTATGTCATTCAACAGCTTCAATGTTTGGCACAAAAAAACAAATGTGGCTGGAAATTATTGTATTTAAAAAGTTAAGCCCGGCACACATATTTTTATTAAGAATAATTGCATTCATTCACTTATGTTTTATATTTTTATCGTATTTAAATACTACAATAAGTTGAAAAATGTGCCATATCATACAAATGTCAATATTAAAAAATGTGCAAAATATTAGTAAATTGCGTTTTTGAAAACAAAAATATGCTTGCTCGCTTTAACTTTTCACAGTTAAAAATTTCCACCAGCTCTGGTTCATTTTTACCGGTTAAAAAAATATCGCATGACATAGTATATTGCAATTTCCCCGCTTATACTAAGTAATTAGTTAAATTTAGTGTTTGGTGTATAAAACGATTTTATTACGTGTTGTGATTTTAAATTTTAATAGATTAAGAAAATGGCCAGTTACTCTGTCCGTGAATTAGCCGATATGCATTTAACTTATGGGGACAGTCGAGGAAATGCGCGTGAGGTTGTTCGGCTTTATCAGGAACGGTTTCCCGAAAGACGTGTTCCTTACTGGAAAACGTTTGTACGGGTGGCACAACAGCTGAGAAATACAGGAAGTCTGTTAGAAGTCTGTTACCAAATAATCAAGAAGGTTTTCAAGACAATATTATTTTAAATTTAGAAGATCAAATTTTAGAAATGGTAGAAAATGATCCAACCATCAGCTCAAGAGAATTAGCACAAGAATTGGCGTATCTCAGTCAACAGTAATGAGAACATTACACAAGTAACGAATGTACGCATACCATTTTCAAAGGGTACAGAATTTAAAACCAGAAGGTTATGGTCCACGTTTGGAATTTTGTAGATGGTTCATAGAGAAAAATAATGAAAATGGTAATTTCCTCAACCATATTTTGGCTGCAGATGAAGCCTCATTTATTCGACATGGTATTTTTAATTTCCATAATGCACATATTTGGGCAGATGCTAACCCACATGCAATAAGGGAACATCATTTCCAAGAAAGGTTTTCAATTAATGTGTGGGCCGATATTGCCGACAATTTTTTAATTGGCCCATTTATAATTGAAAACCGGTTGACTGGACCAGTGTGCCTAAATTTTTTGGAAAATAAACTTGGACCGCTCTTAGAAGATGTGCCGCTAAGTATACGTCAGTCGATGTGGTACTTACATGACGGAGCACCAGCCCATTTCAGTCAAGATGTGCAAAATTGGTTGAATAATCGATTTCAGGGAAGGTGGATTGGGAGACAAGGTCCTATAGCATGGTCTCCGCGAGGCCGGATCTTACGCCTGTCGATTTCTACCTATGGGGGCACGTGAAAGAACTTGTATATCGGACTGAAGTGGCCGATGTTGAAGATTTAAAAAATCGAATACAGCAAGCCTCCGAAATCATACGAAATGTCGTTGGCATATTTCATCGTGTTCGTGAGTCAGGGATGCGTCGCCTAAATGCATGTGTACAAGCAGAGGGTGGTCATATGCAACATTATTTGCAAAAAGGTAGGCGACCAGTGGTCCTCAAATTTTTTTTAAAAGTGATTTCCTTCGAAACTATACGTTTTAACGAAAAGTTGTATTAAGGTTTTTCGTTTAGTTTGTCATGTAGTACTAACTGGTGTAATTTGCTTTCATTTTTCAGTTACGGGCCCTTAAAGTTCAAAACTTCGTCAAAGAAGTTATGCCTATTAGGTAACAATTAAATTGTTTACATATTTATTTCTACGAATAAACAGCTTATATAAGATAGACTATACCATTATTATTTAAATGGAAATAATATTCTGATTTTGTGTAAAATTTCGTAATATTAGTGATTATAGATACAGGATATGAATAAAGTCCGACAACGGTTAATTACTTCCAAATTTAATTGACCTTGAAAACTGACCTCAAGGTTGATTTCAAGGTCATCATTAAGCGTATCACTGGTTGTAGATACAGGATATGAATAAAGTCCGACAACAGTTAATTACTTCCAAATTAACAAGGTCACCGTTAAGTGTATCATTTTGAACTCTACAACTTTGGTCCTAAGCACTTTTTTCAGAAAATGGACCGTTTCAGAAATAATTAGCCATAATTGTTTCCACTTTCAGGGTTTGAGGGTTGTTTTCTACCCCTAAACAGCGTATTCAGTCGAAACAAAAGAAACATGTAATTAATATTTTTCGATGCTTAATAAGTGTGTTAAGTTCCATTCAAATCGGTGAGTGTCAACTGGGTAGTGTTACTTGTTAGTCCCGAAACAGATCTTTTTATTATATACCTATATTCCGGTTGCAACATTTTCCGTAACATAGCGAATATTTTAGAACTTATTTTTAATGTAATAACCTTCCTCTCACATAGAACAGATACCTACGTACTTTATAGTTTCAAAATACTTTCAAAAGAATGTACCGAGAGTAAATTTCTTTAGGAAACTTATTTTACTATTGTCAGGACGTATTGTACATTTATTTGCAAAAACTACGTAAATTTTGTTAAGAATAAATTTGAGATTCAACAATTAAGGTTTTTGATTACCAAGAATTATTATTGGTACATATTTACTAGTAAAACTTACCTTTGTTACATCCTTCGTAAACAATATATAAATTATATAAATTCGTTTTTGTTCAAATTTTTCTCGAAAAAGAGTTTACATGACTTTTTTCAATTTCTTTCCAATAGTGTAAAGGAAAATTTTTGAATTTCAGCATATTTTGCTAAAAAAAGACTTAATTTTATAATTCCTTAAAGACCTTCTGTTGAGCTTTAGACATCTGTCTGGTTGAAGCGAAAAACACACCCAAGGGTTTAAGACCTTCCAACGCTTTCATCTCAAAAAAATAGAATATCATTTGGGAGTTGTTATACTAATATTTATAAGTGGTGACCTCAAAACACATTTCTATCAGAGTGCCGAACTCAAGCCTCACCATGTCATCTTCTATAATAACTGAATTTTCCATTCGGTAAATTAAAGACAATATAATAATTCCAAGTAAATTAAAAACAATTATTTTGAATCGAGGCATTTTTATTAAAAAAAAAATACAGATATCTAAATTTCAAAAAAGTTATAAAAACAGAGACATACAAATTTTATCAACTTTTTAATAATTGAAATGCAATTACAAAAAGAAAAAACGAAAAAAACTATCATTATATTAAAAGTTCTTAATATCAGAATAAAGGAAAAAGTAAACTAAGGGCCCAGTATTATAAACGACAAATAACTAAATTTGTAAATTAAATTAATTTTACTCACAGATGTCAGTACTTTAAAACTGAAATAAATTAAGTAGACAACTATATTTTAGTTAATAGAAAATCTACCGACTAAATTTTATTCGGAGATTAATTTTAGTTTTGAAAGATTTTCACAAATATTAATTATGTTTATATTTATACATCTTAAACAGGTTTTATACACGTTGTAATACAAATTAGAGGTACCGTAAAACCGTCTAGACCCGGACACTTTGAACCAATCTTTAAAGTAAGTAGTTTCTACATTAACCTGCTACAATAAACATTTGTTCTTGACGTCATTAGAGAGAGAAAAACATCCTCTAAACAGCTGTACTAATAAAAACTACGGATTTCACCTTTTAGTATCTCATTTTACAGGATTACTATTCTCCAGTTTTTCAAAGAAATAAAATGTGTGTCTAACTTAGACATGTAATTTTCGTCACAATCGTCATATTGTTTTAATTTTGATATGTATGTGTTCAGAATTTTATCGCGCATCATTTAATGATGTTTGAAGTTATATTCCATATATATATATATATATATATATATATATATATATATATATATATATATATATATATATATATATATATATATATATATATATATATATATATATATATAAAATATATGCTATATACATATATCCGTTTAGACCCGGACACATCAGTTTATTACACTATGGCCGCGATTCGCACTGGCTGTAACTTCCACTATCCATACATTATATTCCCGCCAGAATTACGCGGTTTATGCCTCCTTCTGGTGTCATATCGCATGTTTACTTCATAGACAGGCATACTATGTATTGACCCCTCTCCCTTCCCACAAAATGTTTTGAAGCCTTTGACAGGTTCAGAGACATCAAACGATATAAAACACTGTCTTAACCCCGACGGGAGAGGTTAGTTTGCATGTTATTACATTATTTAAGTAAGTTTCCGGGTCAAGACGGATTTGGGGTGTAGACCCGGACACTTACTAATTATTTTTTATTTTTTTTATTTTTACTTATAATGAAACAAATGGGTCAGGGATATAACAAATAATATACGCTCTTTCTAATGATAATACTTTTATTGGTGATATCTATGAAGGGAACATGTATAAACATAAAATTATAGCAAAAAATGTAAAAAAGTGTCCGGGTCTAGACGGTTTTACGGTTTAGAATTAATTTTTATATTATATATGTACATATATCTAACACTCCTATATTGATAATAGGGGTTCGGAAAAAAATGACGACCCACCAGTGTAGACATACATCATACATACATACGTCTGTCTTTGTCATTTAGACTTCAAATGTTATGAGCATGTCCGAAAATGGAGCATGTTTACATGTTTACAAATCATCTGTCAGTTTATGTTTGTGCGTCAAATTTATTCATTTGAACATTTAGAAGTAATACCTTTCAAATTAATTGTATACAATCATTATGCTTACTAATATAACTATTATTAATTCAAATACTAAGATTAACAATAATAACTGAAAATATAGTTTTTATTTTTCGCACTACAGTCGCAATGCTTGCGCATAACGGATCGAATATAAATAAATGAGATAAAACTATGCAGTTACTGTCTCTGTAAGTGGGCAACACTTCCACTTACGGAAACTAGCTATATATGTATATAGCTGAGTGTTAGGCATATGACCATATGATTTTATATATATATATATATATATATATATATATATATATATATATATATATATATATATATATATATATATATATATATATATATATATATATATATATATGGAGATTAAAACATATTCGCAACAAATTATAGGTTAATCGACCACTAACTAACTTAATCATGAGATACTTTTATAATACTGAACCAAAATAAAATTTTTATAATAATTTTTATAATAGAATAGTTATTTGTTGATTTATTTATCCTTTATAATACTGGGCCTAAGAGTTTTTTTTATGGTTTTATAACATTAAAAACTAAATTCGAAGAATTTAAATCATCATCAACCGTTAACAAATCAATTATCTCTTTGCTAATATTAAAAGAACTTCTGCTGACATCATTCGACTTAAGTGTTTGTGAATTAGTTGACAAGAGCTGACGGATTTCACTCAGCCGTTTTCCACGTGATGAGCCAACATTAATAGGAGTGCTACTTACACTTGGAGTTAGCATCGATATATCTTCTTTAATATTATCTGGTGTTAGCACCGATAATTCTTCGTTAATTTTTATATTGTTACTATTTCCACACGGACTTGATTTCGCTTCTGCCTTGTTTTCTATTGACTCAAAATTGAGTACTGCAGTTGAAACTATATTCTCTTTGGTGGTCAAATTAGATGGTGTTTTATTTTCTGATGAAATAATATTTCTCCGAGCATGTGTAACTTTTTCCGATAAATTTAAACTTCTATTGAGTGGCCGTTTCTTCAGTGTAGTTAATGTTTCCATTATTGTTTGCCGTTTAACAGATGTCGCGCTACTGACATCTTGAAATATTTTTCTGTTTGAAAAGGAGACATCGAAATTCAACTCAGGCGTTTCATTAAGCTCGACATTAAATTTGCTCTGTTTATTCATTAAAAACTCATTATAATAGCTAATCCTTTTTTGAAAATCATTATTCATATCCAAAAGTTGCGGTTTACATACATTTATTAACTCGTTTAAAAGATTAGCATAATCGTTAATTATCGATAAATATTTAGTTTCTAATGTTGTTGAATCATATAATGATAATATCTCGAAATTGATCGTGTACTCCTTTAAAATATTATCAATGACTTGTAAAAATTTCATTAAGTTTAATTCTTTTGATTTATTAAAAATATCGTAAGAAATTTTTTGATAACTTAACGATTCCGTGTGAAAGGTTAAAGCAAATGTTTCATCTTTTTGTGTTATTATATCCAAATATGTTTTTAAAGAACTCACTGTTTGAGTCATTTGTTGTAGTTGCTTCAAATCCTCAAAATTTTTGTTTGTAGCGTCTTGAAAATTGGACATATCATTAACCAACTGATAAGAAATTCCCTCCGGTACATTTCCTTTTTGTACTGTAGCCTTTTGTAAGATATTAATTTCTGCTACAATTTTTTTGGTTTCCTCAACTAGTTCCAAAATACGTTGTTTTGATTTAGCAAATAATGAAATCAAATTACTGTATTCGGTATCCACCAAACGATTTATATTATACAGTCTCAATTGTGATTTTTCGAGGTCTTTATTTACACGAAAAGATAAATGACTACTAGAAATATCATCCTCATTTCCGTAATTTCGACGTAAATATTCCAACATTGCCAATTCTGACACATACCATAATAATCTGACACATTTTGAGCCACCCGGGAAGATCATATGTGATGTTTGTACTACAGGAATTCTAGCATCTTCATAAATATCGTTTAATGATTTCATTATATTTTTAACATCGTTTCGGAACTGACTTTCCATTTTTTTGTCAAGCAAAGGCCACGTTATCTTTTTTTGATATTCTGGATTTATAACATTCAATAAAAAGTAAATTACTTGCTCAAATGCAAATTTGTTGGCTTTTACAAACATATCAGGTTTTAAATGATCTTGCAAATGAGTTTTATCAAAGAGTACAGGGTTACCATATGCTACTGATAATAAATAAACATTTTCATAAAGTGAAGAGTGAATTTCTCTTTCATGTTCATCAACTGATGCCATTTTTTCTTACACCTGTACATAAAAAATATTTTTCATCCAAACTGGAATAAATATCACATTAAAAATAACCTACCTTTTTGTGTTCTCCTGTTTGTGACGAAAATCAAGATGAGCCCGATAATCTCTACCTGAAACAAATAATAAAATAAATTAATAAGGATATTTATTGCTATAACATATATCTTCTCTTTGTAGGTAGGTACTGGAGCGATAAGTAGTAAGTAGCAAGTGAAGGCAAAAGTAGGTTGCCGTATGCACTCAACCCTCTATTTACTATTTACTATTAATTACTACTTACCACCCCAGTTTGAATGAGGTATAAGATTAAGCGCTTGTAAATAATATTGTTGTATTATGTGCCAGTGTCAAGATCGAAAGATTTACAAACTATGACAGATTTAAAACATTTTAAAGAACTTAGTATTCAATGGGTGGTTGGTGTTGTAAAATGATACTTATCTATCCGTTCTAGAATTTATATACAAAGATAATTTGCAAAAATCATGAGGATTTTTCCTCTGTGTTCTAGTAATCATATAGATCTAGATAAATAATCAAGAAACAAATGAAAAGTAATATAATTTTTACTGTCTATATAAGAAGTAATAATATACTGTAGAACAACTCGTAAATTACAAACCTCTTGTACATAAGTTATAAATATTTTGAACCGCTTATAAGTTACATTTTCTCCCTTTTTGTAGCTCCTACTACAATTGCAAGTGCATGCGTAGTTCTATAGTAGTGAATGCGTGGCAATGCGCGGTTTGTTAAAATACATAATGCGTACCTTTGGAAAAGTATAACGCACATGTGTCAAATTTATTAAGATTGTATAACTTATGAGGGGCTCTACTATGTAATCACCTTACTTTTATAAGAAATTTATTCTTGGACATTTAGAGTGACAATATTTTGTTTCCAAATACAAGCTGGGTTAAAGACACGTTAGAAACCAAAAGAATAGCAAACTATAAAATCATACACTGTTCCCTTACGTACCTATTGTTTTTTTTTTCAATTTCAAATATTATCGAGTGCTTATGAAACACTACTACATATGACAGACTTTTGTCTGCATTTTAACACACGTAGTATTCATATGTTCACTTATCGTTCAGCTAAACTGGAACTTTAAGCACTTGACTTTCTTGGTTAACATGACCAAAAACCACATATATAAATCAAAAATCACCAAGTTTGTTTCTATAGAGTACATGTGGGCAAAGTGACCCATATGTAATCCATCAAAAACTATTTTTCCCGTTTTTCTCCAAATCAATTGCAAGAGAAAAGATGAAAATAACACTAAATAATAGCATGTTAAATAAGTAAGTAGCGTACCTAAATTCGCTCACCTAAGCCCGATAGTTTTGAAGTAAATTTATTTTATATAGGTAAAAGTTCAATCGCCATTTTTGAAGAATTGATTTGGACGTTTTAAATTTCTAAAGATAGTACTAGTCAAGTACTATCAAACAGTGAACGAAAATCAATGGGGAGTCAGCTTTGCCAGTTTTTATAGGAAAATTTTAAAATTTTTCATGAAAAATTGTCAAACAAAAACCTTATTTAACCGGTGAAAATGTTGTGTACAAAGGAAAATCGGTGTAAATCATAGATTAAATTGTGATTTAAATCATTTAGCTTAACTTTTTTCACTGTTATTAACTCTAATCACGTGTAATTCATACTGACGCTTATGGGTCATATTGTATAGTAATATAAAATTTGTGTTAAAAGAATAAAAAAGGGCTGAGACCATTATGAGAACAAAATTGGACATCAAGATTTTAGTTTTTATCTTCTCACACCCCTATATTACAAATTTCATCCCCTAAAATTTAACTCCCAGGCACTCCTGTTGGTGTAAATTTAAAAACTTTTTTACCGTTCAATATCTCTAAAAAGTATTAGTGGTACTCATCCTCTACATTTTTTCCCTATCTCTAGTCATTTTCAAAATAATGATTATTTTATTCAATTTTGCCACAAAAGTTTTTAATTTTTGTTATAACATTTTTCCGAGATTCGTCCCCATTTATTTTACTTCATAGTCTCATGACAACTTTCTATGAAAAAATTTTGAAATTTTTCTATGAAAACTGGCAGAGTTGATTCCCCCTTGATTTTCTTTCACTGTTTGATAGTACTCCACTACTACTATCCATAGAAATTTAAAACGTCCAAATCGATTTATAGGCTTCTTCAATAATGGCGATTGAACTTTTACATTATAAAATAAGTTTACTTCTAAATTATCGGGTTTAGGTGAGCGAATTGAAGTAAGTCACTTACTTATTTAACATAGTATTATTTAGTGTTATTTTCGTCTTTCCTACTGTAATTGATTTGAAGAAAAACGAAAAAAAAATAGTTTTAGGTAGTTTACACATGGGTCACTTTGCCCATATGTACTCTACAGAAACAAACAGATATCGCAAAACTGATAGCCCAACACAGCTAAACAACACTTGTAAATTATAAAAATATAAATATCATTAAAATCTAAAACTATGAGTTTTGGGTGTTTCCTCTTATAAGAGAATTGCCCAGCTCTAAAATGTATGAAATTTTACATACATTTTGACATTTTCACATATGACATTATTGCTCACTGCCAATGTGTTAATAATAAAGATGAGTGTATGAAAGCAAATATGTAATTTAAGAGGGTAACTGACCCCCGTCTCCAGTGTTGCTCAAACTGAACATCTGTCTTATTCTAATTGTCTTAAACGATTTTCCATGAAGTAGTTCTAAAATTACTCAAATAGGACGATTATGTCGACACAGCTATCCACTAGTTAACTACCCCTAGACTTAATTTTACGAAATTGAGAAAAAAAGGTCAATTAGATTTTTTATGTAGATTTGAAATCCACAAACAAAATTTTAATATATTGTATCTTTTACCCTCTCTTTAGAAAATTAACCCCTAAATTTGAGCCAAACCTATTAATATAATTTAAACAAATTTCATATCTATAGATAGCTTCTTAAAAAGTCGCAATATTGCCAATTTAAACTTTTGCTCTATCTCTCACCATTATTGAGATATTTGGAAAATTACATTTTGATCCCAATTTTCGAAAGGCGGTTTCACCCCCTTATACCGTTTTATCGCCGCTAAAAAAAATACGTGTCCCTTATTTCTCGATGCTCTATATCAACATCCCAATTTCTCGTAAGTGCAGAAGATACAGCTAACAATAATAATATTAAAAATAATAATAATAATAATATAATAACAATAATAATAATAATAATGCCGGGCATAAATCCAACCCCTCGTCCTCGTCGTGCTCGGCGGTAACTGCTAGCTGGCTAGCAGGCTAACGGGGCTCTGGTTTGGTAATAAATAAGACAAACACAAATCATTTTAAACACAAAATTTGTTATTGTTTTTGTTTATTGTGTGTTTTTTTTGCCGCTGGGGGCCCTCGGGCTCCCAAAGGTGTTGTTTCTATATCGGTTGCATCACTGAATGGTTTCGGACTTTCGGGGTGCAATGGGTGCAATGTGATATTTGAACTGTGATTTTTTCTTTTTAAGCTGTGATATTTTTTTGTTATTTTTCTTTTGTTGTTGACTGTTGTTGAGTTTCTGTTTGACCCCTTACTACTGGAGGCTCTTGGAGCCTCCAGTAGCGTTGTTACGATCCCCGTTGCACCACTGGGTGCTTCCAGGCTCCTCGCGAGTGCAATGGGTTACTGTGATAATCATCTGTGATTTTTTACTGTGATATTTTTTCGTAATATTTTTCTTTTTGTACATATCTAGTCGGTTCTCTCCACTCCGGAGCTGTTTGCCCTTGGGTGGAGTTTCATCGTTGGTTTTTCAGTCCTTGGTGAACGGACGCTCTGGCTAGCACTTAGCGTACCGCAACCAAGGACTGTCCGCTCTGTATGATGCCCTGGGATGGCAGGGCCCATCGATGGATTTTATTATGTGTATGTCTTGTCCCTTGTCTATTGCATTTATGTGTTCCTGTCTTTATGTGTTGTTTTTATCGTTCTTTTCGTTATGGTGGCGCATGCCCATAGATGGCGATGCTGCCGGGCACTGCTGACTGCGCCATCCACCAGCAGCAGTGCTCCAATTTTAATAAAAAAAAAAATAATAATAATAATAATAATAATAATAATAATAATAAATAATAATAATAATAAAATAATAATAAAAATTAAATTTATTTACTTAAAATATACAAATGTAATTTTTATTATTACAAAAATATAAAAATCATCAAAATTAAAAACTATGAGTTTTTGGGTGTTTCCCCTTATGAGAGCATTACCCAGCTAATATTACTGCTATTAAAGGTTTGATGTAACACAAAAATATAACAATAAGCATTCACAACTGTAATTGGTTTTTATCCCGTAATATCCGTAAATTTGAATTGCCCACAGATTTTATTTTATAAACGTGTAGTACCATTCTTGTATAAGACACGTACCAAGTTTAAACGAAATAGCTGAATACCAATTTGAGATATCTGAACATAAATATGGTCAGGTGTGACTAGTTCTGAAACACCTGGTATAAACGATATCAGAATTTCTCCCTCGCCACTTGTTAACTACATCCATGCTTAAGCTGCAGTATTAATTTCAAGTGAATCGGGTAGTTTTTACTACTAAAAAATTTAAAATAATGGAAGTAATACAAAAATTTCGAATTTTTTCCTAATGTTTTTTGCAATTTTTAGACAGCCCGGTATAAAAAACGAAAACACTCAGGGAAAAAATTGGGGTGGCAATCGATTACTATCCACCAGTGGATTATAATCTATCAATTTCGTTGAAATCGCTGACATCGAATTTCAAGGTCAGCCTCATACTTAAATATAACTTATATACTTCTATATATACATATACATATACATATATATATATATATATATATATATATATATATATATATATACACATATATATATATATATATATATATATATATATATATATATATATATATATATATATATATATATATATATACACAAATTTTTTGTCGACAAAATGAGTTTTTTGGCGGACTTAAGGAATTTTTCAAAATTTCTTTTTACACCATTCGAAAGGAAAGGAAAGTATGCGTAAAAAATGTTTTTGGACCATTGCTCTGAGTTAATTATTTTTTGAGAAATCTGTTGGAAGAAATCATTTTCCATTACACTCGCACTCATAGTCAAATTACTTCTGTCTCATGTTTTTCGATGCTAAATTCGAAAAAAAAGACTTCATAAGTGCCGTGCCATGATTTTTTTAATTTTTAATCCAAGTTAGCGATTCAGTTATATTTTATTTCTCTCACAAGTAAAGGTCCCGAGGCCGGACCTATCGATTTTGATGAAACTTAAATATGTTGTAGAACACTAAAAACTAAGGGACACGTATTTTTTTTATCTGCGGAAAAACGGTTTGAAGGGGTGAAATCGCCCTCCAAAAATTGGGATAAAAATTTAATTTTTCAAATATCTCGAAAACAGTAAGAGATAGAGCAAAAGTTTAAATTGGCGATATTACTCTTTTTTAAAGAGCTATCTATTGATATGCAATTTGTTCAAATTACATCAACAGGTGTGCTTGGGGGTTAAAATTTGGGGGTTAATTTTGCAAAAAGGGGGTGAAAAATAAACAATATAAAAATTTTGTTTACAGATTTGAAATCTACGTCAAAAAATCTAATTGACCTGTTTTTGCTCAATATCCTAATATTAAGTCTGGGGGTAGTTAACTAGAGGGTGACTATGTCGAATAGTCGTACAATTTGGGTATTTCAAGAAGTTCTTCTTCATGGAAAATAGCTTAAGACAATTAGAATAACGTAGAAATGAAATTCTCGAATTCAAAATTGAGTTGGAGCAACATTGGAGAGGGGGTGAGTCACCCTCTTAAATTACATACTAGTTTACATACACTAATTTTTGCAATTAACACACTGACAGGGGGTAATAATGTCACAATAGATGGTTCTGAAGTTAGACTATTGTATGTAAGGTTTTTATTAGGTTTCGTTATTTTAGGTTAGGTTATGTAAATTTCGGTATCGATAATTTTCGATAAGGAAAACTATAATATCCATTAAAAAACAAATCTAATATAGACCTTACATATGATAGTCCAACTTCAGAACCACTTATTGTGACATTATTTTACCCACTATCAGTGTGTTAATAGCAAAAATTAGTGTATATAAACTAGTATGTAATTTAAGAGCGTGACTCACCCCCTCTCCAGTGTTGCTCAAACTCAATTTCGAATTCGAGAATTTCATTTCTACGTTATTCTAATTGTCTTAAGCTATTTTCCATGAAGAAGAACTTCTTGAAATACCCAAATTGTACGACTATTCGACATAGTCACCCTCTAGTTAACTACCCCTAGACCTAATATTAGAGCATTGAGCAAAAATAGGTCAATTAGATTTTTTGACGTAGATTTCAAATCTGTAAACAAAATTTTTATATTGTTTATTTTTCACCCCTTTTTTGCAAAATTAACCCCCAAATTTTAACCCCCAACCACCCCTGTTGATGTAATATGAACAAATTGCATATCAATAGATAGCTCTTTAAAAAGAGTAATATCGCAAATTTAAACTTTTGCTCTATCTCTTACTGTTTTCGAGATATTTGAAAAATTAAATTTTTACCCCAATTTTTGGAGGGCGATTTCACGCCTTCAAACCGTTTTTCCGCCGATAAAAAAAATACGGGTCCCTTAGTTTTTAGTGTTCTACAACATATTTAAGTTTCATCAAAATCGATAGGTCCGGCCTCGGGACTTTTACTTGTGAGTTGAATAAGCTTTGTATATAAATATATATATATATATATATATATATATATATATATATATATATATATATATATATATATATATATATATATATATTTATATACAAAGCTTATTCAACTCACAAGTAAAAGTCCCGAGGCCGGACCTATCGATTTTGATGAAACTTAAATATGTTGTAGAACACTAAAAACTAAGGGACCCGTATTTTTTTTATCGGCGGAAAAACGGTTTGATATATATATATATATATATATATATATATATATATATATATATATATATATATATATATATATGTATATATATATATATGTACATATATACATATATATATTTCATTTTTTTTGAGAAAAATTATCGAGAAAATTTGTTTTATGTTAGAGGCGATAGATTATGTTACCACGGAATTAAACTATTAATATTTTGGTACAATTGCATAAAAATTACGTTAAACCACATTGAAACTATAACAATTTTAACGTAAATTTATCCGCGTTTGAATATAATCTTAATAATTTTGTACAATGTATGCACAATATATTCAATTTTAATACTAGTGCACATTCAATTTTTTTCGCTAGTCTGTCATCCTTCCAAGGGATATCGTTGACTTTTGGACAACCTGTATATCTATATACAGAAATATATGTCTATATATATATATATATATATATATTATATACATATATATATATATATATATATATATATATATATATATATATATATATATATATATATATATATATATATATATATATATATATATATAAAGAAAGTGTTTTTTGTCCGTACGTGCCACTAAAGCTCCGGAATTAACTGCAGGAGTTGGTTTCGAATATTGGGGTTAAAAGTATATCACCCCAAAGGACTTAATATGGAAAGTCAATAAAACAGCTGTTAATTGAATTTCGACGTCTTGTCAAAACGTTACAGAATGTCGCAGATTTTTTCCGAATCCCTTACCTTAACAGTGTTCGAGAATGTTCCAGAATATTCCTGAATATTATCCAATTTTTACGCCAAAATTTCATGTTTTCTCGAAAGTTTCGTTTTTTGGATCACGCCTGCAGGTCTCCCAAATAAACCTGGAGGGCTGAAAATTTTGGACTCGGAATGATTTAGTATCCAGAGTATGCGTTTTGGGGATTTCAATTTTTAACCCGTACCTTTTACAATTATTACGCCAAAATTTCAAGTTTCTTTACGTTTTTCGATCTAACACGTCTATAGGTCTCCCAAATAAATCTAGAGGGCTGAAGTTTTGTGTAGGAATTGAGTTAGTATCCAGGGTGTGCCTTTTAAGGATTCCACATTCCCCTCCCTCTTCTCCAACTTTTACACCGAAATTTCATGGTATTTTTGTGTACGTTTGAAATAATTTAGTTTACCATAATAATAATATGCAAATAGGCATAGTAAATAATTAAGAAACGCCTTGAGCAGCGGAGCCCCATCACGGAAGTCGAATTTTTCGCTACATTTTCGGTATTTTCAAGATATCTAAAGGTGGATGAAAAGGTAAAAGCGGATTGTCAATTTGGTGGTTTCAAAACTGATGATAACTCTCCGGCTGATCGGGGCTTTAAAAAAAGGTTTTAAGTTTTTAAGGGGTGCATCTCAGAAAATTTCAATTTTATGTCGATAACAGTTAGTAGGAAAAAAGCCAACACAATTCGTACGAGGGCATTCCTACCCATGTTTGTCCACCAATAGCCTTTGCGGTTTATTTTTAAATATTAAAAAAGGACCTTAAATAGTGAACTGGAAGGCCTTTATGAAGATATTTTTGGACTTTAAACTTTTTAGACTTTAATAATATTTTTTAAATTACAATATTTACTACATTTATTATAACAGTTAGTTCACTTTTTTTTAAATTTACTATGCCTACTTGTAATAAGTATTAGATTGCATTGAACAAGTATTAAATTGCATAAGAATTGAATTCCGACGTAAAAATGGGAGAAGTGGGGGGCAAGGTAATGTGCCAAGAGGCACTAACTGGATACTAACTCAATACATGTAGAAAATTTCAACCCTCTAGGTTTACTCAGAGAGTCTCTAGGCGTCTTAGAAAAAAAGCAAAAAATTAAGGGAAATCACGTTTTTTTTGGTATCAAAATGGTGGGGATGAGGGTTAGAAGTTGAGACCTCCAAGAGGCACACCCTTGCTATTAATTCAATCCGAGTACAAAATTCTAGTCCTCCAGGTTTATTTAGGGGACCGGTAGACATGACATAAACTTCGAAAACGTCGAAAAAGCATGAAATTGTACCTTAAAAATGGTGGGGGTGGGGGATAAAATGTTAATACCTCCAGAAAGCAAACCCTAGATACGAACTCTATCAATATACAAAATTTCAGCCCCCTAGGTTAATTCTGGGGGGCTGTGGGCGTGTCAGATCCAGCCAAAACACCTTTTCCCTCTTCTACTCCTTCCAAACCATCCTAGAAAGCTGAATTTTGGATATGTTGTAGATAATTGTCCGAAACATTATTTCCAACCGGTTTGGAAAAGTTTGATTGTTTTGTCGCCCCCACCACTTTCTTAAAGCTTTTGTCATATCTAAAATTTGCTCCCACTTTGGTAGTATTGTTATGCATCGGAATGAACCCCACTTACCAAATTTCAGTTCATTCCGTCCACAGAAGAGACCCGACACATGTCAAAAGGTAGCGGAGATTACATATATATCATACATATTAACTTTCTCTCTTCAGAATCGTGTTCTATGAGTCCGAAAACGCATAGCGCCCCTCTCTCGCCTCGTCCCGTTCTTATCGTATATTTTTCATATATATATATATATATATATATATATATATATATATATATATATATATATATATATATATATATATATATATATATAAAATTTGTTTATTTTGTTTGGGATATGAACACCATATTTCTTTCTCTGTGTTGCACATTTTTTTCTGAAAAACCGAGAAGGAAATGTTCACATACAACCAATATATATATATATATATATATATATATATATATATATATATATATATATATGTATATATATATATATATATATATATATATATATATGTATGTATGTATATATATATATGAATCGAAGGATCCAATTTTTACGAAATTTGGTCAGAAGCTCGAAAGTGGGATGTGGAAAGTAAACCATTCAGCCAGATACACGTCCGATTTTTGGAAGCCAAAATTTTGGCCACTTTTTGTTATTTTTAGTGATTCTTTTACAAAACTTGGCCAGAATTCAAAAATTGTTTTAATTTTTTTAGACCAGTGAAACGATAATAAAAAATTACATATATGTAAGATATGCTTTTAAACAATTGTACGAAGTGAACTAGCTTTTCAGAAAAATTAAGAAATTTGCTTGACTTCTTTACCAATGCTTCCCAGTTCTTATCATTACAATAACAATATTTACAACTGGTTCACTTAAAATAAAAAAAAAAAATAAAAAAACTAACTTTACAAATCACTGATTTAGAAAATTTTTTCAGCGTTAGAGAGCTAAACTATTTTAGATGGATACAGGTTTTAGGTGAGATCCGTCGGTGCTCAATATTTAGAAACTCGCTGTGTTATGCGGATGCTGCGGCAGAGGTATCTTTTTTAATTTTGACGTGTGCCTCTGTGAATTTTGAATAAAAAAAAAATTTCATTACTTGACCGTAGAAGTAAATTTTGTTTTTTACGAGTTTTTATGTGTTTTATGCTACACCCTATAGATGTACAATTCATATATATATATATATATATATATATATATATATATATATATATATATATATATATATATATATATATATATATATATATTATGGGTGTTATGCGTTTGAGTTTTGTACCTACATAGTTATGTAGGTAAGAAAAAAGTTTAATTGAGTGTATGAATTTAGTTGAATCAATGTGCATACAATTCTCAAGAAGATCTGTGCTTATTTTATAATTATACTGCATTTATCCCATCTTCAATAAAACCAAATTGTAATTATGAACGAAACAACAGGTATTTAGTCGACTATGGTCAGTTGATCACCAATGATAGCACGAAATCAATGTGATGGCTGATCAATTCGATTCAATGTCCGAACTAGTGGTTTATGAAGATTACACCTTCTGCACCTTGAGACGTGAGTCACGATATCTCAATCACCTGCCTCCGTATACTGTACACTAGTGCTAAATTACGACAGGCTTCTCCAGAGGCTTATCTGCTGTCTTTTTCACCTACATCAAGCGAACGTTCACCAACTAGCAGTTCATGATTGTACATAATATTCTATGTATTTATTTATATCTACTTGTTATTTTTAATAGTTAGCTAGTAAATTTTTAATAAACTTATTAGTCACAACTTGTATATGTATATTTTACTGATAAATAACAGATGCGAATCTATTTACACATGTAACGAACGATTTTGATTTTTTTTTTAAGATTACACGAATATGTTTTTTAACTTTCATATTACCCAATAAATTATTATCTAAAATTTGAAAAGCTTAAAGAACATAAGTGGAATATTACTACAACGGAAATTCAAATCATCAGGCAATGTATATTTTGGACACTGACTCTTCTAGACTATAATTATATTATACCATACCAACTACATATAACTAATAAATAATTAATTTAAAATAATTACGTTTAAATTAACTACATATCTACAACAACTAATATAAAGATTAAATATCGAAATACATTTTGGTATTAAACTGGACCACATAGGGTGTCCATATTTTGATAAAGCTGAACCGGAACACAAGCTACAAAAAAAGAAAATACCCCTTTCGCAGCATCTACACAACAAAGCGAATTTCCAAAGACTGGACACTGGCGGATCTCATATAATAACATGTATCCATCTAAAATAGTTTAACTGTCTTACAGTAAAAAAATTTTCAAAATCGGTTGAGTAATAAATTTTTGGCGCTTTTGGGCTCCAGGACCTTGGCGAATCTCATATAGTACATAGCATATATGCTTTTAAAAGAGCTTAACTGTTTAAAGGTGAATAAATTTTCAAAAGTGGTTGGGTAATTTATTTTCTAGGCTTTTCGGACCCCCGCACCCCGGTGGACTTCGTATAACATGGAGGTGGAACTTATATCCATTTAAAATAGTTTAGCTCTCTAAAAGTGAACAAATTTTCAAAACCGGTGGTCACGCGTCTTGAAAAGTTAGTTAATTTTTATTTTAAAAAATGAAACAAATATAAATATTATTATTTCAATGACAAAAACGATAAAGCATTTATCGTAAAAACATTCAGAAAATTTCTTAATTTTTCTCGAAAGCTAGTTCACTTAGAACAATGGTTTAAAAGCTTAATTGTTTATGTAATATTTTACGTTCTCTTCGACGGTGTAAAAAAATTTAAAAAATTTTTGAAATCTGGCAAAATTTTCAGAATCGGTTCAATAGTTAATTTCTGGCGTCTCTGAATCCATAAGATCCATATATCCGTAAGATCCATATATTCTGAGCGAACTTTCCGTAATATAGTCTATATCTAGGACATTTCAGCTTTCGAAAACTGAAAACAGGGCCGAATTACCCAATAGACCTAGGTAGGGGATGGTCTAAGGACGGCAGATTTTTAGAACAGGGCGGCAAAAGTTGTAAAGTGAGGTTTTTTTGCTCATAAATTATTTTTGTAGAGGAAAAAGTAGGAAAAGTTACGATTTTTTTGTATCGAGGAAAAAGTGGGGGAGGCATTTTTCACGGTGCCTAGAGCGGCATTTGCGGTTAACATAACCTTCAGTGAAAATATTTTCAAAACCCATTGTATAGTTTTTTCTGGGCGCCTTTGCATCCGCAGGACACTCTGCGGATCTCGGATAACACTGTATCCATCTAAAATAGTTTAGCTTTCTAAATCTTCAAACTACCAGTTCTCAAGTTCTGGTACACGCACGACCACTTCGCTGGTTACTGAATACTTTAAGGCAGCCTGTACACGATCAGTAATACTGACAGTATTTAGAAATACTGACATTATTACTGATCGTGTATTGATAATACTAAAGTATTTGTATATATAATTTATATTATAAAAATAATGATTCTGTCATTAAATACTGACAGTATTAGTAATTGTGTACAGGCAGTAAGTATTAACATAATTTGTAAATCACAAAGAAGAAATATCTGTGCATATTTTACAATAAAATGGAAAAAATGTTGTAATTTACTTGAAAATGAAAATTGAATTATATAGATCAATTGAGTGAGATAACTTAATCGTAACTAAGGTATAATTTTTACGGAAGCCCTTTATTATTTACATTATATGCCGCCGGTATTAATAATAAATATAATAATTTATTTCATTAGTTTGAACTAATAGAACGGCATTGAGCACAAAAATAAATTAAATTTGTGGTTTTGAGTACGTAATACACAATACGTAGTCTCATAATACTTACGTACGTCTGTATCAAACAACAATTGAAATCTAATTAATTTCATTTGTATAAACCAAGTTAATGTCCAGTACTCACTATTTTCAAACACATAATATCAGTTCAATTTCTTGTCAAATATGTATGTAGCTTATCATTGATACCGTTTAGAAAATTTTTGCTTACATTAATAATCATAATTTACAAATTTTTTTAAATGAAAATACCCCTGTCGCAGCATCTGCATAACATAGCGAATTTCCCCCTATTAACTTATTTCAGTTCAAAAAGAATTTTTCAAAAGACTACAAGACTTATTAACAGTGATATTTTACGTCCGTTTTTCAAACTTTTGTCTAATACAGACGCCACCTAGAATTTTTTTTTATCTACAAAATTATCGGTCTACAGACAGAATTCAACTTATTAGTTAAGAAAATAATTCAAATATCATTAATAATAAATATCTTAAATGAGTTTTAAAAAAATCAAAACGACACTGTTTATTAAATTGCGTAAGATTTGACTCTGACTAGTTAAAAGTGGTCAAATGGGAGTAAGCTAGTATATGCGATGATAGATATGACGAATTTATAAGAATTTTCTTGTAGGTACTACAAAATCCAAAAAAGTAGGAACGTGTACTTTTTTTAGTTAATTGTACTTTATGTTTTTGTAAAAAATTTTAAAAATACTTTATTTTCTTAAAAGAAAGATAGCAACCCTAGTCATAGATACAGCAATGATTCTTTTTATAATACACGTGTGAGAAAGAAAGAAGCATATTTCGTAATCTTTTTAAAAAAGAAGAAAATATACGTAGGATGCGCCAAAAGTTCTCGGCCTGAGTGTTAAAAAATACAGAGAGAGAAGTGAAAAGAATTTATTTTTCTATATAACCGCCCTCTATTTCAATACACTTATTATAAGGTGGGATAAGCGTCTCTTTATATATAATAATAAGCTAATTCTTTGTAACGATTCTACAAGAGCGATGTTTTCGGAAGTGATCGAATCTGCCGGACGTCCAGAACGATCATCGTCGTTGAGGGACTCGTACTGCAAACGAAACCTTTGGCACGGCTTTACCGTATACACCATCCAATCTGTCCTTAATTTCTTCTGGAGTTTGTCTTTCTTTTGTCAGAAATTTTATGACTACACGATATTCAATTTTTGAAACGGTCGACATATTGAGTTTATACTTTTACAACAGAATAAATAAAAAACATGTCAACTCGTCCACTGCGTTTATGATTACTAGAGACTTAATACTTTCTGTGAGTATAAATTACGTCACCTTTAAATAAATTTAATCATGTTAGGCCGAGAACTTTTAGCGCTCCCCACGTATTTTTTATTCCTTTTAAGCATGTACTACGAATATATAATTTGTATACAGGATGTTTCTTGTATTAAATATGAAATGAATTTTTAATACGAAATACATTTATTTTTTTTTAAAGTATAGATTTTTAACTAATTATTAAATATTTCGCATGAAAATGTATTGTAAACAATTATCATATATATTTGTATTTTATACACATCGAAATCGCAAGTCATAGTGCATTTCTGTGCAATAAATGCATTTCTATCTGATCAGGGTGTATTATAAAAATAATCATTGCTGCATCTTTATAAAAAGTTCTCTTACTAAAAAAAAAAAAAAAATTAAAAAATTAAAAAAACCACCCATAAAACTTATAAGTCTAGCAAGTACTTAATATCTTAATATCTTAATATTTTTATTATATTTTAAGTGTACAACTAAGTTCTACCATTTCAAAAGATGGCGTTATCTCACAGCCGGTTATAAGTTAATTATTATTAATACGCATATGTACATACACAGCTGTTTTTACTCTATAAATTAATCACGCTCTTAATATATTAGTTTTCAATATATATATTTTTTTATTGAGTTGAAAATGAAAGTAAGTAGTGTGGATATCCGCCATTGTCTTTTATACGAATTTCATCAAGGAAAAAGTGCTGCTGAAGCAAGGAATAATCTGTGCAACTAATGGTGACAGTGCTAATGATGACAGTACGTGTTGAAGATAATTTCGGAAATTTACAAATGGAGATTTCAATTTAAATGATAAACCACGCTCTGGAAAGCCTCCAACAATCAGTGACGAGTAATTGCAAGAATTACTGGACCAAGATTTTGCGCAAACACAACAACTTGCAAAAAAGTTAAACGTTACTCAACAAGCTATTTCTAAAAACTTACATGCTTTTTTGCAAAAAATGGTAGAATTTAGTTGTGTACATAATACATAAACATCTAAAAATATTTTAGTCCCTTTTGGCAGTCCTGGCAAAATTAAAATACTTTTTAAAATGTTTTCATTGTTAAAATCGAAACATTCTTTTGAAAACGGTTAAATTTACGATATTTTACATCAAAATGTCGATACAGTCACCCCCTAGTTAACTTTACGATATTTTACATTAAAATGTCGACATAGTCACCCCCTAGATTTAATACTAGAAAATTGAGAAAAAACAGGTCAATTAGATTTTGTTAGATAGGTTTGAAATTTGCAAACAAAATTTAAATTCTTTTCAATTTTTATTCCCTTTCCGCAAAATTAATCCCCAAATTTTAACACGCAACCACCCCTGTTAATATAATTTGAACAAATGCGTATCAACACATTGCTCAGTGTCGCCAATTAAACTTTTGCTCTGTCTCTTATCGTTTTCCAAATACTTGAAAAATTAAATTTTTACCCCAATTTTTGAATTCAGCCCTTCAAACCGATATTTCCGCAGATAAAAAAATATATGTTGTTTATTTCCTACTGTTCTACAACATATTCAAATTTTGTAAATTGGTCATTGTTACAAATTTAAATTTTAGAATGACAACAATTATATTTAAATAGTTAACGTACAACAAAACGGTATAGTGAACTTGTTTAATTATTGTTACTTTTTTAATAATTAAAATACAGTCATATTAGATAGAATACACGATTTATCTCACAATAGGTATTAATTTTATTCAAACAGAGCTTTGTAATATAAAATTTTATAATTAAATAAAATATAACACAGAATTAATTAAACTAATTATAAGTTAAATCAAAAAGTGTTTTTTTTTTTGGTAAAAAAAGCACAAATATTTTCCAGTGACATAATTGTGTTATAATTTGTAAATTTGTACAGTTGAAAGTGAAAACTATTTTTAAATTTAACAATTTTCGTGCATTCTTAATTGAATTGTGGTAAAAATATTCCAGACCCTATCAAAAATTTTTTTCACATGGTGTTGTAGTTTTTTTATTTGTTATGATTGAATTATAAAATTCAAAAGAATATTATAAAAAGGTGTATTAGACGACGAAGATTTTCTTCCGTGAAGAATAAACTTCTAAAAGATAATTTAATACTAAATTAGTTAAAAAAAAAAATTAGTCGGTGGATTATCCTTCAGATACGGTTGTTGTAACTATGTGAAAATTCTGTTACACATTTTCAAAAAACTATAAAATTTTCAATACACATGTTAAAATATATAAATGTCTACCTATAATTTATTAAATTAACTATTTTTAAATGATTTACCTTAATATTTGCCATATATTTTAATATTCCAAAACAAAATTTATGACAGAATGTGTCAAAATTAAAAACTTTTTTTGTTGGCAAAAAAAAAATTGAATGTACAAAATGATTTACGAACTAGAATGCTCTGCTTGCACCTTTTTAATTATTAATTATTATCAAACAGGCAGAAAGTTACGTTAAAATATTATTTTTTCAATATGGTTTAACGTAATTAAATTCTGACCATACTCTGACATAAAGCAAATATGCTTGATAATTTTTCTATAAAAAATGGAACAGATATATAAAATCTTATTCAATTGAGAGAAATAAAATATAGCTGAATCGTTAAGTTGGATTAAAATTATCATGACACGACACTTATAAAACCTTTTTTTCGAGTGTAGAATTGCAAAACATGAGACAGAAGTAATTTGACTGTGAATGCGAGTGTAATGGAAAATGATTTTTTCCAACCTATTTCCTAATTTTTCTCAAAAAGTAGTTTACTTAGAGCAATGATCCAAAAACATTTTTACGTAATTTGCCTCGTTCTTTCGATTGGTATAAGGAAATTTGAAAATTTGCTTAATTTTGGCAAAAAACTAATTTTATTGACAAAAAAATACCTGAACAACCTACTTCTGGGCAACAGACGTGTCTGGCTAACGTACTCATCCAACGATTTGGGAAATCGAATTCGCACTTTCATAAGCATTAAACGTTTGGTTCGAAAGTTATAGGTCCGCTATATATACCATATGAGTTTTCTGAGAGTTGCCATTCGATTTATTCCTAAAATATGCATCTAATCGAAAAAATCGCGGGGAGGGTACCGCGCCGCTCTGTCGACCTAGTGGACGAACCTGCATTTATTCAGATGTATTTATCTCCGAGAGCGGAACTGCGCCGTGCCGTGTTTTCGACCTAGTGAACACTCAGCTTAACTCTTGTAGAGCGTCGACATTTAGTAAATCACTAGCGTCATCTGCAGTAGACGTTTCTGATTCACATTCAGAGTTTTTCTACATGCACGTTATCATTGCCAACGTTGTCATTGGCGTTTTCTTCATTCACATTGTCATTGTTAAGATCGATATCATTGGAATCCCAACTATTTGTAGGAATTACATTTAAATCGTTGCCTTTTTCCTGGTTCAGCATATCTGGTTCACATTGGTGTTTTAAGCTAGATTTTGTGTACGTGACCTGAATTTTTAGATAAACACGATTATGTTTTTAGGTCGAGTTATCTTCAGTAGTCACTAAATAATCATTGTTGTTTAATACTTTTCTGACCATTGCAGGAACGTACTCTCTCAACTTTATTATAAAAGTTTAGAAAGCAAAGCATCCGTAACTCAACGATGACTCAACAGATAGTACTATTTGAATACCTTGCTTAAAACTGCGAGCACCGAAGTGTTTTTATCTGCATAACCTGACAATAATTCATATCACACCGGCCTAAAGAATAATATTTTTAAAATTAAAAACAATTAATATTTTTAAATAACGATAATATTTTTAAAATTAAAAACAATTAATATTTTTAAATAACGAACCTAAAATTAAAATTATGCAAACCAAGGTAATAATTCTTTTTCTAAAGTAAATTTGCAAAATATAGAAATATGTTTCTACATGTCAGATGATGTCATATTAAAATAAATCCAAATCAGTTAAAAATTTCTGTTTTACCTAGCTGGAAACACGAATTTTACGAATTGTTAACTAGATAGCCCTCTATGTAGCATAAATACAATTACCGCTTAGCTGCTACGATTATTTTCCGTAATTATGGGGCTTGTTTGAACTAGGCGCTCTTAAACTCACCAAAATTCACTTAAATAAATCACTTTTAAGCGCGAAAGTTGTGAAATTTGAAAAAAAAGCTTAAGATAAAAATTTTTATTTTTTTATTTTCTGTTTCTGTTGCTTTTATTGAATAATTTTTATCAACAAATAAGTATACTATTCCATTTAAAAATACGTAAGTTTGTATCGTATCTCGAAAACCACAAGAGCTATAAAGCTCCGAAGTATATCAATCAATGTCCCCCGCCAGTGGCTACAACTTTTATTTCAACAATTTTTTGATTAAGTCAATACAATAATAATATATCTGTACCCGTTTCCCACAAAAAATGTTTTTTCTTCTTTTCTTCTTTTTTCTTACTAGACCGGTTTCGATCACTCCTATGATCCTCTTCAGTAATTTTTTCGCTGAATAAAAAGGTTATTAATTACGTACCTAAAATAGAAGATATATTAAAAACCTAAAAGAGAAAGAAAATTATATTACTAAAATGGAAAAGACAAAAATAGATTATGTACCTAGAAAAGAAGAAAAAATTAATTAAGTACCTAAACGAGAAAAGAGAAAATTAAGTGTTTAAAAAAGAAGAAGAAATGAATTAAGTACCTAAAAGAAAAAGGATATTAAGTACCTAAAATAAAAAAGAGAACATTAAGTGCCTAAAAAGGAAAGAGAAAACAGATTATGTACCTAAAAAAGCAGAGAAAATGAATTAAGTACCTAAAAGAAAAAGAAATTAAGTACCCAAAATAGAAAAGAGAAAATTAAGTGCCTAAAAAAAGAAAGAGAAAATAGATTACGTACCTAAAAAAGAAGAGAAAATGAATTAAGTACCTAAAAGAAAAAAGAAAATTAAGTATCTGAAAAAGAAAAGAGAATTAGGTAAAAAACCTGAAAGAAAAAGAAACGTTAGAAATTTTAAATAATCTGATCGAAAATCGCAATAATAGATCGATCCTTAGTTGACTATTGTTAACAAAAATGTCAACCAATACATTCAACCAAAAATCGATTTAAACGCTCATTCGATGAAGTATGCCTTCCGTTCAACTGGTTTGTTAAGTCGATTACCACTGGTGGGGTCTTCTTAACACCTTGAAGAACTGATCGAGAGTGTCACAAAATTAGTAATTTTTCCCTGTTTTATACTTCTGGTTTGAATTTTCCGTTGAGTTGCTTGTTTCTGATTGGTTGATCCTGTAAATATAATGGCGTCATCTCTAAAATTACTTGATCTGTCTGATTTTTCAAACAAACTGTATAAATCTGAATTCGGATGGGGCCTTTGTCTAGATTTATGGTTTTCTTATTGAATTTGTTAATATAAATGCTTTCGTATGCGTCTAATTTCTGCGGTTGGCGTACTTCTTTAATTAATTTTATTTCTCCGATTTCGTGGCTTATGTTCATAATGTGATCAGCAATGAGATCAGCAATCAGGATTCAGAAAAATTAATCTCTTTCGATGTAGAAGCTTTATTCCTAAGTATTCCAATCAGCGAAGCATAATTTATTTAAAAGACTGGCTCAAAGAAAATAATGTATCAGAAATAGAAATTGACGAATACTTAGCGTTAACCACAGTGTGCATAAAACAAAATTATTTTCAACTTAATAATAAATTTTTTAGGCAAACAAAAGGCACAAGTATGGGAAATCCATTGAGTCCATTCACAGCGAATTTATTTATGTCAAAATCTGAAACTAGCGTGGAATCCAAAGCAGAATACTTCCTGAAATATTGGTTTAGATACGTGGATGACGTTTGGACAATTCTAGATACAGAAAAATCTAGTAAAGAAGATTTTCTCAACTTCCTTAATCAGCAGAATGAAAACATTAAATTCACTTTCAAAGAGAAAATAAATTCTTATTTTATCCTAATTTATATTCACAATAATCCTTAGTTTTGGACGTACAGTAACCGAAACTTTCAGTATAGCAATATAAATTTTTTAGCTTAGCAGCATGTTAAATTTTTGTTAATCTGTGATAAAGTGATTTTCATTTGTGTTAATCTGTGTATGTTGCTGCCAATCATATATATATATATATATATATATATATATATATATATATATATATATATATATATATATATATATATATATATATATATATATATATATAAATTTAAAAATTATAGTACAATTACGCCACATAGTTACTTTTGGATGTGTAGTCAGCCACACTCGTATTCGTACAGCAGCATATTTACTCCTATGACAAAATTTAAACGGAACGGATTCCCAAAATTTCCCATAAATTTCCCATAACTTCGAACTTTTTTGTTTATAATATTATTACTATTTGGGTTTATAATATTATTATTCCTATATAAGTCAAAAAAATTTCATTAATACTGCTTTTTTTTTTTAAATTCTCTAAGAAAAATGTTATGCATACAATTTGTATCAACATGTCCAACGCCACATTCGTATTCGTACACTTTAAAATTTGATAAATATTTTATATGTTTCAAAAATTAATTACTTTATTTCCTTTAGAAGTATATTTATTTAGTAAGTAAATTTAGAAGTACCTCTATTTTAAATAAACCTAAAATTTTATAATCCTAAAGGTAAAATTTTTTCATATATTTACTGAAAATAAAAAATTAAAAGAATTTCAATGAAGTCCAAGAAATCGATTATTGATCTATGCTACCAAAATAAATTCTACAGAAAGTGCTTAAATTGTAAGTAGACGATTATTATTTAACACTTACATACAAGGAAAAGTATCCAACTGTATCTCTCAAAAATTTTGGAAACTTTGGTGGATTTCAGATCTTACTAAAAGTAATCACGAGCCATATTTCATTTGTGCCCATACGCGGTTTAACGGGGTGAAATTCACTTTTGAAAATTTGAGTTTTTTTCAATTTTCTTAAATATCTTGGAAATAGTAAGAGCTTTGGTAGGGAAACTATATATATTTTTAAATGGCACTTTAAGATCTTTATTATGATACCAAAATTAAAGTTATAAAATCATTGGGGTTTCCTCCCCAACCCTCAAACGCCTAATTTTATCAGGTATGTTTTGGTAAAAGAGGAGGCTGTTATGTGTAAATAAAAGAATTTTTAATTAATATATTTTACATCACTTATTTCTTTTTGCATAAATACACCCTTTGCTAAGATCAACTTGGGAAAAATTTTAACTTTTTATTTAACAATGAGCAAAGATATGGTCACAGAATCTCGTATTTTAGTACTGAATTGTTACAAACTTTGTTTATTTTAAAGTACATAATTTAGAAAAAAAAATACACTGCCCTCCCCCCCCCCTCCCCCATAGCTCTATTGATATCTACACAAGTCTTATTTACTTACTTATTAATTTTTAATTATCTATATAATTGTCAATATTTTAAGGTTTGTAATCTACACAATAATGATATTGTTCATAAAAATGTTCAAGTCTTATAAAGTAGGGTTTACCACATACATTACACTTTGGTGCTTCTCTATCTTCTTTGAGAAAGCAATATGTTACAGAATTTTCAAATCTTTCTGGTTGTTGGTCAATATATACACTTTTATATCATTCATACTTGAACAAATTTTGAAAACGAGGCGGCGAAAACTGATTGCGAACTAGAGACTGAAGTTTTAGAATATTGTTATGGCGATGTAAATCGATACTATATTCATTTAGAATTACATTATCCGAAAATACTGTGATGAACTGTTTCCGGAGTCGATAGCCATAGACATCTAGAGGTTAAAATATTGACAATTGTATAGATAAATAAAAATAAATAAATATGTAAATAAGATTTGTATATAGATATTAGTAAAGCATGGGGGTGGTTCTAAATTATGTATTTTAAAGCAGTGTTTTTCAACCTTTTTTTTCACGACGCGACCCCCTTAGTATGGAAAAATATTTCGCGATCCCCTACCCTCCGCTATTACTAACTTTTATTATTTTTATGTTATAAATATCGAATCTGTTCATCATTATTGATTATTTTTATAGTTCGGTATCGATTAAATACGTAATTAGGAACCTGAAACAGGCATATTTTCATATCGACATTAAAGTTGACGACTTAAAGTTGCTTCTGAGCGCGCGCGTGGCATAAAAAGTGACACGCGCACGCGCGACGATCGTCGCCGTTTAACACTTCCAAGCGCATCAACTTGAATTCTTTAAATTGTGAACTCGCGTTAGTGTTTAAAATTATTGAATTCTCTCGTTGTTTGTTTAGTAGTTGCTCATTGTCTTTTATTGTCTAATATTCAAAATTCTGTGCTCATTGTAATTATTGAAAATGGATAAGTTTCTGGAAACATATGCACGACCGTCTACTTCAAGTTCCAATGAGAGTAATAAAACAAAACCAAAGAAAAAGTGTCTATATGACGACAATTATTCAAAAATTCGGATTTACTGTATTATTAAAAATAAGCCGCAATTTTGAAACTTTATCACGCGAAAATATGAAACTATCACATTCATGTAACCATTAATTAATCTTCTCTTTATTAAATATTGTATATTGAACTAAGTGGTTTTATTTTTAAAGTAACTGCGACCCTCTTAAAAAGGCTTCGCGACCCCCCAGGGGATCGTGACCCAAAGGTTGAAAAACACTGCACTAAAGTATATCGCAAGCTTGTAACAATTCACTACTAAAATACAAGATTTTTTGACCACATTTTGCTCATTATTAAATCAAAAAGTTTAAATTTTTCCTAAGTTAATATTAGCATAGGGTGTATTTATGCAAAAAGAAATAAACTGGTGTAATGTAAAATATATTAATTAAAAATTCTTTTATTTACACGTAACAGCTTCCTCTTTTACCAAAAAATACCTAATAAAATTAGGGGTTGGGGTGGGGGATGAAACCCCAATGATTTTATAACCTTAATTTTGGTGTCATAATAAAGATCTTAAAGTGCCATTTACAAATATATATAGTTTCCCTACCAAAGCTCTTACCATTTCCAAGATATTTAAGAAAATTAAAAAAAATCAAATTTTTAGGGGTGAGTTTCACCCCCTTAAATCGCTTATGGACACGAACGAAATATAGCTCGTGATTAGTTTTAATAAGATCTACAATCCACCAAAGTTTCAAAAATTTTTGAGAGATACAGTTGGATACTTTTCCTTGTTAGTATATCATAAAGGACAACAAACAGGATAACAAATTGGAAAATAACTGTTGAAGTATAGATAAAAAAATATTACATCTTACTCATAATTGTCATTTTTGAATGAATAAATTAACAAAAATCCACCAAAGAGCCCTAAAATGGTCAGCATAAGGTGAAAGAATTTCTCGCGTTATTAAAACATGTGATATATACCGTGGGAAAAAATGTTTGTAAATAACATATATAAACAAAGATAGATAGATTGTTTTAGAAACTATGTAAATAAGGATTCTGAATCTCGATGTAACAAAATATTCACAGATAATCGTAAAATTAAGATTTTCATCATTGACTTTGTCCCTAAATCCTTATTTTCGTACATTTTAGAACAATATAAGTTTCTTTATTTATTTATGTTACCATATTATAAATTACACTGGTTTCTCGTTGTAAGCAACATCAAAATTGAAATAGAATCATATGTCTTACTCTTTTTATGTATAATTATGCGAATTTTATTATCTAAAAAGAGTAAGATATATGATTCTATTTCAAGTTGCTTACAACGAGAAATCAGTGTAAATAGATTGGAGTGAGAAGGACATAGTAACCAAATCGAAGTACCTTGACAACACCGAGTTGCCGACAATGAACAGCAGCACAGCGAGCAACAATTGAGGGGCTCAGAATTATAGTGGTGTAAGTCAGTTTTTTAAAGATTGGAGATATTGAGAAATTATTGTTATTTAACCCGATCTTTATTCAGTGCTGCTCTACGAATGCGAGTGTGGCTGACTGCACATTGTACAAAAGTTGAAGATTTATGTTACATGTACTATAATTATATAACGTCTAGGAACACTGGTTATATGGAATATCATATTAAAAGGAATTTGATATTGAGCAAATCAGGTAATACGCACCATAGATAATTTATATAACTACGTTATATAGATATATATCTATAAGGATAGAGAATATCACTTTGTTTTCTTCCAGGCCGTCAATAAGGTGAGGTCGCTAGTGTCCAATGCTAGTGTCCATCTTGTTTCGCTTGGTTTCGTCTGGTTTCGTTCCATGTAGATCGTTTATGTTTTGTTTCCGGTTTCCGTCATTAATAAAATCGTGATTTAATAAATCGATCATATGTGATAAATAGAGATATTTTGTCATTCGCGAGTTTGTGAATTTGTGAATTTCGCGAGTTTGTGAAATCGTGAAACACTTTGTGAATTTTAATTAAAATTATCTAATAAAAAGTCACTCAAAAATAATATTTCAGAATTTGATGATAAAACTTACTCGCCAAAAAACAAACCAAATTTTAAATACATGTTATTTAAATATTTTGTTCGTAATATCGTACTCCAATTAACTAAGTCATAAAATTTATTTGCACATGTTTTCTTAAAAAAAAATACATTTACAAATTAAAAACGGAGACATGAAATATGTTTTATTAGTTCAGGTACTGTTTTCAAGAAGCGTTTTCTTTTTTTTTACTATATTTTATTTTAAAAGAATTTTCACATGAATTTTTTCAAAAAGACATGACCTAGTTTAATTTACAAATTTGAGGAAGGTATATGTAGAATTAAAGACCATAATTCAAAATTGCAAAAATAATTTAAAAATTACTGTACTCTATAAAAGTATTTTAAATGTCAGCTGCAAGTCAGTGAGCCTTTAGAGCGACTATTTAGCCAAATATTATTTTGAAAAATGAATGCATAAATAATTCAAAAATTACTGTACTATATAAAAGTATTAAATAAAAAACAATAAAAATATATTAAATGTGTTTTAATTTTATTTCTGAAATCCCTTGTTAAAAATCCTTTTAAAATCGATTAACTTTGCATTTTTCTGATTGATACTTGATTTAATTGAATATGTTGATTTTTTTTGATTAGATTGTATTTCCAGATACCTCATTTGCAGTGCTTTTCTAAAAATAATTTTTTTCAATGTAACTAAATCAAATATCAATCAGAAATATGCGTATAAAAGTAAAAATGTAAGATGAAATTTGAGTGTAGTGGCATTTCAAACGCGCGCTCCTAAAATTTTGTTTTCTTCCGGACTGAGAGATGGCATGTAAATAGTGGTTTAGCACCGTTGTACAGAGATAGTTATCTTTAGTGTATTTGATCTGTGATACGCACTTTTATACAAGCATAGTACGAGTATGCGGACTACGTGCCATTTGCCTTGACAGTGTAGTGTATTGTTTTGACGTATGTACGTCTAACGAATCTGTCAATATTAGAATTTACATTTAGAATGTTACTATATAAATAAAATATTTTCTAGTTCAGTCCGTATTAGAGATGTCGATTTTAAATCAATTAATCGAAAATCGATTAATCGAAGCTTAAAAAATCGATTCTTTTTTCGATTTTTTTCATTTGAATCGATTCATGAATCGACTAATAAAAGTAAGAGATCGCCAATCGATATTTTCCAAAAATAATTTTTTAATAAATTGTATTTTTACAAAGAAACATGTTAAAATGACACACCAAAAACGTTATTGTTTATTGTCACCATTGTCACTTTTTACTCGCTGTTATCAAAGAACTCCCCATGTGGCTCGATATAACTACATATTATATACACGCACTACCTTGTCCAGTAGCCCCAACAGTATCCAATAGTGGCAATAGCCAATACGTAGACATATTAAATACTACTATGAAGACTATTAATACAAAAGAAAGGAAGACCACCCATCTGGCAAACGGTCCCTTTCGCACAAAAGCAACTTACTTAGAAAACATTTTTTGTCAGTTTGTTTGAAATTTTTGAATAAACTTGGTTCATTCCATTTCATGGTATTCGTCCTACATATTCAATTATTGTGTTATTTGTTTATTTGCTATAATTATAAATGAAAAATTAACTCAACGCCTTGGCGTAAGGCGTTTTTACACGATACTCCCCATGTACTATCAATTAAGTCATTTAACAAACTATCAGCTAATTTTATTAAACTTTTCAAAATTTCGATTTTTTAGATCGATCTTACAGAATCGATTTTTTTTAGCCGATCTTTTTTGTGAATCGATTTTTTCAATTTCGATTTAAATCGATCCAAAAATCGATCTTTTTTTTGGAGAATCGACATCTCTAGTCCGTATTATTATTGTATCTACAGAAAATAACCTGAGTGTTAGGTAACAACCTATATAGTAATGAACAGACGAATAGTATTTATAATAAATACCAATACACCACTTATAACGTAATCGTCTATTGTAATTACCGTAACATTGAAATTAAATGCATCACCAAGGAGGTCGTCTGTAAAAAACGTTCTGACCATATTTCTGCATGTGTACATATTCAAGAAATAAATTCATATTTTGGTCATTCCACATCATGCTTACAGCAAATCGAACAACATTTAATTCATTTTTGCAGAAATTTTTATAGGAAGGGGGAACGGTAGCTAATTTTATACGTATTCCATCATTTTGCGTAGTGTTCTGCAATCTATACAGTTCTCAAACCATGACCGTCCAAATCAAGATTAGACAACATGGAACACCCATAAATCCACTGACCCGCCCCAAAATTATATTTTATATGCATCTCTGTTTCACTAAAAAATGCTTAAAGAAATAAAAGAAACTAAAAGAAATTAGTCAATATTTTTAAATTTTAAAGAAAATCGACTTCACTGATAAGAATGACCTACTTGACGACGCCAACGTAACCGTATTACAGCCGAGTTATCTAGATATAAAGGATCACAATTATTTTAGCTCTATGTATATGTTGTAGTCAAAACTCTAAACTGGTAAAAAGTATTTTTAATTGATAAAAAGAGGCAAAAGTAGTTTTGACAGAACAGGTTGGTTAATAGTAATTTTGAGTGGAAATTAGTGGTTAAAAGGGGTTTTGACTGACGCTTTAAGAAAAAATTACTTTTAACCACCAGAGCATAAGTCAAAATCACTTTTAATTGGTTAAAATGTAAAAAGGAAAAGAAGTCTATACTGTCTAGTCAGTAAAGAAGTCTATAATTGAAATTGAAACAAGATATTGAATAAAGTCAATATTAACTGAGATTTGCGGAACTTTTGCGGAGCGGTTCCGGAACTTTATGAAAGCTCTGTATATGGGTAGTTATACAAATGAAAGAAGAAAATGGACTTAATTCCGGCACGACATTTTTTTCATGCATAAGCTTTGGCAAATAGTTTTATTTCAAGTTGATGACATTTTTCACACTATTTCAAAGTGGCCAGTCAAAACATTAAAAATTATAAATTTTATGGCCATTATAAAAAAAGATATATCCAGGAAAGTGAAAAAATGAGTAAAAAACTAAAATTAACACAAGAGAATTTCTTTTATTAATTTTTATTATTAAACAATCTTTATTATTTTTATTATTAAATTTTTAACTATTAAACAATTTATTATTTGTTTAATATATATATATATATATATATATATATATATATATATATATATATATATATATATATTAGTTGTATAGTGTATATGTACTTATTACAAAAAAAAAAAAAAATTTAAAAAATTTAAAAAAAAATTGTGAATTCATTATTTATTAAAAAATATTCGAAGTCATTTACGACAGTTTTATATATATTATATATTATATTAGTAGTATACGTACTAGCAGTTATATTAGTTATATAGTATATATTTCACAAAAAAAAAGGAATTCATTTTTTATTAAAAAATATATGAAGTCATTTACGACAGTATTTTAATGTTATTTACCTAATTTATTTACATTATTTAAGTTTAATCCGGTTTTTGGAGCGGCTAGGAGACTGAGAATTCTTTAAATATTCTTTAAAAATCGACTAAATAACGTTTTATATAAAAAAAAAAAATGAAAAACTTGTTATATCCAAGGTATTTATCACGAAAATGCTTACCAGAATACTAAGCAATTGATTGGACCAAGTACGATCTCGCTTACAACGTTAACTGAATTAATTGATACAACCTCAAATTAAGTAAAACATGTACATTATTTTACTTATTATATTTCAATTAATTACTATGACAAACGATGATTTGATCGGAATATAAATTTTTTTAAGTTGTATTTTTTATAAAAAATATATTTCGAAACCGGGTTATTTTAAGTGGCCAGTTAGATGCAGTAATGGTTTACAGTTTCCATCTAGAAAAAATGTATTTTTCAAAATATTAATATACAAAATAAGTTAGGTCGTCCAAAATTCCCTCGTTTGTATAACTACCCATATACATATACAAAGTGGTCCAGAATTATGTACCATAGTTACTGGAGCTGGTAGTACGTTCAAAAATAACGGTACCTTTTCATTTACACTTTTTCCAACATTCAATAATCAGAAATAAAGTAGGAGGGGAGGGAGGGGGAGTGAAATGTAGAGGGATGGAACGAAACTGACTTCTATTTTTTTTAAATTTTTTAGTCACTTTTGAATAATGGATTCATATTTTAGGGGTGCGTATGAACATCAGGATAATTAAATTTATGGTATCAATTCTTCCATCACTTATGATTAGGGGATAAGTTGGAAATGGATACTTCTACTTTAAATTACTCGAAAACGGTATTATTTATCGAAATATAACAAGTATACCTTTTTTGCGTGGAATTGTCTGAGGAATCATACTGTTAAAAAATTTACTTAAATAACTGCAAATTAAAATACCCCTGTCGCAGCATCTGCATTACATAGCGAATTTCCAAATATTGGGCACTGGCGAATCTCATCTAAGACCTGTGCCCATGTAAAATAATTTAGCTTTTTAAGAGTGAGAAAATTTTCAAAATCAGTTGAGTAGTTAATTTTTGGCGCTTTTTTGCATAAGGCGCTTGGCGCATATATCCATTTAAAATAGTTTAGCTTTCTGATGGTGAAAAAATTTTCAAAATCGATTGGGTAGTTCATTTTTATACCCATCTAAAATAGTTTAGCTTTGTAAAAGAATTTTCAAAATCGGCTGGGTAATTTATTTTTGGTATATTTGGGACCCAAGACCCCGAACGGACTTTGTACAACATAGTGCTATCCATCTAAGAGAGAATTGCTTGATAATCGCCTCGGTAGCTTATTTCTGGTGTTTCCGGATCTGCAAGATCCCGGTGGACCTATATATATATATATATATATATATATATATATATATATATATATATATATATATATATATATATATATATATATATATATATGATATTTTATCTTCCTAACAGTAAACGTATTTTTAAAACCCGTTGCATAGTTTTCTATGCCGCATTTGCATCCGCAGGACAGTTGTGCTTATCTAAAATAGTTTACCTCTGCAATAGTGAAAAAATTTTCAAAATCGATCAGTTAATTTATTTTTGACACTTCTGGGTCCCAGGGACTCTGTTGGATCTTACATAATGTAATTATGTAAGAGTTAATTTTTGGCGCTTAAAAAATTCAAGGACTCTGGCCGACCTCATACAACATATAAGCTAAATCCATCTAAAATAGTTTACCTCTGTAATAGTGAAAAAATTTTCAAAATCAGTCAGTTATTGTATTTTTGACACTTTTAGATCCAATGGACCCTAGTGGACCTTACATAAGCTAATCTATATCTATCTAAAATAGTTTAGCTCTCTAACTGAAAAAATTTTCAAAATCGGTCGGTTAGTTTATTGTTGACAATTTTGGGTCCAATGGACCCTGGCTGACCTTACATTACGTAATCTATATCTATCTAAAATAGCTTAGCTCTTTGACAATGAAAAAATTTTCAAAATCGGTCGCTTATTTTATTTTTGACACTTCTAGATCCAGTGGACCTTAGCGGACCTTGCATAAGGTAATCTGTATCTTTCTAAAATAGTTTAGATCTCTAACAGTGAAAAAATTTTCAAAATCGGTCGGTTAGTTTATTTTTGACAGTTCTGGGTCCCATGGACCCTGGCGGACCTTACATTACGTAATCTATATCTATCTAAAATAGCTTAGATCTTTGACAGTGAAAGAATTTTCAAAACTGGTCGGCTAGTTTATTTTTTACAATTAAGGGATCAATGGACCCTGGCGGGTCGTATAACTTATGGCAGTCCGTGAGGGTCTTGCGGACATCATTTAATAATTTAACTAATTCAAATATTTTAGCTTACTAACGGTGAAAAAATTTTTTAAATCGACTGAGTAGTTAATTTTTGACATTTTTAGGTCCCCAATAGCCCAACAGATCTCATATAAGACAGCTTAAGTCCATTTAAAATTCTTTAGCTTTCTAACATTAATGATTAATAGTGAAAAAATTTTCAAAATTGATCCAGTTCTTTAAAATTTTTTTTCTGGCATATAAACATTATAATTATGTTATTTTTCTATAATATTTAATAATATTATATCATGACGTTACCTTCATTATCTTGTTCATTTAAAATTCAATAAAAAAAAAATCTTCATTACATATGCTTAAAATATCTGGTTAATTTTAATTTAAAAAAATGAGACAGAGATATGGTATCCATAATACATAGATTTTGAATAACTACCGTTTGTTTCACGTAAGAAATGAAATTTTTCTCTATTTGATAAGGAACTGAGACCGAAATATAAATTACTTATTACAATGACAAAGAGAGCAAAATGAGGCAAAAGTGAAAAATTACGATTTTCTCGAAAACTACTTAACACAGAAAGAAAATTATAAGAACATTTTCTTCATAATTTTTTTTTCCTTTTCAACGATGTAAAATGTCTTATGATAGGATCGAATGATAAGAAATGGCCAGAAAACCTTTTCTGGGCATCCGACGTGTCTGGCTAACGAACTTAGCCGAGCCAATTCAGAATCCATTTCGCACACAAAATTTCATAAGCATTAGACGTTTCGTTCGAGAGTTATCGTGAGTACACATAAATATATATATATATATATATATATATATATATATATATATATATATATAAATTTTAGTGGAAATCATTTTCGTATTCTAGGGACCTCAAAACATATTTCTGTTATAGTCTCGGCCTCAGATTGCATCATGAGAACGGCTGTAATAGCTGAATTTCGAGTTTTCGAAATTCGCCACAAGAAAGTACGTGTTAACTCACACCTACCACCCGAAACCATCACTTGAGCATAAGTGGTGGAATAAGTGTTAACATAAATTTAATCCCCCTAACGCAAAATACGTAATCCCAAAATATCAATCCGTTATTCAAGAGCGTTTGGAAAATATTTAGTAACAGATGGTTTTTGTTTCCCCCCTTTCCAGGGATATATCTGCTTTATTACTGAGTTTTGGAAAAAAGTGTAGATGAAAGGGTACCATTATTTTTGAAAGTACTATCAGCTCTAGCAATTACGATACATAATTCTGGACCACCAAGTATATATACAATATAGTAGATGATATAAAAACTAGGTAGTGAAGTTAGATATTATGTTAGTTTAGTTAGTTTTGATACTATACTTCGACTCTGATATAAAAGCTAGTTAGGTGAAGGTTATAGGTTTTATTTTCTTAATTTTAGGTATACAGTAAAACCTCACTAGTTCGACCTAATGCGGGCCATAGTCGGTGCGATCTAGAGAAAATTCCGAATTATGGAACACTTTTAAAATCACGTATAATCCTGACTTATACGGAGAATGTATAATGCATACTACACACTAATTTACTATATACATAAGTTATTTTCTTTGTCAATCCGAATTATAGAAGTTCCGAATTAGTGAAGTCCCAAACAGTGAGGTTTTACTGAATATATATATATATATATATATATATATATATATATATATATATATATATATATATATATATATATATATATATATATATATATATATATATACAAGGTGGTCCAGAATTATGTACCGTAATTGGTAGAGCTCGTAGTACGTTCAAAAATAATGGTACCTTTTCATGTACACTTTTTTTCAAAACTCAATAATAAGGGAGATACAAATCTGTAAAGGGGTGAAACGAAAACCATTATTTCTTAAATATTTTCCAAACGCTTTTGAATAACGGATTGATATTTTAGGGCTACTTCTTTTGCGTTAGAAGGATTAAATTAATGTCAACACTTATTCCACCACTCATGACTAAGGGATGGTTTTGGGTGGTAGGTGTGAGTTATCACGTCTTTTCTTTTTTAATCTGCAATTATTTAAACAAAATCCCTGATAATATAATTCCTCAGACAGTTTCACGCAAAAAAGGTATACTTGTTACATTTCGATAAATATTACCGTTTTCGAGTAATTTAAAGTAGAAGTATCTATTTCCAAATTATCCCCTAATCATAAGTGATCGAATAATTGATACCATAAAATTAATTATCTTAATGTTAATACGCGCCCCTAGAATATGAATCCAGTAATCAAAACCGCCTAAAAAAATTTTTAAAAAAAGAAGTCAGTTTCGTTCCACCCCTCTACATTTTACCCCTCTGCTTTATCTCCCTTATTATTGAGTTTTGGAAAAAAGTGTAGATGAAAGGGTACCATTATTTTTGAACATACTATCAGCTCCAGCAATTACGGTACATAATTCTGGACCACCCTGTATATATATATATATATATATATATATATATATATATATATATATAGTGTAAGAGAAATAACTCTTATCCTTTTGAGGGGTGACTCATAGCATCCTATAGACACAAAAAAAAAAAGGAATTTCTTCGGAATTAATAGTTTGAGAAAATCGCGAATTAACTGGTTTCATGATGTTTCCAATTTCTTCTAAGTACGGCTCTGACTAAATTATGCATAAATACCTTTTTACTATCAAAGGTACAAAACAATTTTATTAATTAAAATTCAATAAAATTTTATAAACGTATTTACTTCTAGTTACTATTTATTACAAACAAAATATAAATATGTACAGTGTCTCACAGCTAAAATCTCATAACTTTTAACTATAATTATAAAAGAGTTATTGGTACCATTCTGGTAATGATTTCTTGTAACTGATCATGTCCCAGATTTTATTATTTTCGTCACCATTCAGGAGGTATAACAAAAGGCGCATTTTTTTAACGTAGTTTTCCCTTTAGGTCTAGTCTACTCGCTTGAATATTACTCAGTTTTCGAAAGTGAAATAACTGTTGCGATTGTACTATTATGGACGTAAACCGAAAAGACCTCCAGAAATTGTGGTGAGGGGAAGTTAATTTGCATTTATTTACATAGTTACATAATAATGTTTTTAAATGAATGAGGAAAAACTTCTGTTTAATAATATGATAGACAAAGATACACACAGATGTAGATGAAAAGGTTCTTTTTGGCTTGCGCGGAAATTATATATTTTCTATTATTTACGCTATCTATGTACATAATTATAATATTATTAATCAAACTACTTAAATAATGAAAATGTAAATTATTTAAAACTACTTACGCGAATCATGCTCACATGAAATTTGATAAAAAATCAAGCTATTATTATAATAAATGCTGGAAATAGTTTCCACTCACCCTTGAAGTCACGAATATTGTTGAACACAAATTTATATAAAACCAAATAAAAAATTTAGTACTATTCAGCACAAAATTGACTATTTACAAGCTTATAAATTAATTTTTACAAATTATCAACTAATATTTACACATAAAAACTACACTATTTACAAACAACTTATTTATTTAAGCAAAAAATTTATAATACAATGAACATGTATGTGCTGTTTAATTCCAGTATAAGAAAGCAGTATATTTTACATGTAGTACCTAATATCATTTACTGCCAGCGAACGAGTGACTACTAAGTAACCTAACTTGCTCAGAACTGCACACTGTCGATTACACGATAGAGATAGTAATGCAGGTTCGATATTTAGGTAGGTAGCAATCGTAGTGGATAACGTTATACATAGCATGTTGTTAGTCAGGTAATTCGTAATGACTGATTTTACCCAGGGCTTCAAAATATATTATTCTATGAAGGACATATATACTATGAAGGTGGGGTCAAATTTTGGGAAAATTTTGGATCCGACACAAATTTTAAGGGGATGGTGGGGGCAACAAAACAATAGAACTTTTCCAAACCGGTTGGAAATAATGTTTCGGTCAATTATCTACAACCTATCCAAAATTCAGCTTCCTAGGATGATTTGGAGGGAGTAGAGGGGGAGAAAAGTATTTTGGCTGGATCTAACACACCCACAGCCCCCCAGAAGTAGAGGGTTTAAATTTGGTGTGTTGATAAAGTTCGTACCTAGAGTGTGCTTTTTGGTGGTTTTAGTATTTTACCCCCACCACCACCATTTTTAAGCTACATGGTTTTTCGACGTTTTCGAAGTTTGTACCACTCACACAGGTCATCCAAAAAAACCTAGAGGGCTGATTTTTGTATTCGGATTTAGTTAGTATCAAGGGGGTGCCCTTTGGGGGTCTCAACTTTTAACCGTTACCCCCACCATTTTTATACCAAAAAGAACATGATTTTTCTTGTTTTTTAACAGTTTCGTTCGGGTCAAAATCTCCCCAAATAAACCTAAAGGGCTGAAATTTTGTGTATAGGTTAAATTAATAGGCGGCCTCTGCTTTTTGAAAGTTTCAACTTTTAACCCTTACCCCCGCTTTTTTTGTACGCCAATATTTCTTTGAATTTTTTGCTTATTTTCTAACACGCCTAGAGACTCTGAGTAAACCTAGAAGGCTGAAATTTTATATCTGTATTCAGCTAAAATCGAGGGTGTGCTCTTTAGGGATTCCACACTACCTTGTTCCCCACCTTTCCCATTTTTACATCGAAATTCAATAGCGTTGTTACATATACTTAAATGTGATTTATATTGATAACAATACAGTAGGCAGACTAAATTTAAAGAAACAAATGAAATATATACTATCAGTTATCACAAATGCAATACATATATGTAAGTAATTTAAAAAATGTTATTGATGTAATTTTTTATTTTATTTATAAAATAGAAATTTGGGATTTTTTTGGAAAGAAAACATATCTTCCATAAAGGCGTTCCAGTTTACTATTTAAAGTCCTTTTTTCATATTTAAAAATAAAACACAAAGACAATTGGGGGATAAGCATGGGTAGGAATGTCCTCGTACGAATTGTGTTGGCTTTTTTCCTGCTAACTACTATCGGCACAAAATTGAAATTCACTGAGATTCAGCCCTTAAAAACTTAAAACCTTTTTTAAAAGCCCCGATCAGCCGGACACTCATCATCAGTTTTGAAACCACCAAAATGACAAATCGCATGTAGACTTTGCATCACATTTCGCTTGTGTAGACATTCAATACCGAAGATGAAGGGAAAAATTTGACTTCCGTGATGGGGCCCCAGTGCTCACGGCGTTTTTTTTTTTTTATTCTATTGAATTTTTGAAAAAATTAAAGGATCATTTATTTGCAGGAACATTTTATTAATAACAATATTTAAATTTATAAAAAAAAAAAAAAAAAAAAAAAAAAAAAATTCAAAAATTTTCTTGAAAAATTTAAAAAAAAATTTTTTTTTGAAAATTTTTTAATTTTCTCCTTTTATAAATTTAAATACTGTTATTGATAAAAATGTGAAAAAAGCTGAGAAATTTTTTATTTTCATTTTGTTAAATGAAAGTTTAAGAGCAAAAAAAATGATCCTTTAATTTTTTCAAAAATTTAATCAAAAAAATAAAACAAGAACGGCTGGCTGTATTAAATTGAAACTTTGTGGGGTTGTGGGTATATTGAACTGTAAAAGGCACACTTAATATTAACGGTTTGTTGTAGAATAGAGTATGCAAAAAAATTTTTTTCGAAAAAAGGTGGCTAATCCTTGTATTGAATTTATTTAAGTTTTTGAAACCCATCTTCAATTTTCTGTGTGATCATTGGTTACTGAGATATCGATGGTCAAAAACGAAATGATTCTTTCCCATTCAAAGTCCGATATCTCAGCGAGAAGTAGTCGTATAAAGGTCTTTAAAAAAGCAAATTAAAGCTGAATATACAAGTTATCCGGTCTATGTGGTGGTTAAGTCGGAAAAATTTTTCCCAAGCCCGTGGACCAAAAAAAGAAATCGAAAAAATCTCGAAAATTTTTTTCAGGGTATTTATTAGGATTGAGCGAAACACGTTGCTTTGAAAAAAATTATTATCGCAAGATCTCAAAACTGCCAGCTTTAAATTGCTTTATTTACATATTGCACCTCAGCAATAACAGGGCCACAATCCACATCATAAATATAATATGAAATTACATGTGTAGATGTGGGCCTGTTATTGTGGAGGTGCGCTATATGTACATAAATGTAATACCTATTCCCTATAACAAAAAACGAATACAAAAAATTTGAAATTTGACACGCAATATCTCGAAAAGTAAGCAAAATATAGAAAAATAAATTCTTCTCCTTTTGTTCTACTCGTCGAGTTCTACAAATATTTGTTTTTAGTTTTTGCTACCATGGTTACGAAAACCGTCTTCTAGCGCTCCTATATTTGAACGATTAAAAAGTACGTTCTCGGTCTCAGTCATCAAAAAATCATTTTGAAAGTTTACCTAAGATGAAACAGAGTATGTAAAAAAAATGCAGCATGTCCCTGTGGAATTCAAAGTAGCCAAGTGTGGACAGATCACCTCGGGGCGAACAGAAAACACTAATCTATAAGGATTTTGTTGTTACAACTACGAAATCCTAAAAAAACATTCATCTGATTCGGGGGTGTGCATATTTCAATTAATTAACTCTATATTTTTTGATAAAACATGCTTAGAAAAGTCTCAGAAATATTCCATATTCAACCTTTTGATATGGAATGAACTTGACGTCCTATAACTGGCAGTTTGTTCTTTCAATTTTACATAATAAACAATAACTTAAAAATGAAAATAAAAGTAATTTCAAAGAAATGTGTTGTGATTTCCAGAGAAGTCTGACGTGTTGGTGATTGACTTCGCTTATTGTGTTGGTAACTTATATTGAACGTTGGTAATTGTTAAAATAAATTAGTTTTACATTGTCATATAATTAATAGCATGCCTAGTCATCTTATTGTGTCCTTACATTTTTTCTTACTTGCTATTCTCTCATTTGAAGTACCTACCTAATCTATTTGTAACTATCGGTGTTAAAAATGGTAAGCTACAAAAAATTAGGCGATTAGATAAAAAATGAACTTTTCCAAATATCTCATTTAGTATACACAACTCCTTTTATGAAGCCCTAGTTTCAACTTCATAACTATAATGAAACTAAGTAAAATTTTGAAATAAAAACCTTTATCAGCCTCTTAACGCCTGATAAAATATTTATAGATCACAACAGAAAAAAGTTTTGTATGACAAAATTACTTAGCGAATTTCCGAAGCTTAGCGAAGCTCCGTCCACAGGGGGCAGGGAGGAGAGCTGAGTTTAGGACAAAAAAACGTTAGAGGGGGCAGAGGGGGCAATTTTGAAATCTTAAATAGGAACGCCCATTTTTGATTGAAGATTCGGTGTAATTGTAAAAATAAGTTTATAGTGGACATCCAATTGTACGTAATTCGATTTTACGTAGTGACGTCAGCGATTTAGTGGGGTTCTCCTCTCACAGGTATGTTGTTGTTTGTCTGTGTTGGTGAAAATTTATGTACCAAATTAAAGTCAGGGCCGTAGGTAATATTGTCTAAAGGCCACGAGACCTTTATATATATATATATATATATATATATATATATATATATATATATATATATATATATATATATATATATATATATATATATGTTTTTTTATGTAATAAGTCACTGCTCAAACCTTAAGTCCTAAATAATCAAACGGAATATAATATTGGTATATATTTATTTTCTCTCTCGCTTAGTTTTATTTAGTCAGATAACAATTAGACAGTGTCGCAAAGATAGTAGACGTTTAGTAAATATTTCATCAAATAGAGGTCACTGTGGTTTGTTTACTTGCGTTTTGTGAAATATTCAGTTTTTTGGTTTTCAGGAGCGTTACTGGCATTTTTTTAACGTAGAAACTCAGTAAATAATAAAATTTTTGAATTTTTAAATATAAAATTAATTTTAATACAAAACTGAATACATATTTGATCGAAATTTTTTTAAACTTTCGTGGTTATGTTTGATTCAAATGAACAAAATCCATGAACGTACCATCAAAAAATTTTAATGGACTGTTTATTTTTTATCTAAAATTAAAAAATAACTAGACTGCTCATAATAATAATGTGTTAACATTATTAATTATGTTGAATATTAACAATATTCAGAATTTAATTATTTTAGTTCGTTTTTCGAAATGTATACCGATGAACAGAATAAATTTATTTTCCAATCTTATCTGCACACTGCAGTTGAAGATGAAAATGGAGATATTTCTTATTCATTAGTAGTAACTGCACAGAAATATCGAGCTCGATTTCCAGATGTGGAATTTAATTACCAAAATTTCTCTCAGCATGTGGGCCGTCTCGTTCGGTTTTAAAAGGAAAATCAACAAGTTACATAATTTATTAATTTTTATTATTTTGTGGAAAATTATTCATTATTGTGATTTTATTTTTCTGAGAATGTAAAGTGCTACACAACAACTAAAAGTAAATTTTTACATTGTCGTTATTTGAAGTATTGCTTATTGGCTCAAAACATGTTTTAAACTAAAATATTTAGGGCGCCAATAGTACTTAAGTTTTTTTGGAGCAGTATGGTTTATGACGCTATAATAAAAAATATAAAGTTTCCCCAAAACACAAATTATTTGACACTCCTGATATATAAATCTGACCACTATTGGCTGTATGTGAATATTTTATAATTTATGTTAAATTACTTATTGCATAACATTCAAACATTAAAATTATCACTGTATATGCCAAGTTTTTTGGGTAAGTATACGATTTGATAACCGAACACAGGAACATCTTAAATCTATATAACACTAATCCAAAAATAAAATTATGGCAATAATTGAATCAACTCCTTACAAACACTGTTAACGTTACAATTCATTTCAGAATTGGCCATTTCGAATCGAATTATATTTTGCTATTTATTTTTATACAAAAACAACGAATGACATACTATTGCTATTATTATATCTTTACGAGTTCGTCTAGTACGAGAAAGGCGTTAACACCAAATCCCATTATACGTGTGGAATCACTTCTGTCAGTACGACGGAGGGTAATGTTAGCTCATTGTCGTACTCCACTAAATTACGGTTTCTACTACTTTTACATTTCTAGCGTGACTATGGATAAAATTGTTCTGTGAATAAAATACTGGCATCTGAACCACGTAAATTGTATGTTAATGCCACTATCCTATTATCATGTTTAAAATTAGATGCTTACAATTAATTTAAAAACTATTTTAATTGATTGACCGAATTCAAAAAGAAGGAGATTCTCAATTCAACCCATCCGTTTTTTTCGATTTCTTCGACATTTCTAGGCAGATTTGTGTTACTCGTTTTTGTTTGGCAAATAATCAAAGTGATCCTGTAAAAATTTTATTGACACTGATCGTATAGTCTTTTAACCAGCTTCAATAATTCTTATATATATATATATATATATATATATATATATATATATATATATATATATATATATATATATATATATATAAAATAAATGATTTTAACTTTCTTATTTGCATAGTAAGTGGTAAGTGATTATTATGAGGTTATGCAGATAAAACCATCTGAGTTTAATTTCTTCTAAGAAGTGAGGGTTCTAGGGGGAGCAGCGGGAGCATGTGCCCCCCTGCAAGCTTTGAGGGGCGTCAAAACGGTAGTAAAAAGCCTTAAAATTTCTTTGGCGCAGTGATATTTTAAAAATGTTCCCCTGCGAATTTGTTCCTGCAAAAGGAAGGGTCCAGGTAGTGTTGACCTTTTTTTTGTTTTTTTGGTCCTTTTTTACCTTTTCCAGGGACAAATTTTTTTTGGCCGCGGAGGGCGTCAACAAGGAAATTTGCAAAATTTACTCGCCCTTGTAATAACTCTAGGTCCGGCCCTGCTTCCAAGTATCATAAAACATTCCCAGTAAATTGTGTAGGATATAGTGAAATGCTCAGAATATAAAACAATCTTTTTCTAGTCCAGTACCTTGTAGAATTATTTTTTAGATAAAAATTGCGACAGTATAATGGGAACCGAGCTTCAATGTGAAGACATGTGATACGTTAGTTATTAGTAGACTTGATGAAGTGGTGCCATTATTGTAACACACATAAGGTTCAACTTGTAATGTCCATACATCGTGTTCATGTCTCACAACAAATGAGTCTCTCCCACACATATTCCCTAAGTCCAAGTGCAACTATCATAATATTTATGGTTCCTAAACAAAAACATCATTTATTACGTCAGACTTCAGTTGACTCTAATGAGAAAATAATAATTAACATTACGTATCAGTGAAACAACTTGTAATATTTACAAATACTGTTACTAACTACGAAATGTAGCTCAGTGCCACTTTTATGTGCCAATATACGTTTGTATGTTGGCACATAGTTTTCAAAAGTCCATGTCGCAAGTAAGTAGTTCACGATAATTATTATATGATGAAACATTGATATTTTTTTAAATCAGCACATTTTCCATACATATTAGTTTAAATATAGGTATACTGACTTTAGAGTAGTAATTTCTAGAATTTATAACATTTATGAACTACATTATTATGTACAACCAGATTAAAAGGAGTATCAGATTTTTATTATTCTACCTAGAGTGTACTGCAGTGGCGGCTCATCTATAGAGGCTGCGGAACTGCAGTCCCTTCAGAAAGATAATAGTCTTCGTTATCAAACTTTAGTATAATTCAAGTATTTTATTATCATATTACTTGAGTTTTTTTATATAATATTGGATTTTATAAAAACAGCCAAGAGAAACCTTTATGGTGAGATTTCAATGTTTGTCCATCCGTCGATATGTTACAACCACTATTCTCATTAACACTTTCAGTCCCATGGCTTCGGCATCCGAAACCAAACAAAACATCCTCAGAGGCCGACCGCGATCAATATTTAAAATAATAAACAAAACACTTAAAGATATTTATAAAAAAGATTTTATATTATGTATTCTTATAAAAATAATTTATTATGTACATACTACGTACCGGAGACTTTTCATTTTTTGTACATATAAATATACATAATATTATTATGTTCTATCATCAAAATCAGTGTTGCCAACTGTAGCTGGTTAAAAATCCCACAGAACTGCTTAAAAAATCCCATTTTTTCTACAAAAATCCCATATCTTCCAAAATGCAAAAATGGCTAATTTCCAAATTATGTGCCAACCTATAAATAAAGCTGCCAAATTTTTATTTTTATTTTTATTGATTTAGTATTAAAACAAATAAAAATGACGATAAAAGTTTATGCACATATTTAATTTTCATTAAAAAATATTAAAAATTTAATTTTTTATTTACAGGAAATTATATTATGTATTTAGTAATAATTAAATATGATAATTAACTTAACTCTTTTAAACAAACTACCTATATGGAAAAATTTTTTTGTCTCAAAATGCAAGATTTTTTACTACCAGCGGTAAGTACAATAGATAAGGTTACAAAAAAAGAAAAGAAAAAAAATCAAAGATCCCAACATCAAGAAAGTGAACCCTAAGAATTTACAAAATATAAATTATACTAAACTATGTTGGTAAAATTGAACATTATTTAAAATTATACCGTATTTCGGAAAATCTGTCACAGATGGCGGCACCTGTACCAGTGAATATATACATATCACAACATTTTGAGCCGTCATATTGCAGGACGAGTTAACTCGTCTTAGTCATTTAAACAGTTAAATTGTTTGTTTTTCTTTCTAGCATTTCCCTTTGCCCAAATTTAAAAAAAAAAGAAAGGAAAATGGATTATTTACTTACTAAACGCAATGCTCAATATATTAAATTTTAATATTTTTTAACGAATATTAAACGTACCCAAAAATTTTTATCTACTTTTTTATTTGTTTTACTTGCAAATCAATCAAGAAAAAGAGAAAACTTTACGGAATTTTGTTGGCACAAAGTTTGGGAAATTGTCGCAAAAATTGGGAGCATTCGTAACGCAACTAGCCAAAGTGTCTTGCTCTTACTTTTAAGAACATTACACTTGTTTTGAAGTGTTTTGCCTTACTTTGGAGCTATTTGTATATTCCTGTCTCACTTTCCATGTTCTTGAGAGAAGGGTGACGGTATATATACGATGTATACCGAACGCTATTACGATACGATGATTCTAGCATACATAGTTTATAGTCAGTAATAGCGTTCGGTATACATCGTATATATACCTTCACCCTTCTCTCAAGAACATGGAAAGTGAGACAGGAATATACAAATATCTCCAAAGTAAGGCAAAAGCACTTCAAAACAAGTGTAATGTTCTTAAAAGTAAGAGCAAGACATTTTGGTTAGTTGCGTTACGAATGCTCCCATTTCTTCCAAAACACTTTAATTTCAGTTTTTTATTTTTAAGTAGTACAAGACCCCAAAAGACTACCCACACCCTTTGTACCGCCTTTGCATCTTAAAATGGATTTTTTAAAATAAAACATTGTAAATAATTTGTTAATGGTTTATTGTAACAAAAAAGTATATTTATTCTTTTTTAAGGATAAGTTAGACTAGGCCATATATTATTACATAAAAAAATCCCACAAATTAGACCATTTATCCCTCCATCCCACGAAACCTCAAAAAAACCCGTGAATCGGGATAAATCCCTCGAGTTGGCAACACTGATCAAAATATCTAGGCTTGTTTATACAATAATATTTTTATCCACATATGAATGTATGTGTGTGTTGTATGCTTGTATGTATATGTGTGTTACTCATCTTTTGACATGTATAAGTAACACATACATGTTGAATCCTTTAATGTTTTGTGGAATCATTTTATGTACTTGTTTACATAAAATTTGCTTAAAAATATTGTCGGCTTCCGGGGAAGTTTACTGTGAAAGTGCTCGGGCCTCATAGTGTTAACTACTCTTGACACTAAAATGAAATTTGATGCAAAATTATTTGTCCATATTGATTCAAAGCGAAAGAATTCTAGAAACATTTGTATTTTTATTCGAAAAAAGGATTAGAAGCAGGGAGTTGAAATTTAAAAATGGAATACCAAGGTCAAGTTTAGTACCCTATCATATGAAAGGGTTTCGTTTATATATTTCAATATTATTTTCTTTTAGTAAATTCTAAGCCGAATTAGATTTTGGGTTATTCTTAAAAATGGCCAAAAAACCTACCGTCCCGTCCCCCCTCTATTACATCTCTAAAGTCTGCAAGTCGAAAAATTTTAAATTATTCAAACAATAATTTCAAATTTTTTGGCCTGCAGACATTATTCAGACAATAATTTTAACTGGATTTGCAACTGGAGGTACAACTGGACTTTGCAATTAAAAAATTTCTTATTGTCTTCATATTATTACTGGATATGGATAATAGTTGTATTAGCAAGCAAAATATAAATTTAAAAGGAGATGAATATTTCTATTTCTTAATCATATCGAAAGAGCCCTATTGTTAAGTTATACTTTAATTTATCACAACTTCCAGTATCAATGGGGTCCACGGTGTCATCTAGCTCTAAATTATCCAGCTGGAATTATCGGAATTACATATAAGTCAGCTTCTTACCTGCGCCAAAGAAGTAATACGGTTAACGTTACACTGTATTACATATTATGCTATTAATACTAGCAAGAGGATATTACTTCAATATTGTTCAAATTGAATTTTGAAATTTGAGAGTTTAATTTCTACGTTATTCTAATTGTTTTAAAGTACTTGCCGTAAAGAAGAAGTTCTTGAACTACTCAACCCGACACAGTCGGTTATGTCAACAGCCACCCTCTAGTTAACTGTCCCTACACTAAACATTAGGAAACTGAACACAGCCAATTACATTTTTTATGTAGATTTTAAATCTGCAAAGAAAATTTTAATATTTTTTATTTTTCACCCTCTTTTTGCAAAATTAACCCTCAACTACTCTTGTTGTTGTAATTTCAACAAATTGCATATTAATGGATAGCTCTTTAAAAAAGAGCCCCATCGCCAATTTAGACTTTTACTCTATCTCTTACCGCCTTCGAAATATCTGAAACATTAAATTTTACCCTAAGCGTGGGTCAAACTAGGCCATTTTAGTGGACTCCATTAAGTGGATTCTACTTGCGAGTCACACTAGTTGCCCTGTTATGTTGTGGCAACTAGTTGAGTCCACTTGTCAATTCAAAATGGTCGACAAAGTAACTGTCCACATTGAGATTTCAATTTTACGTGGTATTTTAACCGAAGTAACTCAAACAATCGTAATAAAATTCTATTTGAATTAAAAACTAAATTAAAAGAAGAAATATGTTAAATATCATCAAAGATATTAAAGAAATTAGCAAAAAATATAACATCGTATGTGTGTTATGTTATGGAAATAGTTGTGTTATTGAATTTGAAGAATTCTTTGAAAATTATAAAACATGTTACCATCACTCGCGCGATCAATAGACCTAAATTTATAAAAAATTAACAAATTATATACTTCACATTACAGAAAATAGAGGAAATAGAAGGTGCCACAAATTTATAAAAAAAAAAGAAAAGTGAAATAATGAATACGTTTTGTGACAGCGGATTTAAATAAAACTATTTATTTTTTAATTTTATACTTTTATATTGCCTTCAATGTAATTAGTTTTCAAATTACTCTATTTTTCAAACAATCAAATAATATATTTTTGAATTTACATTCTATATTTTTAGGATAAAAAATACAATAAAAGTAACTGCTATCATAAAATATTTTTACAAATTTATTTCCTTCAAAGAACAAAGAAAATCGTTACATTTTCTAATCAATATCAAATCGTTACAATCGTTAAATTATTTGATAAGGCAACTAAGGTTGCGGCAAAAACCAGGTCACACTAGGGCATTTGTTATCTCCATCTGTTAAACCTCAGGCAACTAGCCACTAAAGTTTACTCCAAGAGGAAACCAAATTTTTTAATTGCCTAGTGGAGGAAACTAAATTTTTTAGTTGCCGATTGTAAAACACAAACAAAAGACTGGTAGAACTAAAGAAAAAAAGACTGTTAGAAAACGTAAGACTATTCGTAGAATCTCAGACAGCAGTTGCGATGAAATACCAATAGATTTCCGCGAATCTTCTGGAAGTGAAAAAGACGAAAATGAGGTGGACATGCCAGATGCAGAGGCTGCGGTGAGAACTACTATAAGACACAACTCGTCGAAGATTGGCTGCAATGTAATATATGCAAGCTTTGGGTACACGAAAACTGCACAGAGGTCGAAGACATATGCTCAAACTGCGGTAATAAAAATAAACTAAAGCCCAACGACAAGAAGAGTAAAGCAAAGTGCAAAGAAACAACTGCCCATCTCCCCCCAAGCCCTGTAGCCCTCACTCCCGGACACTCCGGGTATGATGGTCAGTCATATGTTTTTTAAATCTGTAATAAATCTATGTTATGTTGATTTAAAGACTGTGTTCAATTAAGATTTGATAAGAAATATAAATATTGTTTTGTTTGTGATTAAAACGGTTGTTTTGTTCCACTTGGTTTCTTAGCTATGCACCCTTAAGGTTAGTAGGGCCATCTCCCCCGGACTTACCCTACATTTAAATTAGGTAATCAACATATTGATGGTTTTATTAAGGGTTATAATAGGAAATTCAAAAATTAATTCTTTTACTGCAAGGTGTATTTTTCAAAAGAACGGCTGCTTAATATTTTTTTTTTTAATTGCTTTTGACTAGCATTTTTAGTTGTTATTTCTGAATGAAAGTGATCATAGAAAATCATATATGGCTTACTTCCACACCTCAAAATCTTAATGTTACCAATTTTGATAACATTTTATAATAATTTTCTACTATATCGGCAGTTTTAAAATGTCATATTTTTTCCCTCAATATGAAAACTACAATGTAATGTAGTTTGCTTAAATTTTTTCTAATTTTCGACATTTTCAAAAAAAAATCTTGAATGTATTGGACGTTATTAAAAATAACCAAATTTGGTATGTACTTAGGGAACATTATAGGGAAGATATGGCTATAAGAATAATTCCTGTCTCTAATATATAGTTAGATTTATAGATATCCTAACATAACAGAATTTGGACATGCATACCAAAAAAGCCTCTACTGTGATTTTCATAAAATTTGTATAGTATGTGCATCATGTATATGCGCATATATTATGTGCTTCCTCCATGTGCTTTATAAAAAAAATTGAAATGTTATTGAAAATGTGTTATTTTAAACGAAGATCACAGTTAGACCAAAGTCTAGCGTCCCAAAGGTAATACCAATTGTAGTTTATTAGCGAATTTCCAGAACTGGAAATTCAGCTTTTACGGCCGTTTTCATGACGCAACCCGAGGCCAAGACTGTAACAGAAATATGTTTTGAGGTCCCTAGAATAACAAAATTATATTCACTAAAATATATATATATATATATATATATATATATATATATATATATATATATATATATATATATATATATATATATATATCCGCGCGATAACTCTCGAACGAAACGTTTAATGCTTATGAAATTTGGTGTGCAAATGAATTGGCTCGCGAACCAGACACGTCGAATGCACAGAAGTAGGTTTTTCGGGCATTTTTTGTCAACAAAATGAGTTTTTTTGCCAGAATTAAGCAATTTTTCAAAATTTTTTTTTACTCGAATCGAAAGTAAAAGGCCATATGCGTAAAAAATGTTTTTGCACCATTGCTCTAAGTTTATTACTTTTTAAGAAAAGTTAGAAAATATGTTGGAAGAGATCATTTTCCATTACACTCACACTCACAGTCTTTTTTTTCCGTCTCATTTTTTGTGATGCTACATTCGAAAAAAAAGGCTTTATAAGTGGCGTGTCATGATTTTTTTAATCCAATTTAACGAGTCAGCTATATTCTATTTCTCTCAGTTGGCTAAGATTTTGTATACATCTGTTCCATGTTTTTTGAGAAATATTATCACGAAAATTTGTTTTATGTGCGAGGCGATGGATTATGTTACCACGAATTAAAACTATTGACCTTTTGGTACAATTGCATAAAAATTAAACCACATTGAAACAATAACACTTTCAACGTAAGTTAATGCGCGTTTAAATATATTCTTAATAATTTTGTACAATGTATGGTATGCACAATATATTCGATTATAATACTACTGCACATTCAATTTTTTTTTCCATTTGACAAAATTAAAATGGATGCATACATATATAGTTATACATAAAAATTTTGACACATTTTTTTTCCATAATATATATTTCTTTTGAAAATATTAAAAAGTTTCACGTCTAAGGCTTGTTTTATGTCTAAGAATCCCGAATTCTTTTGATAATAAAAGTTTTTACACCAAACAAGAGGATTTAACTAGTGTTTAGATAGAAAGTGACGAGATAATAAATCCAGCTTCTAGAAAAAGGAACTGGAACATCTAGAAAAACGAAAAAGAATCAGGAGGACAATATTTCAGATATTCCCACCGAAAAAGATATTTTAGGCATTTAATTTTTTGACTTATTCCTTGTGGAGGACGAAATTAAGGACATTTCTAATAAATAAAACACTAAGCATTTAAGTTAATTTGATCTATACTTTTAATAATGGAAGTAAAAACTTCTCTTTGAAATACTTTCAGTGTATCTCCTTATTGTCTGGCTCTGTCATTTTGACGAGAAAACATTTCCAAAACTCGTTATGTCCTAATTACAGATCCAAAACACGTTATGTCCAACAATTTTTTGCTTTTTTGTTTTCAAATAACTATTGCTGTATGATTTCATACGTTAACATACAATAAAAGTAAATAATGTAACGCATAAATAACAATTTTTTCATACTGGGAGAGAAATAATACGTTTTTTTTTTTTGGTGGTGAGGGCTACCCTTGGCATCCGTGAGGGATATTTATCTTCCATCGGTGTGAAGGAGGCTAAGGGTCACAGGGGTAGTTTATGCGCAATATAGAAATCTTTGGATTCCATTAGCCTCTGACTACCCAAGATCGGCACCGTTCCTTCTCGAGATACCACTGTTTTCAGGAAAGATGCCGGATCTACAGGAGTAATCCTCGAAAGTTCATTTTTTAACCTTCGTTTTTATTTCGTTTCGTTTTTATTCCTTTTGTTTTTCGTTATTTTTATTTCTTTTTGTTTCAGGTTTTCTTTTATCTTTTGTTTCCTTTTGCTTTTGGTTTGGTTTTTGGTTTGGTTTTTTTTTGTTCTTCTTTGTTGTCCCAACTTCAAGTCATCTTCGGGACCCACACTAGCTCGTGTGTGGCTTAGCGGCGTTGCCTGGAAAAGGGGATCCTGGTGACTGAGGGAAGCCGTTACCTGCGGGTACGATGGAACAACACTTCACTTCGGCCCTGGCTTCAGGCATAGACCGTGGCTGCGGTTATGCACCGGCCGCAGTAAATTCGAGCGTCCCGGAGTCGTGCGTGTCACTGGGGCAATGAGCTTGTCCGTAGGGCCCCTCATTCCCGTATCCCTGGCGTGGGAGTCCCACGTCCCTTATGAGGCTCCGTAGAGGGTGGGGAGCGGGTTGGTTTTTTTTTGTTACTTATATGGATGTCAGTAATAATATTTCTTCGGGCGAGTCCGGGCCCCCCCAAACCGGACGCGAACCAAGCTCCGCCATCGCCATCTGGCGTGAGCCAAAGTAGCGTGGCTGGTCCCGCTACTGCGTCAACGGTACCTGCTTCACAACCCAGTGGAGTCGGTACCCAAACGAAAAGGGGTAACCCTCCCCAATCAAAAAAAGGAAACATCGTGGGACATTATTACAATTGGAATCCCCAAGATTGTCAGGCTCAAACTTCATAAACTTTTTAGTTATTAAGCCAAAGGAAGGTGACTTTAGAATGATCAGTCCCTTCCTCTTGGCAAAGTTAGTGAAAGATGGAATTGGGCAGGTTAAAGATGCCAAACTATCGGGCAATGGGTTGCTCATAGAGGCATTCTCACCGGCACAATCGGAAAAAATACAGAATCTAAAAGTGTTAGGACAGTACGCGGTAGACGTGATGCCCCATGGTGTATTAAACTACTCCAGGGACGTCATTATGCACCCGTCTTTAGCGTACTATACCCTGGAAGAGATAGCGTCGGAGATGTCTCCACAGGGGGTAATAGAAGCGAAAAGGCTAAAGTACAACAGGGGGAATAAACATCCGGAGTCCCCTTAATTCTACTAACATTTAACAGGGTCACTCTATCGAAAGAAGTGATCCTGGGCCTTTTGAATAAAGTGGACGTGCGCCCGTACATCCCAGCACCCATGAGGTGTTACAAATGCCAAAGGTACGGCCACGTCTCACAAAGATGTAATATACAGCAACAGATTTGCGTGTGCGGAAGGCCGTTACATAAAGGACGACCATGTGATGAGCCAATCAAATGTATCAACTGTGGGGGTAATCACTCGGCCAAATCGAGGAATTGCCCCATTTTTAAACAAGAATCCGCGATTCAAGAGTTGAGAGCCCTGGAGATGTTAACCTATTCAGAGGCAAGACGGAAGCTTTTAGGCAATACACCTCGTCGCTCGGCTCTTGATGGTTATGCACGCGCTGTTGCGGCCCCCGCCCCTACAGCGGCTGAGAAAACAAGCGAAATTCGAGAAATAAAGGAAGCCATGAGACAAATGCAGGTGAACATGCAGAAAATGCAAAAGTGTCTCATGCGCTCTTCGGGTGTAGCTGTACCTACACCCAGTACAGCCACTGTCGTGTCAGCCAAGGTCCCTGAGGCCAAGAGAGTGATTACCACCACCCCTCAGGGACCCGTAGTATGTACTGTGACGTCTTCTCCAAAGAAGTCTTCGTCACCACGAAAATCACCGAAAAGTAGAAGACGCCACAGCGAGTGGGAGAAGGAGGTGCTAAAACAAAGGTCCCCAAAAAGAGACCCTCCACTATCACCTCGGAGGCAGAAACAATGCTGCCTCCACAATCGACGGTGCCATTACCACAACGACTAACGGCACTGTTCCGACCGGGCACACCCGAACGCTCGGTCACCCCCCTCCCGAGTTGCTCTATCCAAACACCGATGAGCGACTCGGAAAGTACGACCGCGTCGGTAAGTACGGGTACAAAGCGCCCGACGTCCGACGCTTATACCAACACCTCGGCCACCGAATCTGACAATTCGGACGCCGAGGTAAAAGTTATAAAAAGAAAGAAAGGCTGGCCAAAGGGGAAACCTAGGAAGTAGCCACACTTTCTAGGTAGCAACCCAAGTGGTAACAAAAATGGCTATTATACAGTGGAACTGTAATGGTGTAAAACATCATTACTGTGAATTGAAGATGATTCTGGCTGAGCACACGCCTATTTGCGTGTGCCTCCAAGAAACGCACTTAAAGCCGGTGGAAAAATTTTCAATAAAAAATTATCATATCTGCCGGCACGAGGTACAGCCAGACATCAGGGCGAGGGGGGGTGTTGCCATTTTAATCAAGGATGGCGTCCCTTTCCGGGACCACCCGTTAAACACCCCACTACAGGTTGCAATACAATTTTTGAAACCGCCACAGTTCACAGTATGCTCGGTCTACCTACCAGACTTCGACTGGAATGTCGAATCCCTGACCGAGCTTACCTTACAGTTACCACGTCCATTTTTGTTACTAGGAGATTTTAATGCTCACAGCCCCATGTGGAGCTGTAGTACAAGAGACGCCCGTGGAAGACTCATCGAACGTTTCCTAGATGAGTCTGAAACGGTCTTGTTGAATTCCGGTGAAGGTACTTTTATTAATGCAAGAACCGGTGAGTTGTCGGTTATCGACTTATCAATTGGCTCACCGATCATGGCACACCGTTATGAGTGGACGCTGGCGTCACACTCATACGGTAGTGACTATATTCCTATCATTTTGAATAGTACCACGCCGATGACTCCACATTCGTCTTCGCCGAGATGGCGTCTCCGTCAAGCTGACTGAGAAATGTACGCTGATTCATTCCGTACACCCGAGCTGACTAGAGACGTAGAAGACGATGTGGAGCAAATGTCCTCCAGTGTCATGGAAGCAGCATATAAGAGTATTCCAAAGTCTTCCAGCATTCCACCTAAACGTCGTGTACCATGGTGGAATGAAGTCGTGAGTGTAGCAGTTGCAGAGAAAAAGCGGGTGTACAACGAACTCGGACGTCGCCCCACGCAGGAAAATGTAATAACCTACAAACGTGCTCAAGCACGTTGTAAAAAAACTATAAAAGAGCAAAAGAGGCTATCATGGGAGCAATATGTTTCGGCCATTAATACCTCAACCACAACTTCCGAGGTATGGAGAAGAGTGAGGGTCATTACTGGCAAATCCTCCCGTTCACCAATGCCCTTCCTTCTCGTCGTCGACGGTCGGAACATCACTGAACGCGCAGAAATAGCTAATTGCTTAGCTGAGCACTTTGAGCGTGTCAGTGGCTCCCAGAATTATGACCCGAACTTCATGCGGATCAGGATCGAACAAGAACAAAACGATCTTGATTTTTCCTCAGATGAATCCCTCCAATATAACCAACCATTTTCTATGCAAGAATTACTGGAGGCGCTTCGGGACACCTCCCCTGGACCCGATGAGATCCCCTACGCCATGATCCGGAACCTGCTTTATCCTGGTAAGTGTAGGTTACTGGATCTTTACATCGAAATTTTTAGGCAAGGCGTTTACCCTCCGCAGTGGCGAGAAGCTGCCATCATTCCGCTGCTAAAAGAGGGTAAAGATTCATCGCAACCAACTAGCTACCGTCCAATATCCTTGTTGCTGTTTCAGCAAGGTATTGGAAAAAATGGTGAAGAACCGTCTCGTCTGGTGGCTGGAATCTCACAACCTTATACTTAAACATCAATGTGGGTTCCGCCGATACCATTCGACTACGGACCATCTTGTTCGCCTCGGGAATGCCATTCAAGACGCCTTTCTCCAACGAAAACACCTTGTGGCTGTGTTCTTCGATTTGGAGAAAACTTATGATATGACCTGGAGGTATGGCATTCTCAAGAAGCTGCACGACTGGGGTTTAAGAGGTTACCTCCCTCAGTTCGTAAAAAGTTTCCTGACTGACCGTTCTTTTCGTGTCCGGGTAGGTGACATTGAGTCTGAGGCCCACTCCCAGGAGAATGGTGTTCCTCAAGGCTCCACCATTAGTGTCACCTTGTTTTCCATCGCAGTCAGTCATATTGCAGCTTCAGCCTCAATTCGTCGTTGCTTGTACGTTGATGACCTCACAATCTTCTATTCAGCCGATTCTATCGAAGATATTCAACAACGGCTGCAACAAGGCATCAACGAAGTGGTGACTTCTGCAGCTTTTGGTTTCCGCTTCTCTCCACAAAAAACATCGGTGGTTCACTTCTGCAGAAAGCGCAACGCACATCCGGATCCTCTCCTCACTTTAAAAGGATCCAACCTTCAGTGCGTTGAGAGCGTCAGGTTTCTAGGACTTATTTTTGACAAACAACTTACGTGGCGCCCACACCTCCAAGCCTTAGCTGCGAGTTGTTGTAGGACAATAAACATGCGTAAGTGCCTGGCTGGTGCATCGTGGGGTGCGGATCGGGATTCGTTGCTTCGCTTCTATCAATCGCTGGTTCTGACCAGGATTGATTACGGCAGCATTGCTTACTCCTCCGCCCGGGCGTCTGCGCTTCTACTCCTAGATCCTGTTCACCATGCAGGCATAGGACTGGCTAAGGGAGCATTTCGAACGAGTCCTTCCATGAGCCTCTGCGTAGAGTCGGGTCTGCCTCCGCTGCAACTGAGACGTGAGCGTCTCTTGCTCAATTATGCAGCGGGGGTATATGCAACATCTACACATATCAATCACCCGACTCTGTTCAGATACCGTTTACAGGGGCTCTATGGTCGACATCCCACCATAAATCGACCAGTGGCCGTTCGAACGCAGGAGTTATTAGAGAGTCTGCACTTACAGTTCGCCAAGGTACTTCCCAAACGTCCTATGGAAGTACCTTCTTGGCTGATCCCTAAAGTAAGGTGTCGTTTCGACCTGACTGGTCTCAACAAGGAGAAGACCAGTTCATTCGAATATCGATCCCGCTTTTATGAGATCATTAGCGAATTTGACTCTCTTTGCATATACACAGATGGTTCCAAAACAGCTACGGGTGTTGGAAGTGCCATCGTAATTCGTGACGATCCTCACGCTTGGTCACATCCTCCCTAGGCCACTGTGTATACTGCAGAATTATTTGCTATTTTGCAAACCCTGCGATTCTGTCAAACATCCGAAGACAGCGCATTCCTCATTTGTTCCGACTCGTTGAGCGCGTTGCAAGCGATCTGCCACTCTCATACCATCGATCCACTGGTGCAGAACATCCAACGTGTCTCTACATGCTCCGCCAAAAGTCTATCACCTTCTTTTGGATTCCCGGACATGTAGGGATACCTGGCAATGAACTCGCCGACCAGGCAGCACGTCATGCAGCCGAAGTCGGTGAGCCACAGGACATTGCCATTCGCCCAGAGGATCTGAGAGTGTGCATACGATCCGCGATCGAACGTAAATGGCAACGTGAGTGGAACAACCTTACGGCTAAGCTCAGACAGATGAAACCTGAGGTCCGAAGAACTCCGGCACCTGTAAATCTGAGCTGGCGAGAAAGTGTGGCCCTGACACGTTTACGCTTGGATCACACGGCGTTAACACACCGTCATCTTCTCGCCGGTGAGGATCAGCCAAGGTGCGCCGTTGCGGGACGACGCTGACCGTGAGGCATATAGTTGAGGAATGTGTAGCCCTTGCTCCATAGCGCCAAGGGCTGCAGCTCCCAGGTAGCGTAGCCGAAGCTTTAGCTTATGATGCTGTCTCTGAAAGAAAGATGCTTGAATTTCTCCGAAATTCGCATCTTCTCCAGGGACTTTAGAAGCATTACATCTCTAAATTTTAGAAAGTCGTCTCTTGATTCTCCCCCGATAGTTAATTTTATTTGAGGCAAAGTTTTTATCTTTATGTGTTTAAATGCTTTTGTGATTGTCTTAATTTATTAACGATACCCTGTTCCAGCTGGTCTGGCAGGGTACTTTTAGTCTTATTGTTATGCCACTAAGGGCCTTTACACCCTTAGTGGTACTGTTTGTTATACATACCTGTTTGTCGTTTTTGTTATTGTTTTTTACCGATATACCACCGAGGGCTCTTTACACCCGAGGTGGTACATCATTTGTTTCCTTTTATCTGTGATATTTTGCTATGCCGCTGTAGGCCTGTTGTTTTGGCTCTACAGCGGTATTGTTTTAACCCCTTATTGCGTCGCTGGTGGGCCTATGGCTCCCCAGCGACGTAATAAGTAATATCTGTGATTTTTACTGTGATATTTACCTGTGATACTTTGTGTTGTTCTAGTCAGGTTCCTCCACTCCGGGGTCCTTTACACCTCGGAGGGAGTTCGAGCGATGGCTTCCAGGCCTTGGTGACCGGACGCTTTGTCTAGTACTTATCGTACCGTTACCAAGGACTGTCCGCTCTTTTTAAGCCCTGGGATGGCAGGGCCCATCGATGGATTTTATTATGTGTATGTTTTGTCCCTTGTCTATCGCATTTATGTGTTCCTCTCTGTTTTGTGTATGTTTTTATCCCTATCGTTTATGGCGGCGCATGCCCTTGGTAGGCGATGCCACCGGGTGCTGCTGACCGTGCCATCCACCGGCAGCAGTACCCCAGTTGTAATCAAAAAAAAAAAAAAAATACGTTTTTTTAGCTTTCTGTAAAATTTGAGATTATGTACTTAGCGAGTTTTGGAATTGGACGACACATATGGAAATAAAAAAACATTTTACATTATGTGTTACAGATTTTATTACAGAAACTCATTATTTTATATAAATTTTGACTTTCAAATATCACTTTTCACAACACATTAATGTCCCTAAACTTTTTTTCAATTGAAAATTACAAAACTTTAATATCTCTTCACGAAAAATATGCTTAAAAATCAAAAGATAATCCAATTTGATACATTTTGTAATATGTCACATTTCACAAATGGGTTTCAATTTAACTGGCAAGAAACCTAAAACAAAATTTTTAAAAAAATTAATTATTTATCAAATTTTCTTAATTTGTATATTTTACCTCGTTTTTTGAAATTTGTAGCCATAAAAATTACCAAAAAAATTGTTCACTTTTATTCAATTTTGTTGAAGAAATAATTCCTTTGTTTATTCTGACACGACACTTCCAACAATGAAATTTCTAATATTATTTGAATGAATCAATATTACCAACATTGCAGTTTTGTTAATGTTTTTTATTTTATTTTTTTTTTTTTTTTTAATAATTTTCTTATAAAATTTAATTGTCTACATAAAAATTACAAAAACTTTTTAAACTTTTAAAATTTTAGAAAAAATCTTTTGGAATACAAGGCAAGTTAATTTGAAAAAATTTAACACTACTAATAGAAGATGTCGATAATATTCAACAGATGGCTCCGTAGTACTAAACAGAGTCCTGACATGTCATCCATTTTTCCCCAAAACAGAGCGGGAAGCTTCAAAATTAATTATCACATGTTTGAGTAAATATATTTGAGAACACAATTATGGAGTACATACGTTATGAATTAATGAACAATTACAAATTTTTAATTTAATTATTCTTTTTAGGTTAAAACAAAGGGTTCTCGTTAAATATTTAATTTATTTTCAATTTTATTTAGTAAACTTTGGACAGAAAATGCCGAACCCAATCAGCGTTTAAGACACATGTCACGATTCTATAAATATAATAATAGTTCCCTCATTATGACTACGGAACCACAGAAAAAATTCAGATAATCATATTAACTATTAATAAATTTGCTAAATTTAATATTGAATGTAAGCAAGAAATATTTTATTGCGAAAATTGTAGTAAACTCTATTTACTGATAACGAAATCTTGCCTTAAGGGTGTACCACTAGTGTAAACGCCTGAAAAAAGGTGATTTTTGGGAATTCTTTAAAAGAAAACTTGATATTTATAAGAAATTTATCATAAAATTTTTGGACCAAAAAATTGAAAATTCAGTAAGTTATTCGCGATCTCCCAAGGCTCCAGAAAAAAGTCCCCCCACTGGTGCAGTGATTGTGACCTTCACAGTGCCTAAAATCAAAAAACTAAAAAGCCTATTAAACTAGAAGCTATTGCCCGTGCCGTGAACCTCAATCGAAAAGAAAAGTTGAAATTTAACAAAATGGCGGAGTTTTTTAAAAAAAAAGTTTCAAATTTTGCGCGAAAATTTGATGATTTTTGGCCTACAAAAATTACATTTTTTATTCGATCGAAAAACTGGAGGTTCATGACACGAAGAAACATATATAAAAGAAGCTGCAATAAGAATCAAATCGATCGGATGATTTGTCTTCGAGTTATAATAACTGCAGTAAATTTGAAAAATTTAGTTTTTCTTTACCTTACCTTTTAGTTTTAATCACTGAGAATTTTTACTAAACTTATTTACGTTAAACTCACTATAACGGTCACAGTAAAACAAGACGAGTCGTTTAAATGTGGCACAGTCTAGCAAGTATAGACTGTCGAAGCATGAAAAAAAAATTTCCCGATTTTTTCAAAATGTCACACTAGTGGTCCCCCTCAATGCGTTTTTAGCACGCATTTGGAATTTCGTTTTCTCTCACCCGTTCTTTGAGTGGTATTTTGATTGACCAAAACAGGATTTGCAGCCGAAGTCGAAACCGAAACTTATTTAGATATGTTAAAATTTCAATTGCATGTTGAAATTTAGTGTATATATGAGACACCAGCTCACCCGAATGAAGCGCGACAATTCACAAACATTGAGTTTCGGTGCGGTCGAAGTTTCGGCTGATTTCAGGCCGAAACTGAAACTATAGCCGAAACTAGATCTATTGACGAAATTAGCCGAAACTGAAACCGAAATCGAAGATTCGGTCGGTCACTAACTTTCATATATTTCTCAAAATAGAGTTTTCGTTTCAAATGCTTGTTACCAGTATTCTTTCTTATATCCCGGGTACACACTGAGGCGAACATTGTTTGCTAACATATTCGTTTGATTTCTGTTGTGTTAACATTTTTAATTAACAGTTTTGTTAAAAATAATGTTATTTAGCATGTTAGCATATTTCCCATCGACAAGCGGTCAACTTCAAAGAGTTGAATCTTACATAAAAGAAAGTGATGTGGGTGACTGAAAAATGGACTTAGAAAACAGTATTATTGACTATTATTTCGCAGTATTTTGAATTTTTTTTTTTTTTTTTTTTGTAACGTATTAAATTGATTTTGGGAAATTCGCTACGTTAGGCAGATGCTGCGACAGGGCTATTTTCTTTTATATACATACATATTTTCTTGTTAGGCATAGAGTTTACTTTCAAGATATATAAAGAAAACATTAAATCGTAGACATTTTTTTTCGCCATTTTGGGGTGGGAATAAGGCCTTATCGATACCCCTCCTTTGTATCTAGATACAGATAGAGATACTCAAAATAGATTTGTATCTAGATACAATGTATCTAGATACCGATATACAGATACTTTTTTTAGATACTTTTTTAAAAATAACGATAGTATATTACTTTGTTAATGTAGTTAAATTTACAAAATAGTTTCATTTGTATTACTGAAAGTATGGAATATGAGGTGTTAAAAAAACCCTTAATTTTTAAATATATTTATAAAAAAAAAAATGTTCCATTTATTTTGTAACATTAATTACACATAAGAATCATACATATATTAAAAATTTCATTGATTATACTGTAGACGTAATAGGCTAACAATATTATAAGCGATAGTATAGCCGTATAGTATAATAATAACAATAATAATAATAAATATTTATTCCACAAAGTACATTTGAGTACTTAGAATGAGCCAATAAATAATATTATTTTCAAAATTTGTACAAAATTTGATTATTCCTATTCGGCAAATTCTTTTAATGTATAATGATTTTTGTTGAGTAAGTAAGTTTGCAGTTCGCGTTTAAATCTTAAGATATTCAGATCTTTTATGCTGTTCGGTTTATACAATCAAAAGCTTTGCTAAGATCTAAAAATACAGATCTAAAAATACAACTATTGTCATTTCATCATTATTCAAAGGATTGAATATTTCAACAAATGCCTTAAATATTGCTTGGTCTATGGACCTAATTTACAGTATAGGTGTAAACTGCAGAAGTATCGACGATATTGATTAAGATCCATGAAATGGTTGCCACTGTCACAGAGCACCTTCTTAATTTACGCACAATTATAAAAAGGAAACCACATGAAAAATAAATAAATAAACTAGCTTAAACCGTAAGTTTCTCTAATGTATTAGCCCTTCAATCAACTGTTATGTTTCAAAAAAAATAAAGTTTCCAACATATTCTCTGATAGAGAATTTAGTCTCGCGGTAATAATTTGTCCAGTTGTACTAAATAGTCGTTCAACTGGACCACTTGACGGTAAAATTGTATTATATTTTTAAAAAATTGTATAAACTGTTGGAAACTAGGGCAATGTACACAAACCGGCATAATTAGCGGAACATAAAAAAAATATAAAAACTTATTCATTAAACAAAGTTGGCTGTTTTTATTTCATTTTCACTTAAAATAATATTGAAGTAATGAATCAACTGACTTTTCATAGAATTATTTTTATTTATTATTGATGCAAATCTTTTTAAGAGGTCTGTCACTTTCGAACTCAAATGCCGCTTCTTCTCAATGTGGTCGAGCTTCAGACTGCCGTAATTAAAGAAGGGCAAAGATTGCCTCAGGAGACTATAGATAACATCATGCTGAGTATAGCAAGACGAATGGAAGCATTGACAAGAGCATGGGAGGAAGCACGCGATATTAAAACGCTGTTTCATTTTTCATTTTCTATTTGTTAAATAATGTTTAACTTAAATGATTCTTAGACGACATAAGATTCCAAAAATTTGTCATTTCATATGGTTAATTGCTTTTGCTAACGAAAATAAAGGTATATCGACTTGTGAACATGTAATTTTAAGTGAATAATTAAATAAGACTAATAGTTTCTTAAAATTAAATGGTTTGTTTGATTTTTAAAGATATTTTGTATGTCCCGCTAATTATGCCGGTGTGTGTAGATAAAGCAGATTTTTCTTGTAAAAATCTAAGAGCTTCAACCTCTGTTAAATTAGAGTAAGTTTGTTATAAATTATGTGTATAATCATTTTAAAGAACTGGCTAACTGACCAATGAAGAATCTAGATACTTTTTTCACATGCACACATTAGCCACTACGGAATGTCACTACCACAACATAACCAAAATATTAGGTCTGCCCCCGTGCTATAAAAAATTATAAAACATCAAATGCACAATAAAAATAAAATTGAGTCGCTCCCGTACCTTTTTGATCTTTCCTGATTATATTCAAATTTTAATTATATAACTAATGGTGGATTAATATAGGAAGTTTCAGTGACGTAATACAATTATAAGAAGTCATGAACAGACCCCATTTATCTTAATGCTTTTACTTATAGATACTATTCACCTATGCAAATTCATACCTACATAAAGATTTTAAAACTTAATTATTTAAATTTGTTAATTAAATTCACAATTCTCATTGTTGAATATTACTAAAATAACCATAATTTTATATTAAAAATTAGTAAATAAGGTTATAAAATGTTCAAAAATAATGGTACCGTTTCATCTACACTTTTTCCAAAACTCAATAATATGGGATATTCAGAGGGGTAAAATGTAGAGGAGTGGAACGAAACTGACTTCTTTTTTTTTAAATTTTTTAGGCGCTTTTGATTACTGGATTCATATTCTAGGGGCGCGTATGAACATTAAGATAATTAAATTTATGGTATCAATTATTCGATCACTTATGATTACGGGAAAATTTGGAAATAGATACTTCTACTTTAAATTACTCGAAAACGGTAATATTTATCGAAATGTAACAAGTATAACTTTTTTGCGTGAAATTATCTGAGGAATTATATTATCAGAGATTTTGTTTAAATAATTGCAAATTAAAAAAGAAAAGACGTGATTAATCACACCTACTACCCAAAACCACCCCTTAAGCGTTGTTCACACCTAAGTAAGTAGATTAGTAGATGAGTAGTTAGTAGTTAGTAGAACAACTTAGTAACTTAGTAAAACAACTTAGTAGTAAGTGGAACAGGAAAAAAATATAACAATAGGTATTCGTTGGTGTAAAGTATACCTCATTTCAGATACAACTGTTCATGAGTTTTCGTTAAAAAATTAAATAATTATATTCGAAACAAATCAATCTTCTGTTCTTTTCTAAAAACAAACTGCAAATTTAAAATTTACGTAAATGCAATAATGAAAGAGATAAAGCCAAGAAAACGGAAATTATTTAAATTCAAAGTGACGAAGCATGGTTAAATTTAACTGAAATGAACCATAGTAAAAATAATATATTGCCTCCAATAAACGTTTGTGTATTTGTCTTAAATATGCTATAGTGCATATATAATTATATGTATACTCTTAGGTAAAAAATAAACAAGTCAAGTGCAAGTTGTACTTACACAAACCGTACAATCACTTGTTCCATACAAATTGTACAATAGAGTAATTGTAAATATTATTGTCAAATTTAAATATAGAAAACCCTTTTTAGTCGAATTTTCTCCGAAAAATTAGACTTATACAGTCTATACGATAAGAGCTGCGAGAGGCGAGAGTAGGGGCGCTATCCGTTTTCGGACCCGTAGAACACGAATATGTAGAAAAAAAATGTCTGATATATACATATATATACATATATTTATATATATATATATATATATATATATATATATATATATATATATATATATATATATATATATATATATTCCCGCCACCTTTTAATTTGTGTAGGGCCCCCCCTATGGAAGTTAAGAGATGAAATTTGGTAAATGGGGCTCATTTTCGAGGCACCTCATACTATCAAAGTGGGGTCAAATTTTGGGCAAATTTTTTTTCTGACCCGACATAAGGGGGTGGTGGGGGGCGGAAAAGCAATAAAACTTTTCCAAACCGGTTTTAAATAATGTTTCGGTCAATTATTTACAACATATCCAAGATTCAGCTTCCTAGGATGATTTGGTGGGAGTAGAGGGGGGAAAAACTATTTTCGTTGGATCTAACAAGCCCTCAGCCCCCCCAGAATTAACGTAGAGGGTTGAAATTTGGTATGTTGATAAAGTTCGTACCTAGGTTGTGCTTTTTGGAGGTTTTAATATTTTACCCCCCACCCCCCTCATTTTTAAGAAACAATTTCATGCATTTTCGACGTTTTCGAACTTTGTACCACTCGCACAGGTCACCCAAATAAACCTAGAGGGCTGAAATTTTGTATTTGGATTGAGTTAGTATCGAGGGGGTGCCTTTTGAGGGTCTCGACTTTTAACCCCTACCCCCACCATTTTTATACCCAAAAGAACATGATTTTTCTTGTTTTTTAACAGTTTCGTTCGGGTCAAAATCCCCCCAAATAAACCTAGAGGGCTGAAATTTTGTGTACAGGTTAAGCTAATAGCCAGACACTGTTTTTTGGGGGTTTCAACTTTTAACCCTTACCCCCACGATTTTTACGCCAATATTTCCTTGATTTTTTTGCTTTTTTTCTAACACGTCTAGAAGCTTTCTAAGAAAACATACAGAGCTGAAATTTTGTACGTGTATTGAGTTAGTATCCAGCTAGTGCCTTTTAGGGATTAAACATTACTTTTCCCCCCACTTCTCCCATTTTTGCATCGGAATTCAGTGGTATTGTAAATGTGTTTTAAATGAATTACTTTTATTCTAACAGACAGTAGCCTTCCAGTTTACTATTTAAGTTCCTTTTTTAATATTTAAAAATAAAACACAAAGACAATTGGCGGATAAGCATGGATAGAAATGCCCTCGTACGAATTGTGTTGGCTTTTTCCCTGTTAACTGCTATCGGCACAAAATTGAAATTTACTGAGATTCAGCCCTTAAAAACTTAAAACCTTTTTTTAAAGCCCCGATCAACCGGACAATCATCATCAGTTTTGGATTTTCAATTATATTTCGCTTGTAGACACTCAATACCGAAGATGAAAGGAAAAACTCGACTTCCGTGATGGGGTTCCGCTGCTCACGGCGTTTTTTTTCTATTTAATTTATATAAATTTTAAACATTCATAGATTTTGCCCTTTTTTGTAACGTCAAAAATGATTATTAGAATCTTTGTGTTCCTTGTTGTTCGCATTTAAATAACCATTTAGAACTACTTTCTAATTTAAATGTTTCTGTACCTTTTTTTTGGCGTTTCTTTACGTCACATTGGATGTGTCGCGTCCATAGGCTTGTTCATTAAAATTTGTTTATGAATTGTGGTATTTTTGAACAATTAATTTACGATGAATACTTTTATTTTTATTTTTTTATTTACGTATTCATTTATTTCCTTAAAAACTTACGTTAAATTATTTTATTTTCACAGTTTTAGTTTTACAACGAAAAATTTGTAAAATTTCGGAATATTTTTTGCTATGTATATACTATAATATGTAATTATCAAAAACGTATTTGGAAACGTATTTTAACAGTGTAGATATATTTAAACAAAATTCATACACTGACTGAACTTTTATCACCTTTTTAGTATTCCGTACCAAAACTGACAAAATGGAACACTTATGTAATAATTTTACTCTCCATCCGCCTATCAGAGGCGATTTGCTGTGAAACTATTCGACATAACAATTTGAAATTTAGCATAGAGGTAGAGAGTGGTGGCCTAATTATAGATGTGCAGCTAAATAGCCTTTTTAGGGGTTATTTTTAAGAGATAACTTGAAGAGGTATAGAGCTAATACACTTTGTGTGGAATTATTGACGTCCTACAGCGTAGTATCAGAGGTAGTCATGGTCGTTGGCGCACGTGTTATACCACCAATGACCGTAAACCGGTTAAAAATTAGAGAACTTGAGTCGCGACATCTATATTCTAAAAGTTAATTCGATAATATATTTGAGTACGTCCGCCTGTCTATAATATATTATCATATATTTGAGTACGTTGCTGTTATTGTTACTAAGTTATGTGTTAATGAACAATTAATTTTCTTTTTTTATTTAATCATTCTTTCTATGTTGAATTAAATGACTTTTTTCAATATTTTATTTTATTCCAATTTATTTTAGATGAACTTATGATGAAAAATGGCGAACTTTGAAAACTCGTGACCCGATTTTATTTTAGACAGTATACGGACTCTGCACTCCATATACATATATATTATATATATATATATATATATATATATATATATATATATATATATATATATATATCATATATATATATATATCATATATATATATATATGTATATATATATATACATATATATATATATATATATATATATATATATATATATATATATATATATATATATATATATATATATGTTTATGGAGAATGAACAGAGACATGATAAAAACCAATAAAAATAGTAACTCTAAAAATCTCATCTTGTATATTTCTAAAACATTTTTTGTAATAAATATTTCATCCAGTACATATCATTGTTTATTTTTGGTACTTGCAATCAGACCGAGATAAAGATAAGATCGTTTTGAAATCGAAAATTATGGGTTATTTTAGAAATAAAATAATATCGTCAAGAAAAATATTTTATCTATACTTTCATTTATATATTACTACATTAAATCCATAAAAACAAGTGATTGTACGGAATACTGTTTGTGTAAGTACAACTTGCACTTGACTTGTTTATTTTTTACCTAAGAATATACATATAATTATGTATGCACTATAGCATACCTAATACAAATACACAAACGTTTATTGGAGGCAATATATTATTTTTACTACCAACGAATAACTATTGTTATATTTTTTTCCTTTTCCACTTACTGCTAAGTTGTTTTACTAAGTTACTAAGTTGTTCTACTAATTACTAACTACTAATCTACTAATCTACTTACTTAGGTGTGAACAACGCTTTAGTCATGAGTGGTGGAATAAGTGTTGACATAAATTGAATCCTTCTAACGAAAAATAAGTACCCCTAAAATATCAATCCGTTATTCAAAAGCGTTTGGAAAATATTTAAGAAATAATGGTTTTTGTTTCACCCCTTTACAGAGTTGTATTTCCCTTATTATTGAGTTTTGAAAAACAGTGTACATGAAAAGGTACCATAATTTTTGAACGTACTACGAGCTCTACCAATTGCGGTACATAATTCTGGACCACCTTGTATAATATATATATATATATATATATATATATATATATATATATATATATATATATATATATATATATATATATATATATATATACAGGGTGTTAGTGAATAAGTACGAAATAAGTACGAAATATATTTTAATGGATGATTGCTGAGGTTTTTTTATGTGAAAAAGTTCATATCAACCCATGTCCGAAAACGCTTAGTTTTCAAGATACAGAGTGATCAGTTTCTCGTCTTTTTTAAATATTTTATTAAATATTTCAAAAACGTTTTGAGATATTCAAATTAAATTTGGGATACGCTACGACAGGATAAATACCCATATTCTGAAGTAGACAGAATATTTCCATTCAAACCAGTGGCGTCCGTACAGCCATATGATGATATATTTTTGAAGAAAAAAATGGGCCGCCAATGATTTTTTCCAATTTGAAAATGTTTTTTTAAATTTAATCAACGTAGTTTTAATTGGGATTTCAAGAGTTTAATGATTTCGTTTTAACCAATTACCCAATGAATTTTTTTAAATGTTCTATAAATTTTTGACAAAAATGACCTCTTAGTATTTTGTCGTACATGTGTCCGTATTCAAGATAAAAAAAGCAATTTTCAATTACTGTTCTTACTACAAAGCCGGTTTAGGTTCTCGTATTAACTGCTGAGGTCATTTTATGAAAAAGTCTTACCAACAAAAAGGTGAAGACGCTTCATTTCTACAGTATAACCATATAATTTGTTTTTAATTTAATATAGAAAAATATTTTTAAAAAACAAAAAACGGGACACTCTGTATCTTGGAAACTAAGCGTTTTCGGACCAGGGTTTATATAAACTTTTTTACATAAAAAAACCTCAGCAATCACCCATTAAAATTTTTCGCACTTATTCACTAACAGCCTGTATATATATACAAGGTGGTCCAGAATTATGTACCGTAATTGCTAGAGCTGGTAGTACGTTTAAAAATAATGGTACCTGTTCATGTACACTTTTTCTCAAAACTCAATAATAAGGGCGATACAACTCTGTAAAGGGGTGAAACGAAAACCATTATTTCTTAAATATTTTCCAAACGCTTTTGAATAACGGATTGATATTTTAGGGGTACTTATTTTGCGTTAGAAGGATTAAATTTATGTCAACACTTATTCCACCACTCATGACTAAGGGGTGGTTTTGGGTGGTAGGTGTGAGTTATCACGTCTTTTCTTTTTTAACTTACAATTATTTAAACAAAATCGTTGATAATATGATTCCTCAGACAATTTCACGCAAAAAAGGTATACTTGTTACATTGCGATAAATATTACCGTTTTCGAGCAATTTAAAGTAGAAGTATCTATTTCCAAATTATCCCCTAATCATAAGTGATGGAATAATTGATACCATAAATTTAATTATCTTAATGTTCATACGTACCCCTAGATTATGAATCGAGTAATCAAAAGCGCCCAAAATTGTTTTTAAAAGAAGAAGTTAGTTTCGTTCCACCCCTCTACATTTTACCCCTCTGCTTTATCTCCCTTATTATTGAGTTTTGGAAAAAAGTGTAGATGAAAAGGTACCATTATTTTTGAACATACTATCAGCTCCAGCAATTACGGTACATAATTCTGGACCACCCTGTATATGTATATATATATATATATATATATATATATATATATATATATATATATATATATATATATATATATATATATATATATATATGTTATGAGGTAGATGCAATCCGTATACTATACATGTATTGGCTTTTGGACTGCAATCAGCTGTATACACTATATTAGTATTAAAAAACATCTCGAACCACGAAGTTTTCGACTGTGGATCCAAAAAATCTGGAAAAAAGGACACAGTAGCATTTCTAAGAACTTTTGGCTAAAATTATTCCTGATCAGTTGAATTAAAAACAGAGAAACCCAAATTATCTCGTAATTAACAAAATGAGGCAGAGTATTTCATTAATGGTTCATAATTTCCGAACTCTATGACATACAGAGAATGAATACAGACACATGTAACATAATTGAATATTTCTCTATTTTTATGACAAACTGTAATAAATATATTTCATATATTTTATTCATATTTAATTGAAAAAATCATATTAATCATTTTTTATTCTCTTTTTTGAAAACTTGACTCGGGTATTTAATATTATCATTAAAGTAATTTAAACATTTTTGTTCACCTAAAAATTATTAAGACATAATAAAAACAAAAATAGTCCGGACCTGGTTATACTGCAGTCCACGGTAAAACCTACAATGAGCAAACCTCCCAAACATATAATAAACCTTGCATAAAAGTGCGTTTTAAATTCCTTCTAATCAACATTTTATTAACAACTTGACGGTCATAACCTATAATGACAAAATGCCCCACTGGTACATTATTTTAACAGCTGTTACCAGCTCCGAGCCACTTACACCAAGTGATTATTTGACTATTTGACAATTTGTCAGTACGCCTTACTATTATAAATAAATGAAAATTATATTAAAAACTGAAATTTGTTTATTAGAAGCCATACATATGTCCTTTTTATTTTAAAAATGTCTTAAAATGAAATTGCTTCCAATAATTATTATATTTTTTATCACTAGTGTATTATTAACTACTAAACCTACGAGAATAAGGAGATTTGAGTTGCATTTAAATGATGTACTAAATGGTGAATTTTAGAATTGTATTTCTATGACATCTTATTAACTATACGCAAGGCCGGCGAGAGAAATGACAAATTTCCGGGGGAAATAGAAAATTTTCAAAAACTTTTCTCCAAAAATCCAGTCGGCCAACAAAGAAAAGAAGCTTTTGTACTTCGCTTAGGCCACTACCAAAGACTTCGTGCTGCCCGTCTCCTGCCGGCTCTGCTTATACGTATACATGTACATATTGTGCATATTATAATAGGTTGGTAGATACAGGCATAGGCACATGATATGTATGTACGAATAAATGTTTATTACATGTGGAACAATAAAAACATCACATAGCAATAAACAGAAGATCTGACTAACTTGCTGACTATTGATTGGAAAGCAATGCTCTTACCTCAGCATGACATACGATATTAATGGTAACAAACATCTTATTCAAATGATTGCGCCGCAAACAGCAACTTTTGCGTCTTTATGACACCGCCAAATTATAAATCGTGTTACTATCAACAACTTGCATCTCGCTATGAGAATATCAAGTGCCATCTACATTCATACATATAAAATAAAGCTGAATACATTGACCGTAAATCACATTAAATAAAATGTGTAAGAACTTTATAGAATGTTTTATATTAAAATATTATAATAAATATTATGAAATATTGAAAATAATGTCCATAAAAGTATTGAAAAATTTTATCACAACAAATTTGAATTGAATTATTATGAATGACAACAATAATATACACTAATAAAAATAATATATAATATAAATGATTATATCATTATACATAATAAGATTCACTTGCCGACTTTAAAATAAATCTATTTAAATATTTTACTAATATTACGCAAGTTAACCACAAAGATATTTTTAATTTTTTAACTTTTTTACGATGTCACAGATTTTATACTTTTATATGCAATAGAAACTTTTTACTGTTAAATTCCTAACTGTTGAACTATGGTTTCAGAGATAAAATTATTTCACGAGAATTAATAAAAACTACCGGAAAGAAGTTGGCGCCGAAAGTTGGAAAATCTTTCTGTTTTTTATATGACTAAATTGTTCCCAAATTGCTCCTTTGGAATCAGTAATTGCTCTACCTGGAACTTAATTACTTAATTAGTTATTTACAAAAAAAAAAAAAACTTTTTTGTTTGAGTATTTCTATTATCAAAATCTTGTCAAATAATGCATTTTTATATAATTACTTTATATCAAAAAATTGCTCCCAATTTGCTCCATCTAATTTAAAAGTTAGTTATTAATTTCTCTGAATAATAATTAAAATATATTAAAATAAAAAATATTATGAATTAGGTTATGTATTATTAAAACGTATAGGCAATCCATTATACCTTTAGGTCGTTTTCATATATTTAAGGATAATTGAATTTTGACAACTTAAATAACATTATAAAAAAACAAAATATTTTAATAATTATTCAAAAAAATTAAGATTTAGCTTTTAAATTAAATAGAGCAAACTGGGAGCAATTTATTGACGTAAAGAAATTATATAAAAAAGTATTATTTTGGGAGATTTTGATAACTTAAATAACGGAAAAAAATTTTTTTTCTTTATAAATAACCAATTAAATAATTAAGTTTCAGGTGGAGCAATTACTGATTTCAAAGGAGCAATTTGGGAGCAATTTAACCATATAAAAAACAAAAAGATTTTTCAACTGAAAAACTACAATAACTCGAGTGAATATCTATATTCTAAAATACTAATAATAGACCAAGCTCCGACCGTATTTTTCGCTACCCCAACAGATAATTCTTTGAAAGTAGTCTAAATTAATCGCAAATATACTCTAAAATATCAATCTCTAGGCCGACTTTAAGAATTCCCTTAAATTATATTTTTAATTAATTTTTATAACTAGCTCAAATCAGAGGGTTACTTACCTTACAAGATGATTCAATGTAACAAATAGTAACAAATATGGCAGACTTAATTTTTAATGTGTATTCACACGGGTACTTGGGAGCAATGTCGAGACTTTGAAAATTTCTTTTTTATGAAAAAATAGTTTGTTTCTCATGATATTAGTGATGTTTGTGTCTCATGATAAATATAAAGATTAAACCTGACTTGTTATTGAATTTGTTAAGTTTCTTTGACAATTATATATTATTATTATATAATAATACTTATTAAAAATATTAATATTAATTAAATAATGTTTTTAAATAATAATATTTAAAATTGTAATAATGACAGATAAAGTCACTGTAAGCGCCATTAGTACAGGAATCCCCTGAAGAACACGATACTCAAAGAACACAATTAACACGAACCGTCGAAACGTCTCTCGAATTACTTGCACAGTTTCAAATTACACGATTTTCGAGTAATTATTTTAAAAAAACGCCGTGAGCAGCGGGGCCCCATCACGGAAGTCGAATTTTTCCCTTCATCTTCGGTATTGAATGTCTACAAACGAAATGTGATTGAAAGTCTACAAGCGATTTGTCAATTTCGTGGTTTCAAAACTGATGATGACTGTCCGGCTGATCGGGGCTTTAAAAAAAGGTTTTAAGTTTTTAAGGGCTGAATCTCAGTAAATTTCAATTTTGTGCCGATAGTAGTTAGCAGGAAAAAAGCCAACACAATTCGTACGAGGGCATTCCTACCCATGCTTATCCGCCAATTGCCTTTGTGTTTTATTTTTAAATATTAAAATGGACCTTAAATAGTAAACTGGAAGGCCTTTATGAAGTTATTTTTTCTTTCCAAAAAAATCCAAAACTTCTTTTGTATAAATAAGAATCCAAAATTCCTACTTTATAAATAAACAGTGACATTAATAACATTTTTAAATTACTTAATATTTATGTATTGCATTTGTTAAAAAAAAGGAAGTTCATTTTTTTTAAATTTTTAAAATTACTATACGCCTGCTTGCATTAGAATAGAAATAAAACATTTAAAATACACTTAACAATACCATTTAATTCCGATGTAAAAATAGGAGAAGTGGGGGGAGAAGTATTGTGGAATCCCTAAAAGGCACTAGCTGGATACTAACTCAATACACGTATAAAATTTCAGCCCTCTAGTTTTCCTTAGAGAGTCTCTAGACTTGTTAGAAAAAAAGCAAAAAAATAAAGGAAATATTGGCGTAAAAATCGTGGGGGTAAGGGTTAAAAGTTAAAACCTCCAAAAAGCAGTGGCTGGTTATTAACTTAAACTGTACACAAAATTTCAGCCCTCTAGGTTTATTTGGGGAGATTTTGACCCGAACGAAACTGTTAAAAAACAGTTCTTTTTGGTATAAAAATGGTGGGGGTAAGAGTTAAAAGTCGAGACCCCCAAAAGGCACCCCCTTGATACTAACTCAATTCGAATACGAAATTTCAGCCCTCTAAGTTTATTTAGGTGACCTGCGAGTGGTACAAACTTCGAAAACGTAGAAAAAGCATGAAATTGTAGCTTAAAAATGGGGGGGGGGGAATATTAAAACCTCCAGAAAGCACAACCTAAGTACGAACTTTATCAACACACGAAATTTCAACTCTCTACGTTAAATTGGAATTCTGGGCGGTTGGGGGCGTGTTAGACCCAGCAACAATCGTTTTTTCCCCACTACTCCCTCCAAATCACCCTAGGAAACTGAATTTTGGATATGTTATAGATAATTGACCGAAACATTATTTCCAACCGGTTTGGAAAAGGTTTATTGTTTTACCGCCCCCAGCACCCCCTTAAAGGTTGGGTCGGATCCAAAATTTGCCCAAAATTTGACCCCACTTTGATAGCATTGTTGTGCATCGGAATGAGCCCCACTTATCAAATTTAAGCTCTTAACTTCCATAGGGGGGCCCTACACATATTAAAAGGTAGCGGGAATATATATATATATATATATATATATATATATATATATATATATATATATATATATATTCTACTAAAAAAATAAAGTGCATAATTATATTATTTGATATTTAAACCTAACATCTCAGTATAAATTCAATGTTTATGTACCTACCTATACGTTGAAACCTACATTTTGATATAGATTTCATCCACCTAATTTCTTGAATTAGGTAAAAATTAAAAATTGTAATCAGAATTAAAGCCGCGTCGCAAAATTGGCTTAAATAAATGGTGGCTCCTTTTATGTGTGTAGTAGTACTACTCACACACAAAAAGTCAGTCATGTATGTATCTTATAATACGTTGTTCACACCTAAGGAAGTAGATTAGTGGATTAGTAGTTAGTAGTTAGTAGAACAACTTAGTAACTTAGTAAAACAACTTAGTAGTAAGTGGAACAGGAAAAAAATATAACAATAGGTATTCGTTGGTGTAAAGTAGTAAAAATAAGATATTGCCTCCAATAAACGAAACTCTTACATTAAATTTCAACAAGAAAAGAAAAAACATACACTATTAAAAAAAAGTAAGTGGTTGATTTTTAAACAATTAATTTAACATGAATATTTTTATTTTTTTTATTTATTCATTTATTTATTTTTTTAAAAACTTACGTTATATTATTTTATTTTCACAGTTTTAGTTTTACAACGAAAAATTTGTAAAATTTCGGAATATTTTTTGCTATGTGTATACTATAATATGTAACTATCAAAAACGTATTTGGAAACGTATGTTAACAGTGTAGATATATTTAAACAAAATTCATACACTGACTTAACTTTTATCACCTTTTTAATATTCCGTACCAAAACTGACAAAATGGAACACTTATGTAATAATTTTACTATCCATCCTCCTATCAGAGGCGATTTGCTGTGAAACTATTCGACATAACAATTTGAAATTTAGCATAGAGGTAGAGAGTGGTGGCCCAATTATAGATGTGCAGCTAAATAGCCTTTTTAGGGGTTATTTTTAAGAGATAACTTGAAGAGGTATAGAGCTAATACACTTTGTGTGGAATTATTGACGTCCTACAGCGTAGTATCAGAGGTAGTCATGGTCGTTGGCGCATGTGTTATACCACCAATGACCGTAAACCGGTTAAAAGTTAGAGAACTTTAGTCGCGACATCTATATTCTAAAAGATAATTAGATAATTTTGATTCTGCCATACATAAATGGTTCATTTCCGGCCTGAGATATAACCTGATAAAAACTATGTCCCTGCCACTTGTTTTCAAAGACGAATTTTTATTGTCATATTTTATTGCAATAGTCCGTATACTAAATATAAATGGGACATGTCAGCCATTTTTTATCAAATAAATGTCAAAATTAATTATCATATATTTGAGTACGTAATTATTGTTACTAAGTTATGTGTTAATGAACAATTAAAATTTTTTAATTTAATCATTCTTTCTATGTTGAATTAAATGACTTTTTTCAATATTTTATTTTATTCCAATTTATTTTAGATGAACTTATGATGAAAAATGGCGAACTTTGAAAACTCGTGACCCGATATCTATCTATCTATCTATCTATATATATATATATATATATATATATATATATATATATATATATATATATATATATATATATATATATATATATATATATATATTTTTATAAAAGATATATTTATGGAGAATGACAGAGACATGATAAAAACCAATAAAAATGGTAACTCTAAAAATCTCATCTTGTATATTTCTAAAACACTTTTTGTAATAAATATTTCATCCAGTAGGTACATTTAATTGTTTATTTTTGGTACTTGTAATCAGACCGAGATAAAGATAAGATCGTTTTGAAATCGAAAATTATGGGTTATTTTAGAAATAAAATGTAATCGTCAAGAAAAATATTTTATCTATACTTTCATTTATATATTACTACATTAAATCCATAAAAACAAGTGATTGTACGGAATACTGTTTGTGTAAGTACAACTTGCACTTGAGTTGTTTATTTTTTACCTAAGAATATACATATAATTATGTATGCACTATAGCATATTTAATACAAATACACAAACATTTATGGCAGGCAATTATTTTTACTACTTTACACCAACGAATAGCTATTGTTATATTTTTTTCCTGTTCCACTTACTACTAAGTTGTTTTACTAAGTTACTAAGTTGTTCTACTAACTACTAATCTACTAATCTACTTACTTAGGTGTGAACAACGCTTAAGTAAATAGGATTTGCATGCAGCAGGTTCTCGGGCTATATATATCGTGTGTGTTGTATTTATGACGTAGTTTTTTGCTGCATCTTTAATGTAATGAATTTATTTTTAATGTGTATTACAGCAAACATGAATATTAATTAAATATCATTAGGCGTTATCAGCAAATGAAAATAACACGCTTCCTTCTGATCCATTAACAACATTATTATCAAAATAAATTAGTCACACACGCAAATAACAAGTGTAACAACAAACAGACTTAAACGTACATAGTAGACAGATCAAATTAATGGCAATAAATAACTGATAAGCGTATGAGTTTTATGTATTACACCAAAACATGTTTGTGTACCACACTCATATATATGTATATACATAATACACGTTTAAGTACATAATTATAACAGTATGAGAAATATAATTACATATGTACTACTAAATATGTACATTACATATGCACATTCATGGGTATTAAAACTAACATGACGAAAAAAATTTATCCTAAAGTATCGTTAGTGTCAACCAAACCTGAAATAGGGTTTCCGATCTCTGAACAAAAAATCGATCTTGTGGATTGGTTCGAATCATCAAACCAAAGACTGATGCAAGAGAAAATCGGCTTACAAAAGATCGATCTGACGAAAATCGATTCAATTTTTGTACTTACAGAAAATAAAAGAAATACAAAAGTTTTAATGAAGTTTCTTTCTTATTCGGTAATCACAAATAAGTTTCAAAAAATTTTAATTTCCTTTGAAGATGAACTGCTAAATTTAATATAAATAAATGGTTTCCAGTTTGTGCTAAAAGTGTCGCACGGATCCAAAATTTGCCTTAATTTTCTATAAATGAATCATGAAAGTGGTAAAATTATTTGACAACATAAATACACTAGCGGAAAAAATTAAAGGATCAAAAAGATAAATTCCAAATTTTTAGCGATTTTTGGAATGGCTGTATCTTTGTGAAAAATGGTCGTATCGGAGTCGTAAGCAAAGCAATTTAAAGCTGGAAGTTTCTAGTTTTGAGATCTTACAATAAAAAAATTTTCAAAGCAACGTGTATCGCTCAATCCTAATAAATACACTGAAAAAAAATTTTCGAAATTTTTTCGGTTTCTTTTTTTGGTCCACGGACTTGGAAAAAATTTTTTCGACTTAGCCATCATATGGACCGGATAACTTGTTCAATCAGCTTTAATTTGCTTTTTTATAGACCTTTATACGACCATTTCTCACTGAGATATCGGACTTTGAATGGAAAAGGATCATTTCGTTTTTGACCATCGATATCTCAGTAACCAATGATCACACAGAAAATTAAAGATGGGTTTTAAAAACTCGAATAAATTCTCTACAAGGATTAGCCATTGTTTTGTCGGAAAAATGCTTTTGCATACCCTACATGAATTTGAAAAATCAAGAAAAAAAGAGTTTTTGGTGGCTTTTTTGAAAATCAAGCGCTGAATTAAAAATATCGAGTAAACCATTAATGTTAAGTGTGCCTTTTACAGCTAAATATACCCACAAAAACCCCACCGAGTTTCAATTTAATCCATCCAGCAGTTTTTTTGTTTTATTCAATTGAATTTTTGAAAAATTAAAAGATCATTTTTTTGCTCTTATTAAACTTTCATAATCTTTAACAAAATTAAAAAAAATTTTCTCAGCTTTTTTCGCATTTTAGCGAATTTCCAAAACTGGAAATTCAGCTTTTACGCCAGGTGTCATGGTGCGACCTAAGCCCGAGACCATATCAGAAATATGTTTTGAGGTCCCTAGAATACGAAAATGATATTCACTAAAATTTATATATATATATATATATATATATATATATATATATATATATATATATATATATATATATATATATATATATATATATATGTATCCGCGCGATAACTCTCGAACGAAACGTTTAATGCTTATGAAATTTTGTGTGCGAATTCGATTTTCCAAATCGTTGGATGAGTTCGTTAGCCAGACACGTCGGATGCCCAGAAGTAGGTTTTCCGGGCGTTTTTTGTCAACAAAATGAGTTTTTTGCCAGAATTAAGCAATTTTTCAAATTTTTTTTTACACTAAGCCATTGTAAAAGGTAAAACGCATAAAAAATGTTTTTATACCGTTGCTCTAAATTACTTACTTTTCGAGAAAAACTAGGAAATATGTCGTTCTCCATTTCACTCGCACTCGCATTCTTTTTTTTTCTGTCTCATTTTTTGCGAGCTAAATTCGAAAAAAGCCGCTTTATAAGTAGCGAGTCATGATTTTTTTAATCCAATTTAACGATTCGGCTATATTCTATTTCTCTGTCAGTTAAATGTTTTTATAATGTATCTCTGTTCCATTTTTTTTTACAAAAAAAATCCCGACGATATCTGTTATGTGATATGATCAGAATTTAGATTATATTTACACCTTCCTAAAATTAATAAGAGTTTGCTTCAATCGTATAAAAATTACGTTAAATCATATTCAAACAATAATATTTTTACGTAATTTTTTATCCAATTGACAATACAGTTATGATTAGAATTGTATAATCAGAGCATTCTAATATTAAATAATTTTGCACATTCAATTTTTTTTTTTTAACAAAGAAAAATTTTTTTAAATTTTGACACATTCTTTTATGAAATTTCGATTAAGAAATATTAAAAAATTTTAAAGTGAATCATTTAAAAAGAGTTAAAAATAAATTAAAAAGGAAACATTTCTCTATTTTAACATATTTGTAAAGAAAATTTTACAGTTTACTTACAGTTTTTTGAAAAAATGTAATAACATTTTTACATACAATAAAGATTATATTTGAACGGTAGGAAATCCACAAATTTTTTTTTATTTCTTTAATTAATTATTAAATTTGGTTTTAGAAGAAAATCTTCGTCTAATTCGCTCCAAGCCGAAAGTATAGCCACTAATAAGGACATTCCACTGTTAAAATAAATGGAAAATATATTGAAATTTATTTAATGAAAGCCATTCATACACATTTTTAAAATATCCTTTTGAATTATATAACAAATAAAATCTGTGTAAAAAAATCTAATTGACGTGTTTTTTCTCAATTTGCTAATATTAAGTAAGGCTCGTTAATTAGGGAGTGATTGTGTTAAAATTTTAATATAAAATATGGTAATTTTAACCCTCTTTAAAAGAACATTTCGATTTTAACAATAAAAAAATTTTAAAAAGTGTTTTCGTTTTTCCCGGATTACCAAAAACTGTTCATAGGCATATCTGTGACTAAAGTTGCCTCCCTTTCTTAAGAAAATAAAGTATTTTTAAAATTTTGTGCAAAAGAATAAAACACAATTAACGAAAAAAAAGTACGCGTTTCCATATTTTTAAGATTTTGTAGTACAAGAAAATCCTTATAAATTCATCATATCTGTTATTGCATTTACTAGCTTTTACGCAATTTAATAAACAAAAGTCTGAAAATGGACGTAGAATCTCACTGTTATTAATTATTATGTCTTAGTCTTTTGAAAAATTATTTTTTGAACTAAAATAAGAATAGGAGGAATATAAACTTAGGGGTAAACGACAGGAGTATATAAACTTTATTTTAGATTCTACGTTTATTTTTACAGAAAATCATCAAGTACCTATTATTTCTTTTTTGAATGTATAAATACAAAAAGTTCGAAATTATTTTATATTAGAATTTCAATTTTGGTCGACCCTACGGGTTGTCCCCATTTACTCTTTTCTCGTCTCTTTTGACCCCAATTTTTCATAGAGAAGAAATTATACGATTTTTGTTAATTTTTCAAAAACCACCGATATTTTTAAATTTTTTTGGATACTGCTGATAAAGTGACCATCTTCGCGTAAATTTTTAATATATTAAAGATTGGGTACTCATAAAATAAATACAAAAAAATACGGTGTGCAGTCGGAATGCGTACCTATTCATCCTTGTCTACGGTAGCACATTTTTTATTGACATAAATATTAGAAACGCAGGAAAAGAGACCAGGAATCAACATAGAAGTGGATTATGGTACGATATATTTTCTGAAAAAAGTGCTTAGGACCAAAGTTATAGAGTTCAAAGTGATGCACTTGATGATCTTGAAGCACTTGACTCTCGTGATGCACTTGACTTTGAAGTTGACCTTGAGGTCAATTTCCAAAGTCATTTGAAAATCATTTAATATTTTTCAAAAGGAGTAGTTTACTTTTCATCCCTAAATGGTTCAAAGTATATTCGAACGAATTTCACATGCAAGATAGAAAATAAGTGATCAAGAAGTAATTTTGAAAAATACTTGCTCAATCGCAATCGGAAAAATAATAGTTAATCATATGTTGAATTGAATTCCTAATATGATAACTATAGAGTAGCAATAAAAATTTTAAAAAATTTTGAAAATTTCTAATATAACATAAAGTTAATGTTTAACTTACAATTGGAGTGATATTAAATCTTTTCTTAACTTCTAAAATTACTTACAAAAATGTTTTCTTCTAATTTTTTCTATAAATTTGCGCCTATTTTTTCATTTCGTCAGGTTTTTATTTTTTTTATTTTAGAAAAATAACGCAACAAATCAATTTTGAAGATAGATTGAGTCAATACATGAAATTACTGCTTATAGGTACAGGATATGGTCAAAGTTCGGCAATGGCTAATTATTTTCAACTGACCTTGAAAATCGATTTCAGGGTCACTATCAAGTGCATCGCTTTAAATTCTACAAATTTGGTACTCAGCCCTTTTTTCAAAAAATATGCCGTTTCAAAAATATTTAGCTATAACTGTTTTCATCTACAGAGGTTGAATGGTGTTTTCTACCCCTAAAAAGCGTATTTAGCCGAAATAAATAAAGTATGTTAAGTTTCATTCAAATTGGCAAGTATTAGTTGGGTAGTGTTATTTGTCAGAATGTTTTGCCGATCTAGTTTTTTCAATATTTCTTTGCTCGTTTTCAGAATTTGTATTTTAATTTCTACGGACAAATAACTCATTCTTTTCTTCGATTTTAGTAACTTTTATTTGCTGATGTTGACCATTAATTGATCGAAACATATCAAATATTTTTCAATGATTTTTTTAGCGAATGTCGAAAATTTTGAAAATTTTTTCACCGTTAGTAAGTTAAAGTATTTGAATTCATTAAGTAATTAAATGATGTCCACAAGAACCTTACGAACTACCATAAGTTATATGAGATCCCTAGGACCCGTTTTTTACTGTTAGGATAAACTTTTTACTAAAATTATTTTAGATGAATAAAGGTTATGTTGTATGATTTCCGCCAGGGTTTACTGTTCCCATTATTGTAAAAAATAAACTAACCGACCGATTTTGAAAATTTTTTCACTGTTAGAGAACTAAATTATTTTAGATGGATACAACTATGCTGCACAAAGTCCGTTCGGGTTCTTGGGTTCCAAAAATATCAAAACTAATTACCCAGCCGATTTTAAAAAATCTTTTACTCTTAGAAAGCTAAACTATTTTAAATAGGTACAGTTCTTAGATGAGATCCGCCAGTCCCCAAAATTTGGAAATTCGCTATGTTATGCAGATGCTGCGACAGGGGTATTTATCAATAACAGTAGTTACTTAAATTTATAAAAAATGGAAAATTTCTTAAAAAATTTCCAAAAAAAAAAAATTCTAAAATTTTTCAAGAAAAATTTTTGAATATTTTTTTCGAAAAATTTTTTTTTTGGAAATTTTTTAAGAAATTTTCTAAATTCTAAAAATCGCTAAAAATTTGGAATTTTTTTTTTTGAACCTTTAATTTTTGCCGCTAGTGTAGTTAAAATATAGTATATTCTACAATAATTTTGAAAAAACATCATATTACTAAAAATATTCTAATTTAAATTCGAAAAGATTGATCTCCGATCCCGTAAAATTTTCACGGCCTCTGTTTCGATTTGTTCTTCAAAGAATCGATTCGAAAAATCAAAAATCGGCTCTCTAAAAATCGATTTTCGATAAAATAGAATCGAAATCAGAAATCTTAACCTGGAGAAAGTCAGCACAAATCGTATTTAAAGAAAGCATGCAGTCAATGGGGTGTGTCACACAGCTTTCTCGTACTCGTAACAGACTTTTATAGAAGTTTTACCTTACCGTCAACCGGGGCTACTTCGTCAGCAGTAACTACATTTCAATTTTTGTTCTTATTTTTTTTTAGAGTACGTTTTTTTTTTTTCTTTTCGATTTGATCAAAGAGTTGGAATAGAAAAATGGTGCGAAAAAATAAAAAAACTGTAGAGTCATGACTTTACGCAACCTACATAAAAAAAATTCTGGAAAAAACATTTGCTGACATTACAAAGGGCGTAAATCAAGCTGTAGCCAGTAGATGGTGCAAAAATAAATATATATATATATATATATATATATATATATATATATATATATATATATATATATATATATATATATATATATATAATTAGTAAAATTATATATAATTACTTATAGTAAAAGTCATAAAATTTATTACTTAGTTTACTTATCATAGTTAATTCAATTTCAAATAAGAAAAAATTATTTATTAAAATTATTAAATTTACCTAATAAAATTACTGCTATGTCAGAAAAATCAGCCGATAAAATAAAGTTCACAATCTAATTGGCATTTTGAAATTCCCAACTTTAATGCAAGCAATATCAAGGATCTATGATTTTTTGCTTCGTCACATATAAATCCATATTGAACTTAAACTTTTTTTTAACTTAATTTAAAAATATTGAAAAATTTAAAAGGATAAAATATTTTTACCAAAAAAAGTCATAAAATTTATTACGGTCTCGAAAAAGGTCAATTTTTTTTTTTTTTATTGAAGTGTGAAATGTGAAGCCAGATAAGAGACTGAAGCCGTATTTTTAAATTAAGTTCATGAAACACATTTTTCGTTTGGTCCCTATTCACCCGCCTATCCCGATTCATCCCACCCTACGGTATATTTAGTTATTGTTTTTCGAATTAATTTGTCCTTTTTGACAGTAGTTTAAATTATTTTATAAAACAAATAATAAAGGCTTATTATATTATGTTTTAACTTTATTTTACAAATATTAGAAGAAAAAATATTTATTGTATACTAAGTTATCGCCATATTTATTGAATTCCCTCGTTTTTTACGGTGACCATTATATTTTATTGGTTCATCTAAAATCAATCAAACAAAAAAAGTCATTACTTTAATAGTTAATCTAGTTCCCGATCGAAGGATTTTTTTTAAAGTCAAATTTGTATTTTTTATAAACAATAGACTAATGAATTTTTCCTTGAAAATCCAAAAATATGTTATCAGAAGCCGCCATTTTCTATATTTTACAAGAAAATAAAAAGCTTAGATCGGGCACTAGATTAACTATTAAACTAACAATTTTTTGTATGTTTGACTGATTTTAGATGTACCAGTAAAATATGATGATGGTCACCGCAAAGCACGACTTATAGAACGGAGTCCCACAAACATGGCGATAACTTGGTCTACAATAAATATATTTTTAAAAAATTTTTTTCAAATAAAGTCAAAACATAATATAATAATGTGTTATTATTATTTTATAAAATAAATTACTGTCAAAAAAAATTATTTAAAATACTCAATTTTTCACACCGCTGATTAGCCCCCCCCCCTTGAATACTTATTGTTTGTCAGCCATTAGGATGTACATGTCACATACAAACTAAAAATTGTTGCATCACATCAGTAAACCGGGATTAGTTTTGTTATAATAAGTCAAATTTTTGTTAATTGTTCTCTTATTTACGTATTTAATTATTCCTTTAAATTAATACATTCTTTAGTCATATTTTTTTTCTCTTAAAATAATTATATTTAAAGTATTTTTCACTAATATTGATTATGTTACTAAAAATATTATTTTTTAGATTTTCTAAAAATTTAAAAACACATTAGTAGAACCACAGTTATTTTTATTTCATATTATTAATTATAATTATATTAATTTTTCATTTAATAATTTATAATATTTTTCATTTGAAATTATCACGTTTCCATACCTATCCTTATGTATGTAAAACTAAATTAGCTTGAATTATGTAAAGCAATAAATAACCCTATCAACTGAATTCCGTATACAGATTGCCAGATCTGTTCGAAACATTTTAAAGACGAATTTATTTACACAAAAAGATAGGATTCCGTAAACTGCTTCTTATAGTAGTTTATACTTCATATTTAAGTAAGTGATATTAGATTCACAGCAATACTAAAATGTATTTAACATCTATGTATAACCTGTATGTATTGCTCGACACTTGTATTTTGGAAGAAATTTTTTTAGAAATTTCATTTGTCCTGTCCTTTAATAATAAGACTTTCTGTTTCTTCAATCACAGTAAATGATTTCATTAGTTACAAAGTTTCTAACGATAATGTGTATATTATACACCATTCACAGGGTGATTGCCCGAAAAATAGTCAATTTTCGCGATTTTTTTCGGATGGACAGGATGGGGGAATGAGGATGAATTTTTTTTACGATTAATACCACTATTTAACCAATATTTGTAAAAAAAAAATTTTTTATTCATTTTTATTTATTTTTTATAATTATTATAATTTTTTTGAAAAAAGTGTCTTTAAAAAAGGGCGGAAACCGGTACATACAATTGGTAGGTAAGCCGCTATGTACCTATGGAAGCTTTTTTTTTAAAATCTTCCTATTTTTCCACACGAAAAATTATAAAAAAATTTTGTACTTTTTATTCAAACCGCCGCCACTTTTTTTAAATTTCAAGAAAAAATACCCCTGTCCCAGCATCTGCATAACATAGCGAATTTCGAAATATTGGGCACTGGCGGATCTCATCTAAGACTCAAAATCAGTTGAGTAGTTAATTTTTGGCGCTTTTTCGCAAAAGGTGCTTGACTAAACTAGTTTAGCTTTCTAAAAGTAAAAGAATTTTCAAAATCGGCTAGGTAATTTCTTTTTGGTATATTTGGGACCCAAGACCCCGAACGGACTTTGTACAGCATAGTGCTATCCACCTAAAGTAAGTTAGTTCTCTAGCAATGAGAAAATATTGAGAATCGGTTCGGTAGCTTATTTCTATCCTATATAATATAGGATATTTTATCTTTCTAACAGTACTATTTTAAAAATCCGTTGTGTAGTTTTCTATGCCGCATTTGCATCCACAGGACAGTTGTGGATCTCAGATAACATACTGTACTTATCTAAAATAGTTTACCTCTGCAATAGTGAAAAAATTTTCAAAATCGGTCAGTTATTTTATTTTTGACACTTCTGGGTCCCATGGACTTTGACGGACCTTACATAACGTAATCTATAACTACCTAAAATAGTTTAGCTCTCTAACAGCGAAAAAATTTTCAAAATCGGTCGGTTAGTTTATTTTTGGCGCTTAAAAGATCCCAGGACTCTGGCCGACCTCATACAACATATAAGCTAAATCCATCTAAAATAGTTTACCTCTGTAATACTGAAAAAATTTTCAAAATCAGTCGGTTATTGTATTTTTGACACTTTTAGATCCAATGGACCCTAGCGGACCTTAAATAAGGTAATCTATATCTATCTAAAATAGTTTAGCTCTCTAACAGTGAAAAAATTTTCAAAATCGGTCGGTTAGTTTATTGTTGACATTTTTGGGTCCCATGGACCTTGGCGGACCTTACATTACGTATTCTATATCTATCTAAAATAGCTTAGCTCTTTGACAGTAAAAAAATTTTCAAAATCGGTCGCTTATTTTATTTTTGACACTTCTAGATCCAATGGACCTTAGCGGACCTTGCATGAGGTAATCTATATCTTTCTAAAATAGTTTAGCTCTCTAACAGTGAAAAAATTTTCAAAATCGGTCGGTTAGTTTATTTTTAACACTTTTGGGTCCCATGGACCCTGGCGGACCTTACATTACGTAATCTATATCTGTCTAAAATATCTAAAATAGCTTAGATCTTTGAAAGTGAAAAAATTTTCAAAATCGATCTAGTACTTTAAAATTTTTTTCCTGGCATATAAACATTATTATTATGTTATCTTTCTACAATATTTAATAATATTACATCATGACATTCATTACCTTCATTATCTTGTTCATTTAAAATTCAATAAAAAAATTTAAAAAATCTTCATTACACATGCTTAAAATATCTGGTTAATTTTAATTTAAAAAAATGAGACAGGGATATGGTATTTATAATACATAGATTTTGAATAACTACCGTTTGTTTTACGTAAAAAAAATGAAATTTTTTGTATATGTTATAAGCAACTGAGATAGAAATATAAATTACTTATTACAATGACAAAGAGAGCAAAATAAGGCAAAAGTGAAAATTACGATTTTCTCGAAAACTACTTAACATAGAAAGAAAATTATAAGAACATTTTCTTCATAATTTTTTTTTCCTTTTCAACGATGTAAAAATCGATAGGATCGAATGATAAAAAATGGCCAGAAAACCTACTTCTGGGCATCCGACGTGTCTGGCTAACGAACTTAGCCAAGCCAGTTCAGAATCCAGTCCGCACACAAAATTTCATAAGCGTTAGACGTTTCGTTCGAGAGTTATCGTGGGAACACACACACACATATATATATATATATATATATATATATATATATATATATATATATATATATATATAATTTTATTGAATATCATTTTCGTATTCTAGGGACCTCAAAACATATTTCTGCCATAGTCCCGGACTCAGATTGCGTTATGAGACCTACTGTAATAGCTGAATTTCGAGTTTTCGAAATTCGCTAAAAAGCTCCCATAGGTACATAGCGGCTTACCTACAGATTGATAATCTATTTGATTTTTTTTTTCGGATGAAAACTGCGGCCGCAATCGTGTGTACCGATTTCCACCCTTTTTTAAAGACACTTTTTTCAAAAAATTATAATAATTATAAAAAATAAATAAAAATGAATAAAAAAAAAAATTGTTAAATAGTGGTATTAATTGTAAAAAAAATTCATTCCCAATCCCCCATTCTATTCATCCGAAATAAAATAGCGAAAATTGACTATTTTTCGTCCAGTCACACTGTGATGGTACCTTACGAAAAACAGGAACAAATCGTTCAATAATCACATATACCTGTATAATACATGTGTCAAGTTATTTTAAGTTATTACTTGAAGTGATCAACTGAGGTGATGACCGTAGAATATGTATTTATAGCTTGGGCCTTTTTACTTGGCAGTGCGCAGAAAACGAATTTAACACGTACATCTAATAATAAATAATAAAAGAGAGAACGAAAAAGAATAATATGTTTATTAAAAAATGTCTCTTTTTAATATGATTTAAACCTAGATATTTTTTAGATGTTATTGTCTCTTACTTGTAATGTATTTTCAAATATATCTATCTGTATCATGCGCAAGTTACTGCCAAGTAAAAAGGCCCCAGCTATACATTTGTGAACGAAATAAATAGTAAAATTTGTTTACTCGGGTTGGAATATATGTCATCACTTTCCTTGTTTATTTTTCATTTTCGTCTACTTTCTGAACATTTTTGCAATAATGACTCTTAAGTAAAAAAAAACATAAGATCTCCACAGCTAAATATCTATATTCTTTTTTATATGACATCATAATCCCCAACGACGACCCTGTCTCCTATGGGAAATCAAATACACTACACATCTAACCTTAAATAACCTGTCTCCAATAACACAAATGTCATGTTCATATCTAAAACATCGATTGCTCAGCAATACAAATGCGACTCAATATGATCTTCTTACAGGCACTTGTTACACAATACTGATCAATGTGTAATATTTATTTAAAAATTATAATAAATAAGGTCTACTTATTACGACAATTGTTTAATGTTGTTTAAAGCGGTCAACCATTCTGGATTATGTGGGAGACTCCCAGAAGAGTAGTTGCTGTCCCGCACTAAAATTTTTGTTAAAATAGTCCCGGAATGGGTCTAATGCGTACCGGAAGCCCCACATTTAGTAGATTGGAAATTAAAAAAAAATTAACTGATAAGTAAATGTCCCGAATCCGCACCTACTAATTTTGATAAAATTTGAATATGTTGTGGAATAGTGTTTTCCAACCTTTCTTCAGTCACGGTTCAGTAAAATCACGAATAACTTTTTTGCGGATCGGTCACATTTATAATCATATATAACAATAAATTATCAGTTTTTCAAATTACATTTGTACTTAGTATGAAATGTGTTTCCCCGACCACTTCATTTACTACGTAATTTAGATCCATACCGACACTTTCTTAAGCATTAGAGAAATATTTAAAAGCTGTTTTTTAATTTTAAATAGTATTATTGTATCCTGAAATCATTTACGCCATTAGCTGAAATAACATTCGGTCGCGTAATATGAAACATCGTTTTCCGACCACTTAGTCTACCATGTAGTTCAGATATATATAGACACTTCCTTAAACACTAACAAGGAAAGGTATCCAACTGTATCGCTCAGAAATTTTTGAAACTTTGGTGGATTGTAGACCTCATTAAAACAAATCACGAGCCGTATTTTATTCGTGCCCATAAGCGGTTTAACGGGATGACACTCACCCTGAAAATTAGAGTTTTATTTCAATTTTCTTAAATATCTTGGAAATAGTAAGAGCTTTGGTAGGGAAACTATATATATTTGTAAATGGCTCTTTAAGATCTTTATTATGATACCAAAATTAAAGTTATAAAATCATTGGGGTTTCATCCCCCACCCCAACCCCTAATTTTACCAGGTATTTTTTGGTGAAAGAGGAGGCTGTTATGTGCAAATAAACGAATTATTAATTAATATATTTTAAATCAGACCAGTTTATTTCTTTTTGCATAAATACACCCTTTGTTAATATTAACTTGGGAAAAATTTTAACTGTTTGATTTAAGAATGAGCAAAAATGTAGTCAAAGAATCTCGTATTTTAGTAGTAAATTGTTACAAACTTACGATATACTTTTAAATGCATAATTTAGAAAGATAAAATGGCGGCATCCCCCCTCCCCATGCTTTATCGATATCTATACAAATCTTATTTACTTATTTAATTATTTTTATTTATCTATACAATTGTCAATATTGTATAGATAAATAAATAGGGCTGCCCCCTCCCCATTTTGTCTTTCTAAATTATATATTTTAAAGCATATCGTAAGTTTGTAACAATTCACTACTAAAATACGAGATTCTTTGACCATATTTTTGTTCATTATTAAATTAAAAAGTTAAAATTTTTCCCAAGTTAATACTAACAAAGGGTGTATTTATGCAACAAGAAATAAACTGGTGTGATATAAAATATATTAATTATAAATTCTTTTATTTACACACAATAGCCTCTTTTTTTACCAAAAAATACCTGATAAAATTATAGGTTGGGAGTGAGGGATGAAACCCCAATGATTTTATAACTTTAATTTTGGTATCATAATAAAGATCTTAAAGAGCCATTTACAAATATATATAGTTTCCCTACCAAAGCTCTTACCATTTCCAAGATATTTAAGAAAACCGAAAAAAACTCAAATTTTCAGGGGTGAGTTTCACCCCCTTAAACCGCTTATGAGCACGAATGAAATATTGCTAGTGGTTTGTTTTAATAAGATCTACAATCCACCAATGTTTCAAAAATTTCGGAGAGATACAGTTAGATACCTTTCCTTGTAAGAAATATCAATATTTAAAGGCCGATCTTTAATTCTAAATAGTATTATCGTATTCTAGAATAATTTCCGCCATTAGTTAGAATAATATTTAGTCGTGTAATATGAAATGTTTTCCGATCACGTAGTCTACCATGTAATTCAGATAAATATCGACACATTCTTAAGCACTAACAAATTGTTTAAAAGCAATTCTTTAATTTTAGAAAACTAGGGTGTCTAATATTAAGTAAAGGCCCGGCCTCAAAACCTTTCTTGTCAGTTGCTTTTTTTGTTTTTCAATTTTTTTTCTTTGCTCAAGTGTAATTCTTTTTAGCGAATTTCCAATATTGGAAATTCGGCTATTACGGCCGTTCTCATGACGCAACCTGAGGTCGAGACTATAACAGAAATATGTTTTGAGGTCCCTAGAATACGAAGATGATATTCACTAAAATTTATATATATATATATATATATATATATATATATATATATATATATATATATATATATATATATATATATATATTAGTGAATATCATTTTGATTCTAGGGACCTCAAAACATATTTCTGTTATAGTCTATAACAGAATATATATATATATATATATATATATATATATATATATATATATATATATATATATATATATATATATATATATATATATTATGAACTCTGGACTAGCCACCTTAATAGAACATAAGCTAATCTTCAAACAACATCATTAAAAACACCCACAACAAAATTTACATAACTTGGAACCTAAAGTAAAACTCAATAAAAGAGGTTTAATTAACCAGTTAGGTTCAATAATTAAAACAATATTGGGAAACATGGATAACAATGATGCAATCAAAATTAATAGACAAATAGACACTTTTAAAAATAATGAACTATTAATAATAGACAGAATAAATCAACAACATAAATTAAATATGCAAATGTTACAACGTTTTAATAATGTCACGGAATACATTAATGCAGAACACAAAAAATTAATAATCCTTGCTAACGCAATGAAACACTTTTTTGCAAATTGAAATTGGCCCACCTGTGAAGTTAACACCAAAAGAAGCCAACACCTGCGAAATCAAGATATTGGAGCCATATTAGATATTATGAGATATATGCCAGCCCAATATATATATATATATATATATATATATATATATATATATATATATATATATATAATAGAGTGTTTCATCACATATGTATCAAGCCCCATAACATTACTGTAGTTTTTTCACTTTTATCAAGGAAAAAAAAGTTAGGACAGATTTTTACAGTGAAGAAAATGGTACAAAACATTTCACTGGTCATTTCACTGTAGGCAAACACGATAAAAACGAAACAAAAATTCGTATTGGTAAATTTAATTGATTTCGGAAGCACAGTAACAATGTATTAAATAATAATATCAATTATAGGCTGGGTGCGTGATGGCAACGACATCTAGTATATACATTTTTCCGGGCTCATTAACGAATATAAATAATGGTAACCGTGGAAATAAATAAATTTAGAACATTTTTAAACAAACCGTAAAATCTGAATACAAATATTTGCTATTTACAATTAATTTTTTTATAAATAAATTTGAACAATTTGATTTGTTCAATTTGAACAATAAAATACTGGATGAAGTATAACAGTTATATTAAAAAAATAATTAAACAATTTTCGACGTTAATATGGATATAATTATCAAGACAGTATTTCTTTCCAACCTCGGACTATGCAGAGGAAAAAGTTGCTGGGGCCGGTGAAGCACGTCAGGGAAATTCGAGAATTAAGAAATGCTGGCATGTCATTTAGTTGAATGTAGAGTCATAAGACAAAAATCAATAACTTTAACTCCTTATGAAACATTATTGCATGTGACTATGTGAGTTAAAATACATCAAATATTTTTAATTCTGTATTTATGGATTGACGTGTAGACGTTAATACTGTTGACAGATAAATAAGGAATGACATATTAGTTGCAACTGCGTTTATAATCAAACTGAATCAATGTAAATATTTTTATTTAATATTTTTTTTATTATACTATAAACACATATGAGCCCGTATTAATGCTTGTTTTCTCCACTACTCACGTTGCAATCGATTTAATTGTCCCCACCATATACTTTGCACTCTGCCTATACTAATTTATTTTATTCGTTAAATTGTCTTACCGTATTATACTTGAGTTTTAAATTTTTTCCGAATAAATCTGTGTTTTCTACAACTCAAATTTTTTGCCTAAAAGCAATTTAACTCGAAGAACTGTCAACCAAAAAACGCTTCAGCTCCGCTGTCGCGTTTTTGCTAGTTGACAGTTCTTCTCGTTAAATTGCTAGGCAACAAATTTTCGTTAGACAAACATAAATTTATTCGAAGAAATACAAACCTCTCGTGTAATAATAAGTGACAAAAAATTCCAAAATAATTTTTCTCCAAATGCTTAGCAACTAATTAATTTGCTTGATTTCTTTTATAAATTTATCCATAGGTATCTGTATACAGTAATAAAAAATTGACATTTTGCGGTTTTTCGTAATTTTTTACGGTTAGACTAAAAATTTTGCAAAACCCTTTCTTAGCGAGCGCCTACGACCCAACAGCGACTTACGTACCAAATTTTACGCTTGTATGTATCATAGTTATAGGAGATTTCTTGATAGGTAAGTGAGTGAGTGAGTGGATTTCCCTTTTATATAATAAATGAATTTTGTATTTTTTGGAAAGAAAAAATATCTTCATAAAGGCCTTCCAGTTCACAATTTAAAGTTCTTTTTTATTATTTAAAAATAAAACACAAAGGTTATTGACGGAAAAGCATGGAGTGCCCTCGTACGAATTGTGTTGAATCTTTTCCTACTAATGGCTATCGACAAAAAATTGAAATTTATTGAAATTGAGCCATTAAAAACTTAAACCCTTTTTTTGTTGCTCCGATCAGCCGGACATTTATCATCAGTTTTGAAAATATCAAAATGACAATCCGCCTGTACCCTTTCAGCCACATTTAGATATCTTGAAAATACCGAAGATGTAGCGAAAAATTTGACTCCAATGATGGGGCCCCGCTGCTCACCGCGTTTTTTTTTATTATTACATTATATGTGCTACTAGCATTTACTAGAAGGACTAAGCGGGTTTTAGCACACAGTACGCCGTCAGAAGTATGGGCACATCTTGACCCAAGGGGTGCTCCTACTTTTGACACGGCAGTGTACCACAACGGTAAGTACACTACCGCGTCAAAACTATTGACACACCGTGACTCAAGGTTTACCCATACTTTTGACGACGTAGTGTGTGCTCGAACCCACTCAGTCCTTCCATTCGTGGCTTTTGAAATTATGACATCTAGTTCGAACGTATCAAAAACGTTCATTCGTTTTTCCACAGGAATTTTACCGCAGAAATAATTTCTCCGGGTAAAAAGTAGACTATAATATTGTTTTAACAATACGCAAAGTTCGAATGAAGTCAATGGTCCTTTTTATCGTTTCCCCACGGAAATAAGACTTCTCACAGGATTCAGATATTTTCCCGGGGTAGACAGTATAGTCTGTACCCCTTTCTATTCCCGCTGTAAACAGTACGCAATATTTAAAATCAATTTTCCATTTTTTTACAGTCAGTTTTCATTATTTCATTGTTTCATTTTAAATACATTTTCCCTCGGGAATCAGATATTTTATCGAGGCAAAAACCTTATCGCTGTATATCGTTCTATCTGCTAACAAAGAGAGTTCGAACAGACTCTAATAATCTTTTTTTGTTTCATTTAAAATATATTTTTCCACAGAAATGAGATATTTCCCCAGGGTAAAAAGTGGCCTATGTTCTTTTCCGATCCCTCTGTTAACAATATTCGAAGTTTGAAACCAATAATCCGCTTTTTAATAGTCAACTGTCATAATTGTCATAGATTTTACCTCGGAAATGAAATATTTTTCCAGGCTAAAAGATGGTCTATAACCGTCTCCGTCTCCCAAGTTATGTCTGTGCAAAGTTTCAAGTTGACTGTTTAAGTCGTTGAAGCGTAAAACCAAGTCAATCAAACAAACAAACACTCAATTTCGCATTTATAATATTAATAAGGATAATAAACAATGAATTCTTAACAATTTTAAAATCACCAGCATACCATACCATATCAGTTTCCACATTTCTAATTGTAAAAACGACAGACTTCCATTTAAAATTTCGTCCCCTGTTTCAAACCCCTAAGGGATGAATTCTTAAAAGCACTGAAACTTTTGTGTTCAAACCAGTAACCTAACACCAATTTCCATATTTCTAACTCAAAAAATTACAGATATCTGAAAATTTTCATCCCCTATTTTACCCCCTTGAGGGATGAATTCCCAAAAATCCCTTCTACAAGCTCACATACATTGTGTAAAAAATCGCTGTTTAAAATTTCACATTTCTAGGCTCAGCGGTTTGGGCTGTGCGTTGATGGATCAGTCAGTCAGTCAGTTTCTGATTTATATATATATATATATATATATATATATATATATATATATATATATATATATATATATAGAGAGAGAGAGAGAGAGAGAGAGATTTTGAATTGTTGACGATGCGAAACATTTTATATACGTTGCAAAACCAATTTCTATTATTATAATTATTATACATGTGTACTGATTCCAAAAGAATTATAAAAATCGATAATTTGCATATAATTTAAAATGTTACTAATTATAGATGTACTACTTAAAATTATAAAATATTTACGTTGTTCGTGATATAAGAAGTCTGAAATGTAAATCGACATACAGGCATAAATATATATATACATAAGAACTCCAATATAACGTACTCCAATATAACGTACCGAGTAGCGGGGTACCCCTCTCACAGATTTGAAGACGTGAGATTGTATTTGTGTCAAGGTATACATAATCGTCAATTCAGGGGCGTAGCAAATTTATGTAAGGGTCTGAGAAGTTCCCATATTTTCTCACATACACACGTATAGCATTCACACATAGCCATAGGTACTTACACACAAATAAATACAATCAGTGTAAATATATACACATTGACAACTATATATTATGAACTTGTTCAAAAATATTCAGATTCCTGTAACGTTTACAGTAAATTTATGTACACCAACAAACAATTACACCAATCTACAGACATATAGGTACATATTATTTCACGTATATGCATACCTAGACAAATATGTGTGCATATACACATCGATTTCACGATTTGATTGATTATGGAAAAAAAGCCAGATAACAAATGTTGATAAAAGTTCCAGAATTTTCTATTCGAAAAATAGCAAAGATGTCGAAAAACCGACTTTACCATTTGACAGTCTACCAAAGAAGGGACTAAACAGCGTAACTAGGCAAAAGTTCTAGAAAGTTCTATTCGGGATCTAGCAAAGATATCGGGAAACTAATTTCACCATCGAATTGGTCTACGAATAAAAGCATAAATAACAAAAATTTAGCAATGTCCTAGAATGTTCTATTCGAGAACTAGCAAAGATATCGGTAAACTAACTTCATCATCCAATTGGTCTTCGAATAAAAGCATAAATAACAAAAATTTAACAATGTTCTAGAATGTTCTATTCGAGAACTAGCAAAAAAATCGGGAAACTAACTCCACCACCGAATTGGTCTTCGAATAAAAGCATAAATAACAAAAATTTAGCAATGTTCTAGAATGTTCTATTCGAGAACTAGCAAAGATATCGGTAAACTAACTTCACCATCGAATTGGTCTCCGCATAAAAGCATAAATAACAAAAATTTAGCAATATTCTAGAATGTTCTATTCGAGAACTAGCAAAGATATCGGAAAACTGATTTCACCGTCGGATTTGTCGTCGAATGAAAGCCTGAATAACAAAAATGGAAAAATATTCTATAATGTTCTATTCGAGAATTAGCAAAAATATCAAAAAACCGATTATATCACTCATCTAATTATTAAATAAAAGATCAAATAGCGGAATTTAACAAGAGTTTAGATACTTTATTAAAGGAAAATGTAAATATTATCAATACTTTTTTGCAATTGTATACGTTGGCGTAAATTTATAACTAAAACTATTGTATAGCACCACTATTTGACCTTTTTCGCCAAGGAGTATCTACTGATGAAGTCGCTTTCTCAATATTTTTGTTAGTTTCCGAATAGAATATTCGAGAACATTTCTTAAATTTCGTTATTTAGCATTTTCTTTGATGATCTATCTGATGCTAATGTTTATTTTTTTATATCTATTCTAGGTTTCGAATAGAATGATCTAGAACTTTTGTCAAATTCTGCTATTCAACCATTTCTTTAATGACAAATCCCATAGTAAAGTTAGTTTTCCGATATCTTTCCTAGTTTCCAAATTCTAAAACTATTATTAAATTCCACTGTTTGGTCTATTTTTCAATTGCTTCCAATAGTGAAGTCGGTTTTTTAAAATTTTGACTGGTTTCTAAAAAGAGTATTCTAAAATTGTTGTCAAATTTTGCAGCTTATCCATTTTTCTAATATACTTACAACTACATTGTACAACAGTTGTGTATACATATGTATGTATTTAGCTGAAGACGTGTGTTCTTGTAAACATGCTTTTAAGTAATTGTATACGCGTGTGTATATCAATAATGAAATGCGTATGTGTTCGGATATTATGTTCCTTTACCCCCTTAAAAAAATTTTACTGACGGCCCTGGTGATTCGATATAACGTACTTCCCCTTATTTTGTACCGGCCAGTACGTTATATTGGAGTTCCTATGTATATATATATATATATATATATATATATATATATATATATATATATATATATATATATATATATATATATGGTAGAATAACATAATTTATGACTAGTTCTTAGCCTCATAATTTAATTCAATTAACTACGATCGCATTTTCACCTTTCTGTTTAATATAAAATGATAAATTAGTTTTATATTTAAAAACACATCTGTTATTATCTGTATAATATTCTATCTTTTTATTCTATCTAACCGACTTCACTACTTGTTATGTAAGCGCTAACTTACGATGTAAGTGGTTGAAAAAATTAATTTTATACATGACAAACTATGTGCTTATGAGACGGTGCGGATTAATTTTAAATCGCTTTATACTAATCGGGTGGGACCTTTATTTCAGTTTGGGTCAATTCATGTTGTTTTTCGTACTGGACACTGCAAATGTTCTATATAATTGTATTATGAATCTATGAAGGGTATTACCTCAGTATTATACATATATATATTTTATATATATATATATATATATATATATATATATATATATATATATGTATATATATATATATATATATATATATATATATATATATATATATATATATGTATATATTTATAATACTGAGATAATACCCTTCATAGATTCATAATACAATTATATAGAACATTTGCAGTGTCCAGTACGAAAAACAACATGAATTGACCCAAACTGAAATAAAGGTCCCACCCGATTAGTATAAAGCGATTTAAAATTAATCCGCACCGTCTCATAAGCACACGGTTTGTCATGTATAAAATTAATTTTTTCAACCACTTACATCGTAAGTTAGCGCTTACATAGCAAGTAACTTGACGCGTAAGTAACATTTAGCATTCTATATTCTGGTTAGTGTAGCTACAAAAAATAACAGGTAAAAAAATTTACTTACGTTTCAATAAGCACGTAGGTAATTGCTAATTCAATTTAGTAAATAAATTTCTCTTGTAGATGCTTGTAGGCGCCTATTATTCATTAACATTAAGGGATTATTCAGGATTAGAAGCTAAACAAAGAATATATTTTAAACGGCTTCAAAAAAAAAAGGTTCTCTGTATTTTATTTAAATTTTACTGTATTTTATTTTTTTATTTTTTGGGTTCATATTTTCGATAAAGGGCATAGCCGGGTAAGATAGGGAAAACGGCCCTTGACGTAAAATTGATTGTTTTTATAGGAAATAATACTTCTTAGCCCCAGATACATTCCTGCCAAATTTCAACCCTCCGAGGCTAATAGTTTATGAATACACAAAGAGACAAAAATTTTCAAAAAAAATTTTTTTTGACGAAATTACGAAGCCGATTTATTTGAGTTTAATATATATTGTGTGCGCACCTTAGGCAAAGTAATAAAAAAAAATTAACGTTATATCCCTTTATTATACTAACTTTATTAAATTTTTAAATTTAAGTAAATATTTTTTTGGCACTTTCGCGTTAGCGACACCCACCATTTTTTATTCAATAATATGTCTCTTAGTACTCTATATCATATATTTTTATGGAAAAATTTTAGTTGGTAGAACATAGTAATATTTTAATACAAATGCATGCCATGTTCGGTACTACATATTTACTTATGTATAAAAACGACTATAAAGTAAAATATCTACCCTATCTAAAATAATATAATTACATACGTTCATAACTACGACAAACTAGTTTAAATTTACAAAAGTCCAACATTATCTGCCGTTTGTCTTTTTTTATTAATAAAACAAAATAGGTATTGATTTCTCTTTTGTTGGAGTTTCTTACTTTGTAAGACGTCAAGTGAAACTTTGTTAATTCATACACCACGTCTTATGACGTCAATAATTTCATACAAAGTTGATTAGCTGTCAAAATCCACTTTTTGCACCCTCTTAAGAAGTGCTACAAAAACATCAAGTGAGAGGGGCGAGTTACATATTGCGTACACATATATACTACTTTCTTCAAGTTAGATATATGTACATGTAATTTACCTACATATTTTTATAACTACACAGGTTTTAGCCGGACTGTTGTTATTACTATACATTGTTGAAGTTTTTTGTTCCAATTTATTAAGTTAATGTTTATTATTATTAAAACAATATAATATTTAAGACGTATTATTGTTATTATTATTATCTTTATTTAAATAAAGTTTCTAAAACTTATAATTTTTGTTGAGTTAGATATAATTTTAAGTAGTAAGTATGCTGAGATAATTTTATTGATTTCATTAAAATATTCAATTTCGGTAAAATTAACCTTGAAAATTATTTTTTAACAAGTTAAAACATATTTTTTATAACAAGTCAAAATATATATATTTTTTAGACCGTCACAGGAACTCCAAGAACTGCAACTCAGGGGGGAAGAGAATTCCTTAGAGTTCTACTGTGTTTTAGAAATAAGGCAGATAATTTACTTTATGGTCCTTTTTATACATAAGTAATATATGTAGAACCGAACATGGCATACATTTGTATTGAAATATTACTATGTTCTACCAACTAAAATTTTTCCATAAAAATATATGTTATAGAGTACTAAGAGACATATTATTGAAGCAAAAATGGTGGGTATCGCTAACGCGCAAGTGCCAAAAAAAAAATTTACTTAAATTTAAAAATTTAATAAAGTTAGTATAATAAAGGGATATAACGTTATTTAGTATAATAAAGGGCTATAACGATGGGTACACAATATATATTAAACTCAAATAAATCGGCTCAGTAATTTCGTCAAAAAAAATTTTTTTTGAAAATTTTTGTCTGTTTGTGGCCTCGGAGGGTTGAAATTTGGCAGGAATGTATCTGGGGCTAAGAAGTATTATTTCCTATAAAAACAATCAATTTTGCGTCAAGGGCCGTTTTCCCTATCTTACCCGGCTATGCCCTTTAAACCAATTTGGATAATCCTTTTTTTGTTTGAAAGGATGTCATTCCGAAAGGACTCATATAAATTTGATCAGAATCTGACCATGGACTTATGGAGATATGCCACGAAATATATTAATGGGTGATCCTGACTGGATTATTGTGCTGAACAGTGAACTGAAAATCGCAGACTGTGAATGGTTACCGACAATTTCTTCAGCTATGAGGCTGAATATGTGCCAGTGATATATTTATTACTCACTGGTATCATAGCATAACTTATTTTAGAAATCCCAGTTTGGGGCTGCAAACTATCTTAACCTGCTAGACCGTTTTCTTTTCAAGTATTTTAAAATTGTACAAGCACCTACAGCACTATTTACTTTTTCATATTACCTACATTCATTAAAGTATGAAATGTCACAAAATCAGATAATCAATAAGTACTTATATGTGTGTATACATGTATATAAATAATGGACATTATAACGTGACATTTAATTTTACTTTTTCATTATTCCACAGTCACAGATGAACTGTCACTTTCACCTCGATCCTCGCTAAACGCAACAGCATCCATTGGACAAACGGGCCAGGCGTTAACTGCAAATATTCACACGTTCTAAATATGATACATACATACACATTGCTACATTGCCACATAAAAACTATCTACAAGTATCTATAATGTCAATTCACCTACTTACCTGTACGAGCATCATTCAAAATAATTTACCATAGGATCGCGTTCGCTACTAAACAAAATTAATTGAATCGTAGCTTATTTAATTTACTACTGATTATGTAATTCTACGTACAGCAGCACATTGCATACATAGGAATTTATAACAAACATATAAACTTGGACATCTAGGTACTGTACAGAGTGTTTTAAGAGAACTGTAAGTACCTTAAGACATGATGTCAATTAACTCTAACAATAAGTAAAAAGTGTCTACAGACATTATTACAGCTATTTGTAATTGCAATATACGCACAAGTGATCTTATTGTTGTCCGAAAGAAACAACGAGGATGACAAAACTCAATAAGTTAGTGAATAACCAAAGCAATAATTTATCGTTTTCATTTAATTAGTTAAAGCATGGTTTCCAAATTTTTAGGAAGCTGGAATCAGCTAGAAAAAATCTGGAATCTGGAAGCAACGTCTGTAAAAACTTATTTGCGTACAACTGTAAGTTAATGGAACTTACTCGGACAGATTTTTATAGCGAAAAAAATGGTACAAAACATTCCATTGATCATTTCATTGTAGGTAAACACAATAAAACTGAAACAAAAATTCGTATTCGTATTAGTAAATTTAACTGACTTCAGAACCGTAGTAACAATGTATTAAATAATAATATGAATTATATTAGCGAATTTCGAAAACTCGAAATTCAGCTATTACAGTAGCTCTCATGACGCAATCTGAGTCCGGGACTATGGCAGAAATATGTTTTGAGGTCCCTAGAATACGAAAATTATATTCGCTAAAATTTATATATATATATATATATATATATATATATATATATATATATATATATATATATATATATATATATATATATATATTATGTGTTCCCACGATAACTCTCGAACGAAACGTCTAATGCTTATGAAATTTTGTGTGCGGACTGGATTCTGAATTGGCTCGGCTAAGTTCATTAGCCAGACACGTCGGATGCCCAGAAGTAGGTTTTCTGGCCATTTTTTATCATTCGATCCTATTATAAGACAATTCGATTTTTACATCGTTGAAAAGGAAAAAAAAATTATGAAGAAAATGTTCTTATAATTTTCTTTCTATGTTAAGTAGTTTTCGAGAAAATCGTAATTTTCACTTTTGCCTTATTTTGCTCTCTTTGTCATTGTAATAAGTAATTTATATTTCTCTCTCAGTTGCTTATAACATATACAAAAACTTCTTTTTTTTTACGTAAAACAAACGGTAGTTATTCAAAATCTATGTATTATAAATACCATATCTCTGTCTCATTTTTTTAAATTAAAATTAACTAGATATTTTAGGCATGTGTAATGAAGATTTTTTTAATTTTTTTATTGAATTTTGAATGAACAAGATAATGAAGGTAATGTCATGATATAATATTATTAAATGTTTTAGAAAGATAACATAATAATATATGTTTATATGCCAGGAAAAAAATTTTAAAGAACTAGATCGATTTAGAAAATTTTTTCACTGTCAAAAATCTAAGCTATTTTAGATATTTTAGACAGATATAGATTACGTAATGTGAGGTCCGCCAGGGTCCATGGGACCCAAAAGTGTGAAAAATAAACTAACCGACCGATTTTGAAAATTTTTTCACTGTTAGAGAGCTAAACTATTTTAGAAAGATATAGATTACCTTATGCAAGGTCCGCTAAGGTCCATTGAATCTAGAAGTGTCAAAAATAAAATAAGCGACCGATTTTGAAAATTTTTTTACTGTCAAAGAGCTAAGCTATTTTAGATAGATATAGAATACGTAATGTAAGATCCGCCAAGGTCCATGGGACCCAAAAATGTCAACAATAAACTAACCGACCGATTTTGAAAATTTTTTCACTGTTAGAGAGCTAAATAGATAGATATAGATTACCTTATGTAAGGTCCGCTAGGGTCCATTGGATCTAAAAGTGTCAAAAATACAATAACCGACTGATTTTGAAAATTTTTTACTATTACTGAGGTAAACTATTTTAGATGGATTTAGCTTATATATTGTATGAGGTCGGTCAGAGTCCTGGGATCTTTTAAGCGCCAAGAATAAACTAACCGACCGATTTTGAAAATTTTTGCGCCGTTAGGGAGCTAAACTATTTTAGATAGTTATAGATTACGTTATGTAAGGTCCGTCAAAGTCCATGGGACCCAGAAGTGTCAAAAATAAAATAACTGACCGATTTTGAAAATTTTTTCACTATTGCAGAGGTAATCTATTTTAGATAAGTACAGTATGTTATCTGAGATCCACAACTATCCTGCGGATGCAAATGCGGCATAGAAAACTACACAACGGCTTTTTAAAAATAGTTTTACTGTTAGAAAGATAAAATATCCTATATTATACAGGATAGAAATAAGCTAGCGAACCGATTCTCAATATTTTCTCATTGCTAGAGAATTAACTTATTTTAGGTGGATAGCACTATGCTGTACAAAGTCCGTTCGGGGTCTTGGGTCCCAAATATACCAAAAATAAATTACCTAGCCGATTTTGAAAATTCTTTTACTCTTAGAAAGCTAAACTAGTTTAGATGGGTATATGCGCCAAGCACCTTATGCGAAAAAGTACCAAAAATTAACTACTCAACTGATTTTGAAAATCTTTTCACTCTTAGAAAGCTGAATTATTTTAAATGGATACAGGTCTTAGATGAGATCCGCCAGTGCCCAATATTTCGAAATTCGCTATGTTATGCAGATGCTGCGACAGGGGTATTAATTTATTTTAATCGTTAAATTGTCTTACTGTATGTATTACACTTGAGTTTTATATTTTTTCTGAATAAATTTGTGTTTTCTACAATTCAAATTTTTTTCCTAAGAGCAATTTAACTCGAAGAACTGTTAACTAACAAAAACGCGACAGCGAAGCGACTGTTTTCTTTTCTTTTTAAAATTTAATGTAACAATTTTATTATAAGAATGTTTTGTGATGCGGCAATAGCCGGTTTTTGGATATCAATTGGATATCTATTTTGTTCACATTTATAGTAGTGATGTCGGATAATTAATCAATTAGTCGGTTTAGTCGACTAATTTTGTTTACATTTAGTTATATTTTAGTCGACTATTTTACCTTCGATTAAATGATTAAAATGATTAATTTTTTTAAATGACTAAAAAAACGATTAATTTAACAATTTTTCTGTATTATTTATTGGACTTTAAAAAATGGAAACTAAAAAATTATCTATCTGTATGATTTTTAACTTTTATGTGATTAATATATTGTCATATTTCATACATTTCTTTCTTTTTCTTAAAAGAAGAATATTAAAAGTCCATAATTAAATTCAAAAGAAAACCTCGTTTTTTAAAGAGTCACATAGATTACCTGACCATGAATTTGACTAAAAATTTAGTCGATTAGTCGACTATTCTGTGTTGGATATTTTCGACTAATGACTAATTTTATCTGAAAAATAATTTTAGTCGATTAATCGATTAACTGCTTCTCGGTTCGACATCACTAATTTATAGTCGTCTTAAATTATTTATACATATTATTAAGTATGTATTTACTATACCATACCATACTATACAAATACCTACACAATCATTTATTACAGGCAATTTATTTTTACTTCTTAACATACCGACCAATAATACTGTCATATTTTTTCCTGTTCCACTTATGTGTTCCAATTACTACTAGGTTGTTCTACTAACTATTAACTACTAAGTATTGACTACTTGGCTAGGTGGGAACTTAACTTAAAATCACTTAAGCGATTAAAAAAAATTCAGCAGACTTGACTGTGACCTCCAAATTTTTTTTTTTTTTTTTATCATTTTAATACCTACCAAATACTTCTTGTTCTTAGATACATCTCTTGCCACACTTTAAAACACTAAAACAGTCGTACATACACGGGCAATACGCTGTGAAAAGAGTGAAATCATGGAAAGGCAGTGATCTCTATGTGGAAAGGGTATTCACATGTCATTAGTAAATATAATTGATTTCTACTCATTGGCAATCACAACTTTACTACTGCTTCGATATGTTTGCAAATAATTTTCTAAACGTAAGTAGCGAGTACTAATAATTAGTTAACAATGCATAAGTATTATTCGGTCTTGTTCAACTTAAAAATATCTATATTATTTAACCATGGCTCTACGTATTGTGCTCACATTATAATTACTAAAATCTTTTGCTAAAATATTTGTTACTTTGTTTGAAACATCTTGTATACGTACGAATGAATAATATCATGTATATTATATAGAGACCAATCAGGATAAATTACCAACTTACCAAATAAAAAATTATATTTTCTTTATTATTTAATAGATACTAACAAACACACAAACTCTACTTATTGTTGGACAGGTGTATACACAATTTATTATTGTACGAACACAAAATATAAGTTCATCGAAACATGGGACAGTTACCTTGAATGAATCTGTTGTGCATAACAATCCTTAAACTGGTTAAATAATATATTAATGCACAACGAAATATGTACCGAAATTCTGTTCTTCAGTTCTGCTACCTAAGATAATTAATATCAGTTAAGTTTTTACTAATTAGCCCAAGAGCCAGTAGTCGACTACCTGTATGTATTTGACCAGACCTAGATTTTTGTGCAGTGAGTCCCCTATACCTACCATACATGAAATGGGGACTCGCTAAGTCCAACGCGGTGAGAACAGCTGGAGCTCAGGTAGGCCAGGTATCAAAAATAGACGAAACTCAAATGTATTTGACCACGTCTGCCATTTGAAAATTTAAAAATACATTGTTATTATTATCGGAAAATGACAATGGCAGACCATTATCGGGTGATAAGCATCGTGGCCGACGATTTTTAATGTGCCAAAAAATATGCAATTTTGAAATTAATTGATCACGTCTGCCGTTGATATATTTTGTTTATTATAAGTAGTCTTAGAAGGTTATATTTTTCATGGCAGACGATTTTAATGTGAGCAGACATCAGTAGTCAATAAAATCTTAGCATCTTAGCAAACATAACAAAGTCGTCAAATGTAAGTTTTACTTATGCAAATAATTTCGGTCATATTGTATCTAGTCTATAGACTGGCTATATCAATGAAAAAATGAAGCTTCCAGATACGTTCAAAATAGAACCAACTGCTACTTTGTCATAAATCAATGCAATAACCATGGCATCCGTAGTAATTTTAATCCGGAGTTCCACGTCGTATGACTGATCTTCATCATCCACTGCGTCTGCTTCTGTAACAATAAAGTAAATTTGATCCAAACACATTCCAAGATACAGAATTTATTATAATCGACTTACCAGGGACATCGCTAATTAAGTCGTTAACAGTCTGGAAGTTGATCCCCCTCGAACCATTTGAAGACAAATGCACTGTCTTGTTGGATCCAACCATATTCGAATGGGTTTAATTTTATAGGCTGCTTTTTGAAGGCATTACCACACGTAATTACGTAATTACGTATTAGGATTACAACACGTGGTAATTCTATCCTAAATATGTTAATTTCTATAATAATATCAATATTTATAAACATAAATGTGAGACAGCATGCAGCCTGTACATACATAAATCTGCTCGGGCAGTAGCTAAGATTTTATTGACTACTGATGTCTGCTCACATTAAAATCGTCTGCTGTGAAAAATATAACCTTCTAAAACTACTTATAATAAACAAAATATATCAACGGCAGACGTGATCAATTAATTTCAAAATTGCATATTTTTTGGCACATTAAAAATCGTCGGCCACGATGCTTATCACCCGATAATGGTCTGCCATTGTCATTTTCCGATAATAATAACAATGTATTTTTAAATTTTCAAATGGCAGACGTGGTCAAATACATTTGAGTTTCGTCTATTTTTGATACCTGGCCTACCTGAGCTCCAGCTGTTCTCACCGCGTTGGACTTAGCGAGTCCCCATTTCATGTATGGTAGGTATAGGGGACTCACTGCACAAAAATCTAGGTCTGGTCAAATACATACAGGTAGCCGACCACTGGCTCTTGGACTAAATATTTAGTAAGTTAGATAATCACTTAGGTACAATCTTTATTATATTTATCGTAAATAGAAATAACTTCGTGATAGTTTTCGAACGTTTTGGTCCTTCTTAACCTAAACTGGACGGCGTTATGTAATAACAGATTAAACGCCAAATAGATTAAAGTAAATAACGGTACATCTTCTTTGCCATTGAAATAAGATGTACCGTTATTTACCTGAATCAATCTGGCGCTTAATCTATTATTACATAATGCCGTCCAATTTTGCCAGAGAACCAAATCTAATCACTAAGAACTTTTCGCCTACTTTTTCGGGACAAATTGACGCAATTCTAAAACCTTATCTTTAGCTACTTCCAAGGGAAAAAACAAAACGGAGTGACTTTTTGACAGAGTTTGATTGTGTGGTTTTCTCATACAAAAAGGATAGGAAAATTAACACCAAAGTCATTTTAAATACTTGATTAGAATATTATGTAAATTAAGTTTAGCAAATTTACAAAATTTTACCGAAAGTAAATAAAAGTAAAATTTAATTTTTTCCTCTAACACAGCGGTTTCCAAACTAGGGGCCTCCAGGGGAGCGCTCAGTGTTCACTAGGGGGGCGCAGGTTAATTTCAAATATCGCCGTCGTTTTGATAAAATTATAGTATTAAGAATAAGCGTTCAAACATAATTACCAAATAATGGACATTTTATATTAAGGAGTTACATGGGTCTTTTTTAGCAAAAAAAAAACACTATTATTTAGATTTTTTTACAATATAAGAAAATATAATTTAGTTAAACTTTTGGCATATTATTACATATTATTTTGAGACACACATAAAAAAAAAAATTAGGCCATTGGCAGCTAGTTTTCGAAAATCGCTGATTTTTTGCCGTAGGCAAAGTAACTCGTGATATTTTTACCTAAAATAAAAAAAACAAAATTTTTCCTATTAGTAGATGCTTATGGCTTGTACTTGAACGAAAACTTACTGTTTCCGTTCATTACATCTCATTTTACAAGTAGAAAATCAACGAAAAACACGAAAATTTTTACCAAAAATCAAAATTTTTTGTTAGAAATACTGTTAGAAGTTGAAATTTCATTTTTTTTAAATCCATGTAACCCCATGCAAGCCATGTAACCCCTTAACACTGATTTTTCTACTCGTTAAACTGTACGTAATATTTTAACAATAACAATTGTTGTTGCTCTGACATGAAAAAATTCACATTTTCCAATAGATTAAGGTGGTTTTATAACACAGAACTTCTTCTTTAGTATACAATATTTCATCTGGTTTGGTAGGCCATTTTCAGTTTTCCTTAAATTTTCTCATAACCCAGACCATGTAATCGTTACTTACTTCGCTAACCTTTTCCAGGTAAAGTGTTCCCTCGTAATTAAATCACGACCGTTTACTGTTTGCTTAATAGGTGAATCTGCTTGTGCGATATGATGTATGTATGGCCGACCTATGTGACTAACAACCAACAATTAAAAATAAATTTATTTATTTTAAGAAAAATATCCCTTTATTTTGAGAATTTTTTTGTTCAATAGAATTTTTACACTTAAATACAACACACTTCATTTTTTTTTTTTTTGTTTAAATTTCACGAGTTGATTAAAAAACAATGACACTAAGAACGATGTGACCCTTATGACGAACAGTAATATATTAAATCAGAAGAGATATAAATTGCACAACATTGCATCATACGAACGACAGATTTTTATAGCAACTTTGTTTCTAGTTTCCAATTTGGGAAGGATATTTCACCCCTATAAATGTATGGAAGCCAAAAAAAAAATTATTAATTCATTTTTATGTGATATAATTATGTGAATAAAATCTCGGAGTTTTAAATTTTCAAATCGACAGGTGAAGGCGTGGTTTCACCCCGTTAAAAATGTGTGGTATAAAAAATAATATTATATTCATTATTGTTACTAAAATTATATATATATATATATATATATATATATATATATATATATATATATATATTTATTTATTTATATATATATATTTATATATATATATATATATATATATATATATATATATATATATATATATATATAAATATAAATAAAATTTCGTCAATTTTAAATTTTCTAATCACACACTTCAACGGGTGGTTTCATCCCTTAAAAATGTGTGGACGCAAAAAATAATGTTATATTTATTATTAGAATTTCGTATAATGTGTAAAAACAAAATATCGACAATTTTTAATTTTTAAGGTAAGCACTTGAAGGGGTGGTTTTAACCCTTGAAAATTTGTGGATGCAAAAAATAATGTTATAGGTTATATTCTGTTTGAAAATGAACTAACGGTTCGAAACAATATTGTCACAGTTTCAAAAATAAAAGTGGTATTTTGCAAAGTAAAATATTTGTTTATTATTTACAAATGTTATATTTATTACTAGAGCTCTGTATAGTATATATATAACAAAATATCATCAATTTTTAAATACACAGTTGAGGGGTGGTTTCAACCCTTAAAAATGTGTAAATGCAAAAAATAATGTTATATTTGTTACTAGAACTTTTTAAGGTACGTATAAACAAAATTTCATAGATTTTAAAATTTTTGAGTTACAACATTGAGGGGATGTTTCACCCCTTAAAAACGTTTTTTAGCAGCAACTGATATTTTTTATGTTATTAGATAGCCACTCTCTACATACTGACAAAGTTTCAGATTTTTTTGAATTTTCGACTTCTTGCCCTTTCCTTGTTAGATGTATACTCCATGAAAATATTCACAATACGCTTTTTAATTTCTGAAAAATCAATATACTTTCGAAATTATAGTCATTTTAAAAAAAAATTTACCTTAGGGTGTCAATCACTATACTGTTTACCCTAGTCCTTAGTTAAAAAGATTGTTTAAATATTCTTTTTCAGAAAACTCCAAATCTTCTCCGTTGGAATTCTGGAGTGAATAAATGTCAGAACGTATTTCACTGTCTTTAACTCTAATTGCTTCCTTTTTATTTGGTTTTGAAATCTTTATAACAACCTGCTGTTATCCCGCAGAGTAACGATTTTTAACTTACGAAATCATGGTTCTTCAAAGAAACATTACCATCAAAATAATTTCGTGATATTGTTACTAATAAATGTATTTCAAAAATACCCCTGCCGCAGCATCTGCGTAACATACTGAATTTCCAAAGATTGGACACTGGCGAATCTCATACAACAACCTGTATCCATCTAAAATAGTTTAACTCTCTAACTATGAAAAAATTTTCAAATTCGGTTAAGTAGTTAATTTTTAGCGTAGTTAAGTAGTTAATTTTAATCTCATATCGCGCGTACTCTGTCTTAACCTCGTCTAAGGTTTTTTGGCGGTTTTGAGTTAGAAAGTCATACATGTACATAATTCACTCCCCCATATGATGCAAAATAGTTAATGGAAAAATAATTATTCAATTTAATGCAAACTTGTACGACATGGACTAAATTTAGTTTTCTGACAAAAAATGGTATATGATATACTAGTTTGTGTAAAATTATTTGTTGAAATAGTAACATTTTTATCAGCATACCCTCGTACTTGACCAAGATACAACTATCTGACACTAGAGTTCGCAGGTGCTGTACACGAGAAATCCAATGGTACGTAGTGGTCGGTGCAAATTTAAGGGGAAGTACGTAAAATCGGAAGATCAGGAGCGTCGGTAAACTTTTATTTGAGGGGTCGGTAAATATTATTTATTATATAAACAGGTACATATTATATATAAATAAGTACAGTACGCTTCAAAAAGTGATCGAACACTCACCCAGGGGAGTGCCCACACTTTTGACGCCGCACTGTACTTAATGTTGTGGTACACTGCCGTGTCAAAAGTGTGCCCCTCCCCCTTGGTCAAAGTGCCCAATCACTTTTTGAAGCGTACTGTACTTATTTAAGCGAGCGCGTGTTGGAGTCAAATGTCAAGGTTTGTATGTCCACAAAATAAGTACAGTACCCTTCAAAAAGGACAGCTTAACCCAGGGGTGCCCACACTTTTGACACGGCAGTGTACCACAACATTAAGTACAGTGCGGCGTCAAAAGTGTGGGCACACCCCTGGGTCAGGGTGTCCCCATACGTTTGACGCGGTAGTGTGCGACAGAACCCATACCGCTCTTTTACTGATATCTTTGCCAGTTGACGACAATGGTGACGTCTGTTTTTGGATATCTTTGTTAGTTGACGAATAGAATATTCCAAAATATTTGTCAAGATATGCCATTTGGCCTCTTTTTCAATGACCAACTAAATGGTGCAATTGATTTTTCGATACCTTTGCTAGTTGACAAATAGAATATTCTAGAATTTTTTTTTTAAACTGCGCTATTTAATCTCATTTTTAGTGACCAATTCAATGGTGAAGTCTGTTTTTTGATGTCTCGGCTAGTTGACGTTTAGAATATTCTAGAATTTTACGTTACTCATTTTGCATTTGCGTTTTGCATATTACCTACGCTGAATAATTACTTTAATTAATACGTATTCTCCAATTCAAAAAAACTAATATTGATTCCTTTTTGTTTAACCTAAAGAATTTTTTTTGTCCCACAATTTTTCACTTTTCTATATTCTTTGTCTCGATTTTTACAATATCTTGAAATTTTATGATATCTCGATGTAATATTTTGAAATATACTGGAATAAAATAAATATTATTTAATGATTTATACCACTTTGTATTTTTTATTTGACAATTATAACCTTTAAGCATAATTTCCTATCCTTATAATTCTGTACAAAAAAAGTGAATTGTAACCCCGTATTTACTAAAAACAACTAATATAATTATACAATATATTATATACAAGAAGTTGCAGTAAGAATCAAATCGATCGGATGATTTGTTTTCGTGCTTAAGCGTAGCAAATTTGAAAAATGTAGTTTCGAGAAAAACGCGTTTAAAATTTAAGTTACTGGTTAGGCTATCAGAATATGCAAAAAAAAATCGATTTATTTCACAAACTCGTATATTGAAGAAAAAAGTGGACTGTAAACTCGTACTTACTAAAAACAACGATAGCTTGTAGTTTAAAATATTTAAATGTGTGCTTCATGTCTACATAGGTAGCAAACATCAAAAAGTGTAACATACATAAATCTTAAATCCATGGTGATGAAAATACAGTATTTAATATGTTTTTTGTGTTTCCTGAAAACTGTGATTTTTGTTATACGAGTTTGGGGCAGAACACGCGCGATATATTATAGCATATATGCACTTAAAAGAATTTAACTTTTAAAAGGTGAAAAAATTTTCAAAATCGATTAAGCTGTTAATTTTTAGCGCTTTTGGGCTCCCAGGATCCTGGCGAATCTCATATATTATAGCATATACTCGTATGCATTTAAAAGATTTAACTTCGGTTGGGTAGTTTTATTTTTGGCGCTTTTGGGACCGCCGGACACTGGCAGATCTCATATAACATAACTTATATCCATCTAAAATAGTTTAGCTTTCTAACAGTAAAGACATTTTCAAAATCGGTGATGACGTGTTCTTGAAAAGTTAGTTTAATTTCGTTAGCGAATTTCCAAAACTGGAAATTCGGCCGTTCTCATGACTTAACCTGAGGCCGAGTCTATAACAGAAATCTGTTTTGAGGTATATCCCTAGAATATATATATATATACATATATATATATATATATATATATATATATATATATATATATATATATATATATATATATATATATATATATATATATATGTATGTATGTATATATATATATATATATATATATATATATATATATATATATATATATATATACAACATATAAGCTAAATCCATCTAAAATAGTTTACCTCTGTAATAGTGAAAAAATTTTCAAAATCAGTCGGTTATTGTATTTTTGACACTTTTAGATCCAATGGACCCTAGCGGACCCTACATAAGGTAACCTATATTTATCTAAAATAGTTTAGCTCTATAACAGTGAAAAAATTTTCAAAATCGGTCGGTTAGTTTATTGTTGACATTTTTGGGTCCCATGGACCTTGGCGGACCTTACATTACGTAATCTATATCTGTCTAAAATATCTAAAATAGCTTAGATCTTTGACAGTGAAAAAATTTTCAAAATCGATCTAATTCTTTAAAATTTTTTTCCTGGCATATACATAAACATTATTATTATGTTATCTTTCTATAATATTTAATAATATTATATCATGACATTACCTTCATTATCTTGTTCATTTAAAATTCAATAAAAAAATTAAAAAAATCTTCATTACACATGCTTAAAATATCTGGTTAATTTTAATTTTAAAAAAAATGAGACAGAGATATGGTATTTATAATACATAGATTTTGAATAACTACCGTTTGTTTTACGTAAAAAAAATGAAATGAAATTAATATCTGATATATAAATGATATTAATTAATAAGGTCCATTGAATCTAGAAGTGTCAAAAATACAATAACCGACTGATTTTGAAAATTTTTTCACTATTACAGAGGTAAACTATTTTAGATGGATTTAGCTTATATGTTGTATGAGGTCGGTCAGAGTCCTGGGATCTTTTAAGCGCCAAGAATAAACTAACCGACCGATTTTGAAAATTTTTTCGCTGTTAGAGAGCTAAACTATTTTAGATAGTTCTAGATTACGTTATGTAAGGCCCGTCAAAGTCTCAAAGTCCATGGGACCCAGAAGTGTCAAAAATAAAATAACTGACCGATTTTGAAAATTTTTTCACTATTGCAGAGGTAAACTATTTTAGATAAGTACAGTATTTTATCTGAGATCCACAACTGTCCTGCGGATGCAAATGCGGCATAGAAAACTACACAACGGGTTTTAAAAATAGTTTTACTGTTAGAAAGATAAAATATCCTATATTATATAAGATAGAAATAAGCTACCGAACCGATTCTCAATATTTTCTCATTGCTAGAGAATTAACTTATTTTAGGTGGATAGCACTATGCTGTACAAAGTCCGTTCGGGGTCTTGAGTCCCAAATATACCAAAAATAAATTACCTAGCCGATTTTGAAAATTCTTTTACTCTTAGAAAGCTAAACTAGTTTAGATGGGTATATGCGCCAAGCACCTTATGCGAAAAAGCGCCAAAAATTAACTACTCATCTGATTTTGAAAATCTTTTCACTCTTAGAAAGCTGAATTATTTTAAATGGATACAGGTCTTAGATGAGATCCGCCAGTGCCCAATATTTCGAAATTCGCTATGTTATGCAGATGCTGCGACAGGGGTATTTTTTTATTTGACAAAATTAAAATAGATGCATACATACATAGTTACACATAAAAATTTTGACACATTTTTTCCATAATATATTTCTTTTGAAAATATTAAAAAGTTTTACATTTTTGCTTGTTTTATGTTCCAAGAATACTGGATACTTTCGATAATAAAAGTTTTAACACCAAACAAGAGGATTTAACTAGTGTTTAGATAGAAAGTGACGAGATAATAAATCCAGTTTCGCCTGGAAAATCTAGAAAAACGAAAAACAATCAAGAAGACAATATTTCAGATATTCCCAGCGAAGAAGATGTTTTAGACATTTAATTTTTTGACTTATTCCTTGTGGAGAACGAAATTAAGGACATTTCTAATAAACAAAACATTACGCATTTAAGTTAATTTTATTTATACTTTTAATAATGAAAGTAAAAACTTCTCTTTGAAATACTTTCAGTGTATCTCTTTATTGTCTGACTCTGCCATTTTGACGAGAAAACATTTCCAAAACTCGTTATGTCCTAATTACAGATTCAAAACACGTTATGTCCAAGAATTTTTATTTTTTATTTTTTTTATTTTTTTCAAATAACTATTGCTGTATGATTTCATACGTTAACATACAATAAAAGTAAATAATGTAACGCATAAATAACAATTTTTTCAACTTAATATGACTACTGGGAAAGAAATAATACGTTTTTTCAGCTTACTGTAAAATTTGAGATTATGTGCTTAACGAGTTTTAGACGACACACATGGAAATAAAAAAACATTTTACAGTAGTGTTACAGATTTTGTTACAGAAACTCATTATTTTATATAAATTTTGACTGTTAAATATCACTTTTCACAATACATTAATGTCACTGAACTTTTTTCAATTGATAATTACAAAACTTAAATATTTCTTTACGAAAAATATACTTAAAAATCAAAAGATAATCCAATTTGATACAATTTGTAATATGTCACATTTCGCAAATGGTTTTCAATTTAATTGAAATAGCAAGAAACCTAAAACAAAATTTTAAAAAAAATTTATTATTTACAAATTCTCTTAATTTGTATATTTTACCTAGTTTTTTGAAATTTGTAGCCATAAAAATTACCAAAAAAATTGTTTACTCTTATTCAATTTTGTTGAAGAAATAATTCCTTTGCTGATTCTAACACGACACTTCTAACAATGAAATTTCAAATAATATTTGAATGAATCAACATTACCAACATTGCAGTATTGTTAATGTTTTTTCTTTTTAATTATTTTGTTATAAAATTAAATCGTCTACATAAAATTTACAAAAAAATTTTAAAATACTAAAATTTTAGAAAAAATCTGTTGGAATACAAGGCAAGTTAATTTGAAAAAATTTAACACTACTAATAGAGGATGTCGATAATATCCAACAGATGGCTCCATAGTACTAAACACGTGCCCTTTATTGTGAATAGAGTCCTGACATTTTTTCTCCAAAACAGAGCGGGAAGCTTCAAAATTAATTATTGAAAATTCAGTGAGTTATTCGCGATCTCCCAAGGCTCCAGAAAAGTCCCCCCATTGGTGCAGTGATTGCGATCTTCACAGTGCCTAAAATAAAAAATAAAAAAACCAAAAAGCCTATTAAACTAGGAGGTATTGCCCGTGCCATGAACTTCAATTGAAACGAAAAAAATTGAAATTTAACAGAATGGCGGAGTTTTTAAAAAAAAGGTTCAAATTTTGCGCGAAAATTTGATGAATTTTGGCCTGCAAAAATTACATTTTTTATTCGATCGGAAAACTGGAGGTTCATGGTACGAAGAAACACATATAAAAGAAGCTTCAATAAGAATCAAATAGTTCGGATGATTTGTCTTCGAGTTATAATAACTGCAGCAAAGGGCATAGCCGGGTAAGATAGGGAAAACGGCCCTTGACGCAAAATTGATTGTTCTTATAGGAAATAATACTTCTTAGCCCCAGATTCATTCTTGCCAAATTTCAATCCTCTGAGGCTAATAGTTTTCGAATACACAAACAGACAAAAATTTTCAAAAAAAATTTTTTTTTACGCAATTACTGAGCCGATTTATTTAAGTTTAATATATATTGTGTACCCACTTTAGGCAAAGTTATAAAAAAAAATTAACGTTATATCCCTTTATTATACTAATTTTTTTAAATTTTTAAATTTTACTAAATTTTTTTTTGGCACTTACGCGCTAGCGACACCCACCATTTTTTGTTAAATAATATGTCTCTTAGTACTCTATAACATATATTTTTATGAAAAAATTTTAGTTGGTAGAACATAGTAATATTTCAATACAAGTGCATACCATGTTAGGTACTACATATATTACTTATGTATAAGAAGGGCTATAAAGTAAAATATCTACCCTATTTCTAAAATAATACAATTACATACGTTCATAACTACGATAAACTAGTTTAAATTTACTCAAGTCCAACATTTTCTGCCGTTTGTCTTTTTTTATCAATAAAACAAAATAGATATTGATTTCTCTTTTGTTAGAGTTTTTTCCTTTGTAAGACGTCAAGTGAAACTTTGTAAGCTCATACACCACGTCTTACGATGTCAACAATTTCATACAAAGTTGATTAGCTGTCAAAATAGTATACCAGTTGGTCACTTCGTTATAATTCCCCATGACCCGTCATCGTGTTAACAAAAGAAGACATTTGTCTAAGCTTGTGTGTCGTTGTTATGAACGTATGTAATTTTATTACAAAAAAAATCCACTTTCTGGACCTCCTTAAGAAGTGCAACAAAAACATCAAGTGAGAGGGTCTGTTCAAGTTAGTTATATGTATCTACATGTAATTTACCTACATATTTTTATAACTACAAGTTTTAGTCGGACTGTTGTTATTACTATACATTGTTGAAGTTTTTTGTTCCAATCTATTAAGTTAATGTTTATTATTATTAAAACAATATAACATTTAAAACGTATTATTATTATTATTATTATTATTATTATCTTTATTTAAATAAAGTTTCTAAAACTTATAATTTTTGTTGAGTTAGATGTAATTTTAATTAGTAAGTATGCTGAGATAATTTTACTGATTTCATTCAAATATTCAGATTCATGGTAAAATTAACCTTGAAAATTATTTTTTAACAAGTAGAAATATATTTTTTATAACAAGTTAAAATATAAATTTTTTTAGACCGTCACAGGAACTCCAAGAACTGTAACTCAGGGGGGAAGAGAACATTTTATTGCACTCCACAGAGTTCTACTGTGTTTTAGAAATCAGGCAGATGCTTTACTTTATGGTCCTTTTTATATATAAGTAATATATGTAATACCGAACATGACATGCATTTGTATTGAAATATTACTATGTTCTACCAACTAAAATTTTTCCGTAAAAATATATGTTATAGAGTACTAAGAGACATATTATTGAACAAAAAATGGTGGGTGTCGCTAACGCGTAAGTGCCAAAAAAAAATTTACTTTAATTTAAAAATTTAAAAAAATTAGTATAATAAAGGGATATAACGTTAATTTTTTTTTATTACTTTGTTTAAGGTGGGTACACAATATATATTAAACTCAAATAAATCGGCTCAGTAATTTCGTAAAAAAAAATTTTTTTTGGAAATTTTTGTCTGCTTGTGTATTCAGAAACTATTAGCCTTAGAGGGTTGAAATTTGGCAGGAATGTATCTGGGGCTAAGAAGTATTATTTCCTATAAAAACAATCAATTTTGCGTCAAGGGCCGTTTTCCCTATCTTACCCGGCTATGCCCTTTGAAAAATTTAGTTTTTCTTCACCTTACCTTTTAGTTTTAATCACTGAGAATTTTTACTAAAATGATTGATGATACACTCACTATAACGGTCATAGTAAAACTAGATGAATCAGAACATTAAATGTGCCAGAGTCTAGCTGCTCCACAACATGTAACTGGCAACCACGTCCAAAAACTCCCGAACTATCAACCTTCATACATTTCTCAATACTTCAAAGTTAAAAATGAAAATCAGAATCCGCTCTTCAGATGGCTGTAACTCAAAAACTATTTGAGATATGCACTTGAAATTTTAGTATCTTATTTTTAAAGGTATAGACTGTCGAAGTAAGAAAAAAAAAATTTTTCCAATTTTTTCAAAATGTCACACTAGTGGTCCCCCTCAATGCGTTTTTAGCACGCATTTGGAATTTCTTTTTTGAAATACTTTAAAAATATTTAAAAATAATGAAGATTCTTTCCATGCTATCCATCGTGTTAAGACAGCGATTCTCAATCTTTTTTCTCTCACCCGTTCTTTGAGTAGGATTTTCATTATTGTCCGACCAAAACAGGATTTGCAGCCGAAACCGAAACTTATTTAAATATCTTAAAATTTCAATTGTATGTCGAAATTTAGTACATATATGAGACACAAGCTCACCCAAATGAAGCGCGACAATTCACGAACATTGAATTTCGGTGCGGTCGAAGTTTCGGCTGATTTTTGACCGAAACTGAAACTATAGCCGAAACTAAATCTATTGGCCGAAATTAGCCGAAACTGAAACCGAAACCGAAGGTTCGGTCGGTCACTAATTTTCATATATTAATTTTCATATATGAATTAATTTTCATACATACCCCTCCCTCGCACCGAGCTTACCTTATGCGTTAATTGTAGCGCGACGAAACATCAGAATTTCATATTTTTATGCGCTGTTTTGATGATTTTGCTGTCTCTGTTATCCATGAACTTTCCATGATTATCTTTATTTCTATAATTTTATATACTTTTAGTTGTATAATTCTATTATATTAATTGTAGAATTTCATAGTTGTAAAATTTCATAACTTAATCGTACTGTTTAAGTACGACTAACAATAAGTTTGTTAGTTATCAGAGTATTGTCTGTTTCAGAGAAGTAAGAGGATTTAAATTTTAATATGGGAAAACGTTGGGATTACAGTATGCTTATTTCACATGGTTGTGATTTTTATATGGTACCCATACTAATTAATTTTAAAAGTTTTAACTGATTTAAAGGTTGAGTTATCAGAAAGGAAATGTCACGGAGTAACCTGAAAATAAAAGTACGAAACTCGCATAGAAAATAACGAGGAAGAAAGTGGCTCAGAGATATTTACGTTGAAGCACATGTAATGTAATAAACTATTGAAGTATTAACTTTAATTAAGTATTCTTATTCCAAAAATAATTATACATGCTTTTTAGTCGAATTTTTCCTTGAAAAAATTAGACTTATAGTTATACAGTCTATACGACAAGAACGGCGAGAGGCGAGAGTAGGGGCGCTATCCGTTTTCGGACCCGTAGAACACGAATATGTAGAAAAAAATGTCTAATATATATATATATATATATATATATATATATATATATATATATATATATATATATATATATATATATATATTTTTTTTTTTACGCTACATTTTAATATGTGTAGGGCCCCCCTATGGAGGTTAAGAGCTCAAATTTGGTAAATGGGGCTCATTCCGATGCACAAAAATACTATCAAAGTGGGGTCAAATTTTGGGCAAATTTTGGATCCGACCCAAACTTTAAGGGGGTGGGGGGGGGGGGTGGCGAAAAAGCAATAAAAATTTTTTAAACCGGTTGGAAATAATGTTTCGGTCAATTATCTACAACATATCCAAAATTCAGTTTCCTAGGATGATTTGGAGGGAGTAGGCGGGAAAAAACGATTTTCGCTGGATCTAACACGCTCCCAGCCCTCCAGAATTAACGTAGAGGGTTGAAATTTGCTGTGTTGATAGAGTTCATACCTAGGTTGTGCTTTTTGAAGGTTTTAATATTTTACCCCCACCCCCCTCATTTTTAAGCTACAATTTCATGCTTTTTTGACGTTTTCGAAGTTTGTACCACTCGCACAGGTCACCCGAATAAACCTAGAGGTCTGAAATTTTGTATTCGGATTGAGTTAGTATCAAGGGGGTGCCTTTTGGGGGTCTCGACTTTTAACCCCTACCCCCACCATCTTTATACCCAAAAGAACATGATTTTTCTTGTTTTTTAACAGTTTCGTTCGGGTCAAAATTTCTCCAAATAAACCTAGAGGGCTGAAATTTTGTGTACAGGTTAAGCTAATAGCCAGACACTGTTTTTTGGAGGTTTCAACTTTTAACCCTTACCCCCACGATTTTTACGCCAATATTTCCTTAATTTTTTTGCTTGTTTTCTAACACGTCTAGAGACTCTCTAAGGAAACCTAGAGGGCTGAAATTTTGTACGTGTGTATTCAGTTAGTATCCAGCCAGTATCTCTTAGGGAGTCCACATTACTTTTTCCCCCAGTTCGCCCATTTTTACATCGGAATTGAATGCTATTGTTAAATGTCTTTTAAATGCATTAATTTTATTCTAAATACAAGTAGGCAAATAGTAATTTTAAAAAATTTAAAAAAAAGTGAATACAATTTTTTAACAAATGAAATACATACATATTAAGTAATTTGAAAATGTTATTAAAGTCACTGTTTATTCATAAATTAGGAATTTTGGATTTTTATTATTTATAAAATAGAAATTTTGGATTTTTTTGGAAAGAAAAAATATCTTCATAAAAGCCTTCCAGTTTACTATTTAAGTTCCTTTTTTAATATTTAAAAATAAAACACAAAAGCAATTGGCGGATAAGCATGGATAGAAATGCCCTCGTACGAATTGTGTTGGCTTTTTCCCTGTTAACTGCTATCGGCACAAAATTGAAATTTATTGAGATTCAGCCCTTAAAAACTTAAAACCTATTTTTAAAACCCCGATCAGCCGAACACTCATCATCAGTTTTGAAACCACCAGAATGACAAATCGCTTGTGGACTTTCAATTACATTTCGCTGGTAGACACTCAGTACCGAAGATGAAAGGAAAAATTCGACTTCCGTGATGGGGCTGCCGCTGCTCACGGCGTTTTTTCTTTTTAAAATGAATATAAAATACTTCTGGAAAATATTATGCCTTTAATTAATACTCCTAAAAATAATACTCCTGAGAGCCACGATGTTGGGATCATATATTCTGTAGCTGAGATCCGGCAGACAAGCGGCTCTTCAAAAGCATATTTTTTAAATTACACTTTTACTTCCTGAGATGTTCCTGGGATCCCATCAGGTATACGGCTAGTTACCCTTACAAGTCAGTAAGTAGATGCAGAATCATGAGCAGCAGGAAGTTTGGCAATTTTCTAAAAATTACTAATAAACAATGTTCTATTTTTAAGTAACTCAACGGGAACAAGGAACAAATTAAGAGTTATTGTAACTAGCCACGAGGTTGCACCATGTACTGGAATAACCGATGTTGGTGGCTTTAGTCTCTTCACACTGACTTTTGCTGTTAAATTTGAAAAAAACTGGAAAAAATATGGGTGTCAAAAAATAACACCACAGGTTACAAAATCATTCCATTTTACGTTATATGAGGGGGGAGCGGGGCTATACCGTACACTTAAAGGAGAGCGGTTATTGCTCAGCTAATATCGAGTATAAAATTATAAGAAAATAAGCAGTATATAATTTGGACCATTGGCTATTGATTTCACACAAAAAAATTTGAATTATTCCACTGTTTGCATATTTAAATTAAATTACAAAAAAAAGTGTCTCTGTACGAAATAGCCCAAACCCCGGGGGTCGGGACTATTCCGTACGGTAAGAGGGGCTATACCGTACAGTAAAAAAATCATCTTGTTAAGGAAGTAAATAACAGTAATGCAATAAATTATTTTACAAAACAGATTTTATTACTTATTATCGACTCAACTAAGAAACATCATAACGTAACTTGTATTATCGGTAAATTCAACTTACACAAGTATAAAAAGTGTTAGGTTAACTTTTGTCAAAAAAAGTGATAAAGTTTATAGAACGAAAGTATTTTATTTAAAGTTTATACATTTAAACATAAATCACAAGTAAAGTTATCTGCAGACTCGACAGCACTAAAACTATAATGTTTATGGTATTTCCTGCATCAACTACAATCTACTAATGTTGTCATATTAAACCATTTGGGGCTAAGTCATACACTCTGTACGGTTTAGCCCCATCCTGTACCTCGTGGGAGTTCAATAACCTAACCTCAAATTCCGTCGTCTAACTAGTCATCACTAGTAAACAAAAGAGAGCTTAAGAAAAGTAGTTTCTTATGTCTTATAGCTACTAACTAGCTTATAAGTAAAGGTTCTCCACCCAACTCTTATTTGGCAGTGCCCCAAAATTATAAGAGAAATAATAATAAGTTTTTTCACCGTCACATTGGCATTTACACGCACAGCGGAACGAACTCAATCCTGTGATTTTCCGCGGTCAGGCGCTAGGTTGCAACACCGATTGGGCTCGTTTAGCTTGAAATCTAGACACGAAAACCGGGTGTACGGTTTAGCCTCGCTGTACGGTATAGCCCCGCTCTCCCCTAAATTTTATTTTGATTACCTTCATACTACAAAATTTTTAACATTTCTTTAGTTAGTTACTATTTGCTTACTTTATATACGAGTATAACATTTTGTTTAAAAAAAAATGCCTTTATATACTTATTATAAAATAGCTCAAATTATTTACAAGATGCCAACTCAAATATCTGAGTAAAAATAAATATAAGAATATTCCCATGAGCATTTTATTTATGGTGGCCACTGTAAATTATTTTCCTAAAATATAAACTATATAATACATGCTTCAGTGGTCTAACACAATCATTTCTAAAATATTTTTGAAATATCATAAATATAAATTCTTTAGATGTTTTTTCTGTTTTGTGTCATATATAAATGATTGTTATTAAGAAAAAAAAACGCCGTGAGCAGCGGGGCCTCATCACGGGAGTCAAATTTTTCGTTACATCTTCAGTATTTTCAAGATATTTAAATGTGGTTAAAAGGATACAGGTGGATTATCATTTAAGTGTTTTCAAAACTGATGATAAGTGTCCGGCTGATCGGGGCTTTAAAAAAAGGGTTTAAATTTTTAAGGGCTGAATCTCAATAAATTTCAATTTTATGTCGGTAGCAGTTAGCAGGAAAAAAGCCAACACAATTCGTACGAGGACATTCCTACCCATGCTTATCCGTCAGTACCTTTTGTGTTTTATTTTTAAATATTAAAAATGGACTTTAAATAGTGAACTGGAAGGCTTTTATGAAGATCTTTTTTCTTTCCAAAAAATCCAAAATTCATATTTTATAAATAAAAACTGACTTTAATAATATTTTTAAATTACAATATTTATTACATTTATTATAACAGTTATTTCACTTTTAGCGAATTTCCAAAACTGGAAATTCAGCTATTAAAACCGTTTTGATGACGTGACTTGAGCCCGGGACTATAACAGAAATATGTTTTGAGGTCTCTAGAATACGAAAATGATATTCACTCAAAGGACCCCTGCGAATAAGATAAGTGAATCTGCCTAAGGCCCAACCTGGGTCGAGAGTGCCATGGTAGCCTTGGCCCTTGCACATGTATTCCACAGCTGCAATATTAGGTTAAGGTAGTTTTACGTTTTTGGGTTGTACCAAAATGTTCAATTTTCGACTTTTCCCGATTTTCCACTTTCCTACCCGCCTCCCAAGTGCCTAAATATTTTATATATATATATATATATATATATATATATATATATATATATATATATATATATATGCATGTAGGGTTCTAAGAGCTCCATAAGACAGTGCATGCAGTTCTCCAAAACACGGTGTTTAGAAGAAGAGACTTTCAAAAATTTCTAAATGACCTATAAAAACACGCAAAACGCGATCTTGGACTAAAATAAGACATAAATTTTTGAAATTTACGCCTTTAATTAGTAAATATACATCTAAAAATATTTCCCAAAATTGGGCCAAGTAAGGCTAATTTAAGGATTTAAATACAAGGGGCTCTAGTTACACGCGGAGTTGCAGCCATCTTAGTGGACTTGTTTAGTCATAAGATATGACGACGCCTTCCTACCAACCTTAAAAAAAGCAAGCGTGTGCGATTAAAGCTCATTAGCAGCGTTTTCATCAGCATAGAAAAGTCTCACAAAATATCATAAATCAAAAAACATGACCGCCGTCACAAAAAGGTAAACTGGAAAGTTCAAAACAGGTTATCCTTGAATTTTTATCGCAATTAGGGAACAATTTCGTTAAGGGCACAGGCTTCTGAAGGTTTGTTACCCCCAACTTATCTTTATCTTCACAAGCCACGCATTGTCTAGCAGGTAGGGCGAGGAACTTGCGAGCATGTCTTTTTTTTTAAAGTTTTGATATTTTGCAAGACCCTTCTAACAGGAAACACTGGTTATGAGATTTTATCACGCACAGCATACGTGCTTTTATTTAAAATGACAGGAAAACTTTGTGATTTCTAAGTGGCGTCTGTATTAGAGAAAAGCCTGAAAAACGGGCGTAAAACTGTTATTAATTATTATGTCTTGTAGTCTTTTGAAAAATTATTTTTTAAACTCAAAACAATTAATAGGAGGACATTCGCTATGTTATGCAGATCTGCGACAGGGGTATTTTCTTTAAAATTTACTATGCCGACTTCTATTATTAATAAAAAAAATCATTTTAAACACATATAACAATACCATTGAATTCCGATGTAAAAATGGGAGAAGTGTGGGCATGGTAATGTGGAATCCCTAAAAAGCACTAACTGGATACTAACTCAATACATGTACAAAATTTCAGCGCTCGAGGTTTACTCAGAGAGTCTCTAGGCGTGTTTGAAAAAAAGCAAAAAATCAAGGAAATATTGGCGTAAAAATCGTGGGGGTACGGGTTAAAAGTTAAAAGCACCAAAAAGCAGTGGCTGGCCATTAACTTAACCTATACACAAAATTTCAGCCCTCCAGGTTTATTTGGGGAGATTTTGACCTTGACATTTGACAAAACTGCTAAAAAACAAGAAAAATCATTTTTTTGTGTATAAAAATGTTGGGGGTAAGGGTTAAAAGTTGAAACCCCCGTGAACTGTATGCGTGACACAAACTTCAAAAACTTCAAAAACGTCGAAAAAGCATGAAATTGTAGCTCAAAAAAAATGGTGGGGTGGGGATAAAATATTAAAACTTCCAAAAAGCTTTATTGTTTTGTTTTGTCACCCCCACCACCACCCCCTTAAGGGTTGGGTCGGATCCAAAGTTTGCCCAAAATTTGACCCCACTTTTCCAGTATTGTTGCCCCATATTTTCAGCCACACCTACCAAATTTCAGCTCATCCCGTCCGTAAGGCGGTCCTATACATGTCAAAACGAGCCGGGAATTAAGACATTTTTTTCTTCAGAATCGTGTTCTACGAGTCCGAAAACGGATAGCGCCCCTGCTCTCGCCTCGTCCCGTTCTTACCGTATAGGCTGTATATAGTCTATTTTTTTTCTGTAAAAAATTCGACTAAAAAAGGGTATAGGTAATACATTAATAATATTAATATAAAATAATTATAGTAATTGGAACACCTGTCAAAAATTTGAAATCTATTACGTTGCATTGTTAGATATTACTTAGAATTAACAACAAAGTGTGAAAAATAGTGGAATATTTAACAATTTTACAGTACTTATCTTTTATATTTCACTAAAAAATCATGGGCTGGTGGTAAATTGGCTGATATTTAACTAAATTAATTTCGTCTTCATTTTTTTCAAGTTTGAATCGAAAACTATGATAAAGTTACGTGGGTCTACGGTACTGCAATTGTAAAACCCCTTTAGGACTAATGACGAGCTCAGCTCGTCATACTAATTCTTAGAAAAAATTCAACTGAAGAGTGTGCATTGTCTTATATCGGTAACTGGAGGCTGTATAGTAAAGAGCGGTCATATTGTAAATAAATTAAGCAAAACCTACCAAACTTGCAATTATTCTTATAGAGAGATATTAAATTTTTTATCTAAAATATTGGAATATACGGCGGTACTAAAAGAGTTAATATCCAGTATAAATGCCTTTTATTATAAAATTATTTATAAAATGTACAATAGATAGGTACCTATAAAATATTTTATTGTTCTAAATATCAGTGTCATTTAATACAGCTAGACATTGAGAAAAAAAATATGTATAAAAAATGTTTTCGTGCTGCTTACGACTGGACTTACATCTGTGCACCTACATTCTCATACTCATACGTACTTACACTTATTATGTATTTCGGTGACATACTATTTTTTGTACCGTACCGATTAAAATGATCATTCATGCATGAATAAGCCGCCGCCTTACCGCTGGCCGCTATTGTTTGCCGACCGATGCAGGTCACTATCGTCCAATACACAGGTTGACAACAAAATAATTTTATACATTTATAGTTTCGTATTTATTGTTCCTTATCTGTATCTATCGCTATGTCATTGTCACTATACATGAAGTTGTCAACCATTCAGAAACATTCAATACGTATGAACAAAGGACTGATTCTCTGAACAAGATAAAATTGTCAAAATTGATAAAAGAGATATAGTCACACGCGATTTCATAATACACCAGTTTAAAGTCATAAAAGAAAAAAAAATGTCATATCTGATAATTCATAACAAGTTAGCAGCTCTTATTCAGTCATTTCGTTTAAGGCGAGATTCGCTAAAAAAAACACCAAAAATCGACCTTGTTTATTTATTTATTCTTAACCGACTTCAAAAAAAGAGGAGGTTCTCAATTCGACTGTATTTTTTATTTTATTTTATTTTATTTATTTATTTATTTATTTTTTTTTGGGGGGGGGGGGGGTGTTACTTCATAATTTCGGTATATGGAAACCGATTTGGCTGATTCTTTTCTTGTTTGAAAGGATGTACTTCTAGGGTGGTCCCATATAAATTTGAGCAAAATCTAACCAGGGACTTTAGAGATATGCGACAAAATTCCTTAACGACGAAGGTCTTGAAGTGATGATTTCCGATTTTTATCAAACTTGGTAAATGTACAGAACAAATAAAAATAATAGACACGTACTTTTTTTTATCTACCATAAAAGCCATTTAAGGGGCGAAATCGAGTCTCAAAATCGGGGTAAAAATTAATTTTTTTAAAACTACTCGAAAACTACAACAGCTAGAAGAAAATTTGATACAAGCCTTTATTTTTAAAGGCCTTCGACGTAATCAAATCCAGGGTCGGACCTATTGGAGGGGCCTTAACTATCTAGATAATACTTTTAGAAATAACTATTTAAACCGTTTTTGCTCGCTGTAATTATACTCTACAATCAATATTTTAACGAAAATATTCCATAAATTTAATGAAAGTATTCCGTTAGGGGGCTTATATCGATTCCAAAATCTCTGGTTAATATTGGAAATGGTTGAAATATTTTAAAAACAGAACCGATACAAGCAAAATTTAAATTATCAGCATTGTTGTTTAAACTGTTGTTTTAGGATATATGGTTAATATTATAAATTCAAAATCGGGAATTATCACTTCAAGATCTTTCCTTGTAAGAGGTTCCGGGTCACTCAAAAAGGAAAAATAAACCCTTTTTAAGAAAAAAAATAAAACCGACTTCAAAATAATAATTAAGAGCACTGAAAAGTATAAAATACTTACGTAATTAATCAAGACATAAATATAAAAATAAAATTTTCCAGTTTTTGAAGTTTATGGGCCTCGCTATCGGTAACGCCCCCTAGTTCCTGCCAGGTCACCGATATTACCGATAAATATGTAAGTATATATAACGATGCTCGATCTATCTCATGTTGAGCACCTAATTTTTATAATTCGATACGTAAAAGGCCGTGTTCCCGTTAAAAGGTTTCTGAAATTTATACCTACGAAAAAGTATAAATCTACCGCAAGAGTATTTTGCAGAAATCGTCTTGGATATTCTAGAAAATAATACTCCCATAAAAAAAAAAAAAAAAAAAAAAAAAAAAAACAGGACAACGATACGAAAATGTTTCAATAACTCGGGGAAGTATACTGGTTTATAAGCAAAAATCAAAGAAAAATGTGAATTTTCTAATTTTGTTACTATGAGCGGGACATTCTCTAAAATTGGTAGGTATCCACATGGCGGGATATATATTAGAAGCAACAAGTTACAGTCAGCACAAAAAATTGCGGGGCTAACTTTGCACCCAAAAACTGGCTGTAAAAATCGCAATTTCCTCTGGCAACAAACTTCATACTTGGGATTAAAAATCACACTTTAGTCCCTTGCTGTATAATATACTATTTTACAATTCCGAGACTAAAACACATGATTTAGTCTCTCTTAATAAAGAGTAGTGTCACATTTTGTCCCAAGAGACTAAAAACATTTTTGCTCTCGCCATTTAGTCAATCAACAATCATAATTAATTTACAGAGCATCACCAATCAGCCAGCGAAATTTAAATGAAATTAAATAGCGTTGCTAGCTAATTTAAAACAATAAACAAATTCAAACTTGTAGATAAAGACAAATAATAATATTTGCTTATAATTTGACTGATTTATTCAAAGTGTTCTTAATGTAATATTATCTCATACAATTGTAATGGCACTTAAATAAATATTTCCCTTATTTATATATATATATATATATATATATATATATATATATATATATATATATATATATATATATATATATATATATATATATATATATATATATATATATATATATGTTACGCTCAACGATCGAAATCGCTCACTGAGCGAAAAAATCGACTACAACGCGTTATGGTTATTTAAAATCAGCCACAACGCGTTGTGGCTAACTCAAAAAGACCCCAACGCGAAATTCGCGTCGTGGCTTTTATAAGATTTGGCCACAATGCGACGTGGTCATTTGATAAAGCCACAACGCGTTCTAGACCGTTAGCTGATGCAATTGTGACAGAACGGACAGGTTGTTATTTGTCAACTGGCGCATTGCAATCAAATACCGTTGAATTTGTATTCATTGTTGATTGTTATTTCCAAATGTAAACATCAGTGCTGTAATCATGGCTACTAAAAAGAATGTATTGTATGATGAATTGGATGAGTTTATAAAGATAAATACCGATCGCAGTTTTTTCATTAGTAACGAACGATACCAAACGTTACTTCAAGACACAAAGTAGGCTCAGCTTCTCAAAAAAGTAATCAACCCCTATCGTCAAAACATTATCGTCGTCTTAAACAATATGATGTTTTAAAAATAAGTGATACGGAAATTGATTGAATATGGATCTGATAGTATTTGTGATTTAAAAATTCGTTATTTTTGTAAGGCTGATGAACTGTTTGACATTTTGTCTTTTTAAATTTTTTAAAATAATTATTGACACTGCCCAGCGCCTCTAAATTTCAATTTTAAAAACAGAAGTTTTTATTTACATTTTCTTTGAAGACTATTAGGCTGAAATTCATAAAATTAAACAATAGATCGCCCATTGTTTGATTTTAAAAGTTTAAATTATAACTCGACTGTTTGTTAATCTGTTGAAGTTCATAAAATAGGGTGCTTGACTGAAATTAAAAAAAAACTATTCCTTTTTATTTTGCATAAATTCTGTAAAAAAAGATCAAATACGTAACTACAATTTTGAAATCAAAATTTGGCGCGAAAACCAGCTCATTGTAATAACATCAAGATGGTGTCAAGTGAAGTCGCTTGGAGTTGTCCGTTGGTCTGTTACAGCTTAAAGGGGTGTTGTAGTCTAGACTAGAAGCTCGATTTTGAGATGATTTTACGGGCATAATAAAAAAAAAAAGTAAATATTTTTAGTATCCATTTTTTAACAGTTTTTTATTGATATTTGAAAAAAAGAGTCTCCTAGTTGATGTGATGTAACCGATTTGAAAAAATAAATTTTTTCACAAAATGGCGGCCATTTAAAAAAATCAGTTTTTCGCCTCCTTTTTTCAACTTCGAAAATTTTTTTAAAAATAGTAAAAAAAGAAATTCCAAAAACCCCTACGTCAGACCAATTGTGATAGTATTAAGAAGGTCTGTACCAAATTTCAAGTAAATCGGTGCATTAAAACTTGAGATATCATGTCAACCGTATCGAAAAAAGCAGTTTCGAGTAATTTATATTAAAAATTTGAATTTAACACTGAAAGGATACACAGTACACAGGAAAATATAACCATAACTCCGAAAATAATTCGAATTTCCGTAAATCCTTTTAGAGGCTTATTCTTAAAGGTCTAAACTTTGAAAATGTGAAAAAAAGAAAAATCGATTTTTTCGAATTTCTAGAGTAGAATAGTCCCTTACACAGATTTTAATGCATGACTATGTATTGCTTAAAAATAACTAATTCGCAATTCAGTACCTATTTGAGAAATAATTTTGTTATATCTACTAATATAAGATCACGAATTCAAAATGAATAAAAATTTAATGAAAGGCTTTTATTATTTAACATCCTGAATCCTATACGTTAGTTGACAAATAACAACCTGTCCGTCGTGTCACAATTGCATCAACTAACCGTCTAAAACGCGTTGTGGCTTTTTTAAGTGACTACGTCGCGTTGTGGTCAAATCTTATGAAAGCCACGACGCGAATTTCGCGTCGTGGTTTTTTTGAGTTAGTCACAACGCGTTGTGGCTGTTTGTATAAGTGCCACAACACGAATTTCGCGTTGTGGCTGATTTCAAATAACCACAACGCGTTGTGGTCGATTTTTTCACTCAGTGAGCGATTTCGATCTTTGAGCGTAACATATATGTACGTCACAGGACTAATATATTTTTTCTATCCTTCGTGTGAATTGCTTAGGTCACACACTTGTGACATGGGTGGTACACTTTTATGTCTTGGTGCATAATATACTATTTAGTACATATTTATGATTCAGAATTAATCTTCGATTTTCTGTTTTTCAAATAAATTTACCTGCTTACCATGCTTGAATTCCTTATTCGGTTACACAATGTAATGATTTAAGCCTACTTGATCTGTATAATTAAATTAAATTCAAGCATTTTTGTAAAATTTCCAATATACTCTAGGCGCTAGGATACCTTAGTTTTACTTTTTACTGTTACATTTATTAAATTTTTTTTTTTAATGAAAAGCATTAAAATACTGAAATATAACTTTTATTATGTTTTCAGTAAATATTCCAGCAGTTACAAATATTATATGCCCTGTTAATAATTTTATACATTTAAGTCCATAATGTACATATCTGCATACATATCTTTAAAAGATATGTACATATATAAGTCTTACGAGGCAATGTCGTGATGGCCCCAAGTGCTAGTTGTCCTCGCCACTGCTTAATAGTTATGGTAACACGACGAATTGTTGGAAAAAAATTGTCATTCTATTTTATAATCAATTAAATATTAGATTGTTATTTCAATTTAAATGTACACTGTGTGAAAGGCTTCAGCAATAACGGTTATAATGGACTGCAATTTTGTCTTACTGTCCTTTTGTACTGTAATTTGAAATCTATTATTATAGTTTACTTATTTATTATTATTTTTATGGAGAGATAACTATTTTAAATGGATATAAGTTATGTTGTATGAGGTCTGCCAGGGTCCGGGGGTCCTAATGCGCCAAAAATAAAACCGATTTTGAAAATTTTTTCACCATTAAAAATTTAATTTCTTTTAAATACATATGTATATGCTATACTATATGAGATCCGTCAGGATCCTGGAGAGCCAAAAAGCGTCAAAAATTAACTACTCAACCGATTTTGAAGATTTTTTGATTGTTAGAGAGCTAAACTATTTTAAATGGATACAAGTTGTTATATGAGGTCCGACAGTGTCCAGTCTTTGGAAATTCACTATGTTATGCAGATGCTGCAACAGAGGTATTTTAAAAATAAGTTTACCACACAATTTTATAAATAAAGAAGATAGTTAAATTGTTACGTATGGTAACTAGAAAGTTAAATTTTATTTATCTGTAGTATTATTTTTATTTTTGGCGTGACGAAAAATTGTCGCGAAAATTTGAGTATTTATTGTCACAACTGCCAAAAAAAAATAGGTGAAAGGGTCGTGTTTTTTGGTCAAACGAAACGCTAAAGACCATAGAGCATAAAGCGAAACTCAAATCAAGTGATTGACATTGACAGCTTGTTATTTTTTCACATCAAGCAAGAAGACCGGCGGCGTGTGTTTATTGAGGATGTCCTTCGTCACAGATTTTTCTGGTATGTATTTAACGATTAATTATGTAAACTTTACGATAAACTAAAGTTTTCGATCTAAATAATCATTGTTCACGATTAGTAACGATCTTGTTGGAAAATTGTATATTTCGTTACACGTATCCTTCGTCACACAAAGACCTTATATCTTCTTGATTAAAATGACGTACCCTTTGTGCACTTAGATGATCTTATGTTACAAATATTAGAAAAACCTCTGATTATTAAAAGAGGCACATGAGTTTTGTATTTCTTTAGTAGATCAGTGAAGGAAGTTTTTGAAATATGATTTATTTTCTTTAATTTACATTTTGTTTAATTCCTATTTACGTAGGTAGTTTTTGGTAAGTTTCCCCACATTTGTAATTATTAATTTTAGTAATGAGCAAGTTTTGTTTGTGATTAATGATGAGATATTCACAAGTTTTTAAGTGGGATTGATTGTTGATTGTTAAATGTCTACTCCGTCACACTTGCGACTCCTTCGTAACGATGAATTTAATCTCACCAGCTTATAAAAATTGCTATTAGGTAACGAAAATGCAAGTGTGAACTCTTTTTGTAATTCATTTTATGTTGTGTAAAACTGGGATTTTAGTGTGTAATACTGATCTTTCAATAAATATTTACCCGAGTAGGATTCAAACTTATCGGTGCCTAATCTGTAGCTAACAGAATCGAGTTAACCCTCACCAGTGTCTAGAGAAATGAGCTACTCATGATGTCATTATGTAACGCCATCTTGGCTAATAGATCGCTAAAAAATGTTAGCTAATGAATAGTCACTTTAAGTAGCTAATGGCTGTCTAAAAATTTTATTTACCAGTAAGTCATAAAAATTTTATAAAACAAAAAAAAATTTTTTTGCTGGTTATATTTTTCAGTTTTTTTTTCTTTTTTTTTTATTCTTGGGGACATCTGAAATCAAAAATTCTTAATTATTCTTAATCTATAGATATGTCATTCTGGTCCGAACTAGAATTATGAAATTTTATCGAAAAATAACAAAATGGCAGACTTTGAAAAAAAGTCATTTTTTTCGAACAAAAAGGATTGTAAAATGGAAAGTTAGGCGTGAAAAAAATTAATTCTAGTTCCGACGAGAACTTCAAGTGTGTCGAACAACCAGTTTAAGTTTCAGAGTAATCGGTTGAATAGAAAAAAAGTTATAACCCGGGGCCGACCATAAAAACGCTGTTTTGAGAAAAACGCGTTTAAAGTATCAGCAACAAATTTTCATACTACTTACATCAATCGTCGATGCTCAACCGCCGGCCGACCTTCGGTGCGCACCTATGAGTAGCTCTCGAAAATTTGTTGTAACTCGGTGCCTATTTTGAATTTCGGTCTAAAACTTTCACAGTAGGGTTGACCGGGGTAATTGTGAATGGATTTTCATGAATTGAGATCAAAGCGTTGTTCTAAGTATTTTTTATTTTATATATCACATTATGGTTGATTTATTTTTAATTCTACATTATTCAGGATGCACCACACAAATTTTGAGCAAATTCGTATGAAAAACAAAAATTTTGTAAGCCATTCACATTTTCCCGGTACGGTTTTGCAAATCTAATGAATTTTGGGGTAAAAGTGAATGCTATCAGAGAAATTATTTAGAATGGATTACAAGAGAAGTGAGGTACATCAGAGTAAAGCCCAACTCAAATTCTTTACATTTACCCCATTTTCAAATGTTTCACCATACTTTAACGGTAACAAATTCTCTTTGTTTAATGCAAGTTACCCATACCTCAAATTTGTACAAAAAATTAAGGTTAAATAAAAATAACAAAATTTGTAAGAAAAAATTTATTACAAGCTTAAAAATGATATTTTGTCATTTTATCATATAAAAAATTAAAAAATTACATGATTTTCACACAAAAACAAGGAAAATGAGACTTTTTCAAGGAAATACATTTAGTTTACATGAATAAAAAACAACAATCTATTAGGCCTAATACTATAAATGAAAAAAAAAATGGTTTTATGTTAATCCTACTACCCTTGGACACAGAGACATTGAAAACAAGTGATTTTTCTGTTTTGGTAAGTTGTTATTGGGTAAGGGAACACAGCAATGATTTCGTAAATTGATACACAAAACATATCGCTCTTTACACATTTTTTTTTTTTTTGTATTGTTTGTACAACGGAAACTTGTACAATAATGTCACGACCATCTTCATCAACATTTTCAACTCTGAAAAGAACACTACTGAAATTTTTGACCGAATGGGGGCATTTGTGAATGACGTTCACAATTACCCCACAATTTTAAAATCATGGAGTAATTGTGAATTGGTAATAAATTGTCCAATTTCTTTAGCGGTTAATAAGGAACCCTCTCAGGGTTTAGACCACTTCTTTAGAAGTACTTTTAACAATTTCTTACTTTTAAAAAAAAGAAAATATATTTAAAAAAATTTTTTTTTGAGAATTGGTCGAAATAAGATACACAAAATTGTTCAAGGGTTTTTTCAAAATAAAAAAAGTAGATACTAATACTTGGAGAATTGTTATCAAATTTTAATAGCATATTAAGGAAGGACAGAAAAACATACCGTAAAACCGTCTAGACCCGGACACTTTTTTACATTCTTTTGGTTAATTTTATGTTTATACATGTTTCCGTCATAGATATCACCAATAAAAGTATAACCATTAGAAAGAGTGTATATTATTTGTTATATCCCTGACCCATTTGTTTCATTATAAGTAAAAATAAAAAAAATAAAAAGTAATTAGTAAGTGTCCAGGTCTATACCCTAAATCGGACTTGACCCGGACACTTACTTAAATAATGTAATAACATGCAAACTAATCTCTCCCGTCGGGGTTAGGACAGTGTTTTATATCGTCTGATGTCTTTGAACCTGTCAAAGGCTTCAAAACATTTTGTGGGAAGGGAGGGGGGTCCATGCATAGCATGCCTCTCTATGAAGTAAACATGCGATATGACACCAGAAGGAGGCATAAACGGCGTAATTCTGGAGGGAATATTAACGTATGGACAGTGGGAGTTACAACTGGTGCGAATCGCGGCCTTAGTGTAATAAACTGATGTGTCCGAGTCTAAACGGATATATGTATATAGCATGTATTTTTTTATATATACATCGAATATAACTTCAAACATCATTAAATGATGCGCGATAAAATTCTGAACACATACATATCAAAATTAAAACAATATGACGATTATGACGAAAATTACATGTCTAAGTTAGACACACATTTTATTTCTTTGAAAAACTGGAGGATAGTAATCCTGTAAAATGAGATAGTAAAAAATTGAAATCCGTAGTTTTTATTGGTACAGCTGTTTAGAGGATGTTTTTCTCTCTCTAATGACGTCAAGAACAAATGTTTCTTGTTGCAGATTAATGTAGAAATTATTTACTTTGAAGATTGGTGCAGTGTCCGGGTCTAGACGGTTTTACGGTACTAAGAGTTGATTTTTAACAATATTAATGTTATTTTAGAAATTATAGGCGCCGTTCACAATTACTCCAATTCACAATGACCCCCGTCAACCCTATATTCTCAATATATTGTACTTTCGAATTAAACAAAAAAAAAAATTTTTTTCAATTTTTTCAACCCAAGTTACCAGACCTTAAGATATACATATACCATGTGAATTTTTTGAGAGTTGCCATTTCTATTACCACCAAATTTTTATGATAGAAATGGTAATGGAAAAGGTTCTTTTCTTGGATGTAATGGAAATGTACCAAGAAAAACACTATCGGTTGAAATAGCCTCAAGTACATATGCATATTTTTACCACCTAACTGATAAATTAAAGAAAAATTAAAAAATTAAACTTGGGTAAAAAAAATTTTTTTGCTCATTTATGTTGTTAATTAATACATTAGATCAGTTTTATCGAAAAATTAATATATAGTCCCATTTAAAAATCTACAATTTTGTATCATAGCTCGAAAACCATAAGAGCTATAATGCTCCTGACTATAGCAATCGGTTACCCCCGTCGATATCTACAACTCTTATTTGAACAATTTTTCGATTAAATCAACGGTTTGGCTGTAATCAAAATGGCAACTCTCGAAAAACTCACACAGTATAAATTATAAAACACTACTTACATCTTCGTTTACTTAGTTGTCTATGAGGTACGGGTTATAATTTCTATCTATAGTGCTTGTATTAGGAGAACATAATCAGTCTATATTGTGTAGCAAGACGTCGCGTCGTTGTGTTATATCATGTTCTCCTAATACAATCATTTTCAAATAAATGAAAAAGGCTGAGGCAATCATGGACGCAATGCTTACTTTTACGCAGCGCCATTTGTAAATAGACTGGCCTGCTATGAGACAGTGGTGAGTCTCATTAGATTTTAGAACAGCACCATTTGTAAAAAATAAATTTAAGCTAGCCATGAGACAATGATGAGGCAAACCTTACATTTATGCAGCGCCATCTGTAAATATTAAGGATTGGCCTGCTAATAGACAATGGTTAGTTATCTTTTCAATTTTTTATAGCGACATCTGTAATCAAGAAAAAATGATCAACCACGAGGTACTCATGAGGTAAAATATTTTGGAGAAAAAAAACAGCTAACGATGAGTTCAGTATTAACCAATTTTAACTAGCTAGTCACCCTGACCCAGTGATAGGCCATAATCTAAAGCCGGGTCTACATATAACGAACGCGAACGAATGCGAACAAACGTAAACGAATGGTAGCGAACAAACATAAACGAACAAATGTAGACGTAGTCACGAAAGCGAACAAACACGAACGAACAGTTTCGAACACTCACGAATGTTTTCCATTTGTTGTCGAGACATCAAAGAAAAAGATTCGTTCGTGTTTGTTTGTGTCTGTCAGATGTGGACGATTAAAAATTATTCTAACAATAAATTAAGACAGTTTAAAATAAATTAAGTTAACAATTTAAAATTGATAAGATTTGAAATTTTATTTCGATGTTTTGGAATGTTTTAGATAATTTTTTAAGGAATCTTTGGAGGGAAAATTTGATTAACAGAAATCGCAATGTGTAATAACACTGAAGTCTTACTTTAACAGGAATTGCTTTCCGATAATAAGTGTATATTTTTTTTAGATATTTTTGGTCCAACTATTTCAGTTAACTTTTTGAAATCTGATAGTGACGATCTTGTAAAATTTCAAAAAAATTATGAATTTTCACAAATTAAATCAGTTAGTAAATTAGAGGCATTATAACGAGTTTTGCTCTTATGAAACAAAACCATCAACCAACATCTTTTTGATTTGTTGGTTTTTAAAGATCGCATGATAAAATTGGTGTCATAATGTGGGCGATATTAGTAGACCATAAAACTCTTACTGCAATAACTTTTCATTTCAACATTTATTAAACTTATTTAAAAAATTATTGTGTAGCCGGAACATAAACGAACATCAACGAATTGACGTTAATTGTTCATTCGCGTTCGTTTGTGTTTGTTTTTGTTTGTTCATGTTCGTTCATGTTGGTTCACGTTCGTTCACGTTTATTCGCATTCGTTCGCGTTCGTTCGTTATATGTAGACCCGGCTTAAGAATTTTGAGATTGAGTTCTACTCGGGTATAAAGGTGAAAAAATATTGATTTATGCCAAGTTCTAAAGGCGAAAATGTGATAAAGGAGACAAACTTTAATTTTTTTACGAATATACGAAATTGTTACATGATTATAAAGACAAAATGTCTAAGACTGATTACAGTTGAGATTTTGTTGTAATAAACGCAAATATTTATTTAAATTTCTTTTAATTTATGCAAATTTTAAACAATTTAATTTCGTAACGAGGGATACATTTTTTCCCGTCTGGATCCAAAAAAATATTGGTTTTTAATAAGAAACGCACGCTGTTGGTCTGCAGATACCGAATCTATAATAATTTTCCTACATTTTAGTCAGATAAAATGTACTAAAGCTTTTTCTATTTTTTTTTTTATGGTTAAGACTTTAAAAGTAGAACAACCCATTTCCATTATTTATATTCAAACAAGCTAAATGACTTATTTTATAATTTTAAATTATTATCTCTATTTCAAACGGCCGTTTCATTCCCTTGCCGCTTTGGTATACACAGACACCTTGGCTCCGTGATCTTAGCACCCCAAATGTGAAACTTCGATCGACCAATTACATGATTTAACAGGTCAAAAAATGGTCATAAAAGGTCAACTGGTTTGATTAATTGGTTAGCAATAGAAAATTTTTTATTAAAAGTTAATTTTTTTTAAGGTTATTCAGAAATTTTAGCACTTCAAATGCGGAATTTCCATTGACCAATTACATGATTTAAAATGGTTAAAATAATAATTAAAATTAAAATCAGTAATGAAAATCTTTGTTGATCCGTGTACAAAAAAATAAAAAATAAAATAAAAATAAATAAATTCGGCTAACCATTTATTTTAGCTAACCAAATATCATCAGATGATTTTTTATCAAACATAACTTTTACTTTTTTTATTTTATCAATGATGAGGTGTTAAATTTTTGAATGACCTTGAAAAACTTTAAACAATAATAACAAAAATTTCTATCGCTGACCAAATCAACTGACCTTTTATGACCCTTTTCTGACCTTTGAAATCACGTAATTGGTGAGTCGAAATTTCAGATTTGGAGTGCTAGTTTTCGAATAACCTAAAATATATCGAGCCCTTAAAAAAAATTTCTATTGATGACCAATTAATGAAACCAACTGGCCTTTTATTACCATTTTCTGAGCTTTTAAATGATGTAATTCGTCATTCAAAATTTCACATTTCGGAATGCTAAAATTTTTGGATGACCTTGTAAAAACTTTAAACCTTAGTAAAAAATTTTCAATCGCTGGCCAATTAATCAAGCAAGTTGACCTTTAATGGCGATTTTCGGATCTTTAGAATTATGTAATTGGTTTTTCAAAATTTCACATTTGGGGTGCTAAAATTTCTGAATGACCTTGAAATTCTTTAACTCTTAATAAAAAAATTTTTATTGCTGACCCTGCTAACCAATTAATGATCGAACTGTCATTTAAAATTTTACGTTCGAGGTGCTAAAGTTTTTTGAATAACCTTGAAATAACTTTAAAACTTAGTAAAAAATTTTCAATCGATGACCAATTAATCAAACAAGTTGACCTTTTATGACTATTTTTTGACCTTTTAAATGATGTAACTGATCTTTCGAAGTTTCACATTTAGGGTGCTAAAATTTCTGAACGACCCTGAAATACTTGAACCCTTAATAAAAAATTTTCTACTGCTGACCAATTAATCAAACAAATTGACCTTTTATGACCGTTTTCTGACCTTCGAAATGATCTAATTGGTCATTCGAAATGTTGGGTACTAAAATTGTTTGAATAATCTTGAAATAACTTGAAAACTTAGCAAAGATTTTTTTACCATTGAATATATATATATATATATATATATATATATATATATATATATATATATATATATATATATATATATATATATATATATATATATACACTATTGTAGTATTACCATGTAGTTGCACAAAATAAGCTCGATAAGGCTTTTAATTAGACATTTTTGATAAGTTATTCAATACAAAAATGTTTATAGCATAGCAGCAATAATTCAAAATAAAAAGACATACTATCGTATGTTCAGGTAAATAAACATTATGACGTCACATATGCATTCGAGTAGTTTCGGAAACAGTCAGCCCGTTATCGGTGCTAAGTTTGAAAATTTATTTTTAATTTAACTGCTTAAATACAGTGGACCTTCGGAGATTGTCCAATCGCTAATTGTTAATATTTCAGTGATAAGAATTTAAACATCTTATGTTTACGTCACGCGAATATTGTATTCACAAAAATTGATATTCGCGTGACGTAAACATGCAAGGTTTAAATCCCTATCACTGCAATATTGACAATTTCTGATTGGACAATCTCTGAAAGTCCACTGTATTACGTAAAAAAATAAAATATGTAAAAAGTTTTTTTTTTTTTATAAAACTTACATAATGATCTGTGCATTTATAACAAAAAAAAAATTTCTTCAAAACAAAATTCTAAAGATTTCTGAATTCTGAGGATTCTGAATTCAAACGAAGTACACCAATATCTCGCTTTGCGTCGTTTCGGTTTGCGTTTTTTCGAAGTTGCGTCGCTGCTGAATTAGTACAAATTTTCACTGTGCGTCGTTAGATTTTCGAAGTTGCGTTGTTTTGGGTTCGAGTCTTTAATTTTTTTTTTTTTTTTTTTGAAATTTTCTATAGAAAATCATAATTCACTTTGCGTCGTTTCAATTCGCGTCGTGTTTTTTTGGAACGTAACCACGACGCAAATTGAGGTATTGGTGTATTTAAATTATGCCCAATAACTTAAAATTAGTAAAATGATTTTAACAAACATACTATAAAATCTGCATTCATAATATGTATACACGTAGCTATACATACATTTTATTGTATAAAGAAGCGAACGTTAAAAATAAAGAAAAAAATTAAAGAAATTTAATGATTCCATTATAAATTAATAACACTGAGAATAGAAATTATTCAAGTTAATTATTAATTTCAATTAACACAGCCATATAAAATGTTTTATTATAATATATAAAAATTATTTTAATGACAACTTATAAGACATCAAATATAAAAATGTCGTAAAGTTAATTCCTAAGGACAGCATAGGTATATCTTATTTACAACTAAAATCTGTGAATCTAAAAACATATTTTACCCACTGTTTTATGATTAATCAACTATTTTTTTTATTTCACTACTACGGATATGCGAATCTATAAAAAGGACCAATCATGATGATCCTAACTTGGACGAGTGTCGTGTGCTACAAATTACAAACACCGTTTATTCTCATTATGTTCGTAATGTATTTTCCAACATAGTTCGTATGGACGTTTGAAGAGATTCGTAGCAAATTGAAAAACATCAAGGGATTCGTTAACATGAAAAGTTTAATAAAAAAGTAAAATTTTAAATAAATATTACGTATATATAATTATGGTGCGTGTTCTTGACTCCGTATTTACCAATATTTATCAAGAGAAATAATAATCCGATTGTCAGTCCAAAATCATGTATTTTTCTCTGTTCTCTGTTACCAAGATTATTCTCCCAGCATACTAATATTATGAATTTATAATTAATTTTATGCACGGCAAACTATGTAATTATGTGCCGGTACACGTATTTTTAATTTCAAATGTTATCAAGTGCCTGTGAAATATTATTAATATATGGCGAACTTTTGTTCGAATTTATACATACACCAATATTCATATGTTCACTTAATGTCTAGCTTTAGCTGATACTTGAACACTCGATTTACTTTGACATGTATGACCAATTCATACATTAACAATGTTTCACAGGCACTCGAAAATATTTGAAATTAAAAATATAACTGCGTCTCGCATTAAAAGAGAGGTTTTTGATTGATTGTTGGACTGGAGTGGCACTCGAACAAGCGGTTCGGTAGCCTAATTGGTAAAGCGCTTGGCTAGCAACCAAGAGATCCGGGTTCGAGTCCCAGCCGATCCAGTTTGACAATTTTCCAAACAGTATATGAATTTTATCAAGTCAATATCATGGTTTTACTGTAAAAAAATTTTTCAAGCCCGTAAACCGAAAAAAAGGGCAAAAAATTTGCAAAAATTTTTTTTGTGTTATTCCTTAGATTTGCTGGATAACTGTCACTCCTAAAAATTTTTGGACGAAAGAGCTCAAAACTAGAATCTTGGAGCTTCAAAATGCTTTTTTTATCATCTCGATACGACCATTTTTTACGGAAATACAGCCCTTCAAAAATCACTAAAAAATTAACAATTTTATTTTTTTGCTCCCTTAATTTTTTGTAATAGTATAGTTTTCGAGATATCTTAAGAAATATGATTCGAACCCCTAACTTTAGGGGCTGCTTTCACCCCGTAACGATAGAAGATGGCCAATTAAAAAAATATGAGTCCCTTATTTTTGCCTATTCTACACACTTTCATTAAAAAATTGCGAATTTCACTCTGGGTACATCTCCTTGTAACTGAGTGATATACATATAACTATATAAGTACAGCTTAAATCGTTATTAGCCTATCTGAAAATTTAAAACATAAATAAAAATAAATCAAAAGGCACTTGAAGACACCTACATCAAAAAATTAAATAGCATAAAAATTATCGTACCATAACTATAACGTTATTGGATGGGGTTAGAGATATGTTAGTACCTTTTACTTATCTATTTTCACCTCAATTTACTTTATTTCCTTCTATACTTATCGCAGCAAAAGTCTTCTAATACCCAAGAATAACATAATGTAATAACATTTACAGAAAACACTCTATAGAAGCATGGGAACGATATGTAAGTATAATATACGTAGATGTATCTCCACAATCCACACACAGATACCTATATAAAACTAATTTTTATTTGATAATAAATTATTTATTACATTCAGTTGTAATATACTTAGTTTATAAAATATATTTGAAACTTTCAATCGACTTTATAAATCTAATGACTCCACTATACGCAGGAAGGTCACTTCTGGTACACGTAGAGTAAATGCTTCTTTTTGCTATACAATCATTTTTTTTTTTAACCGTATACATACCTGTATGTATATTATACACATGCATAATATATGCATATGTAAAGCCGCATTTCCACCTGTAAGAATACTCGCAAAAGTGTTGTATAAGTTTATTGCAATATCGTTTATATATATATATATATATATATATATATATATATATATATATATATATATATATATATATATATAAATTTCTGTAATTTTTGTCTGCAATAAATATACTGTGAGAAGCTCACAGATCATTTACTATCGCAACTTATCGCAGAGGAATCTACACATATCGCTGGTTCTAAAGAACAACGGCTTAACTCAAAATTTTGCGAAATTGAGTTAACAATGCCGGCTGATTCAAAATTATATCCTCTATCTGATAATGGTTGCTATATGGCAAAAGTGTCTATATTGAATCGGAAGGAAGTGGACACCTATGTATGTGACATGAATACTGTCTGAAGTTAGTTACACCAGATTCCGCATGTAAAT